>CM050170.1:163723540-164201040 GCA_027410445.1 Discoglossus pictus
TCCTTTGACCTCATGGACTGTAAAACACCATGCTGATCCACTTGGTATTCATGGCAGAGATACTGGAGTGGGTTGCCAGTTCCTTCAGACACTGCTTCCTGGAGTTTGGCTAATGCCAGGGGCAGGTTGACGAGGAGCTCCCTGGCCCTATTACATTGTGACATTTTACACCCCCCAAAAAAGTGATGGGAGAAACACAGCAAGAACTGCAGGAGGAGGCCTCTTAAGAGTGACAAGAGGGGCAGCAGCCTGATGCATCTAAAATAATTGTCCATTCTGTGGCAATGGAGAGTCAGGGTATAACAAGTGGCTGGAGAGTCTGTGACATTAGCCAGGTGCACCATGGAGCACTCTCCAACCAAAGTCTCCGGCGAGTCGCAAACCAACGAGAGAACTGGACACAATATTATTTGCCTACTTTGAAATCATACAGTGTAACTTCCATAACCATTTTCTCTTCTATTTCCATTATTAAAATTACTATTTTCTATGAGGATTTAACAAGTCACTATAGTCATGAGACACGTCATGGTTATTTCAGCATGATGAAAGCCCTACTAGCCCTGACTGAGGTATAACCACTGCTCACCATTTGGGGGAGACCATGTTGGCCTCCTGTGATCATTAGTTATATAAGGGAGTGAGAAGCAAATTGTGAAACTCCATACTGCAGTTTGTAGTGCCCGAAGTACTACTAGAGGCTCACTATTGGTCAGCTCAGTCACAAAGTGCTGGCTAAAGCTGCAATATGGAGATTCATATCTTGCTGCCATCAAACAGCAACACACTCCAAAGAATGGGTGGAGGAATGGAGGTAAAGATGGAGGCAAAGCCGACCTGTTGAATTCAGTTACTCCAACATCAGTGATTAAATAACTCTCTGCATGAGTATGTGCGCGTGTGTCTATGTACATGTGTGTGCATGGTGGTGGTGGGGGGATAACCAGGAAAAGCATGTCCACAAATAAAAAAAAAACTTTAACATTAATTGCCTATCAACTCCCCACCTTGTGAAATAATTATTTACTAAAGTTATTAGTTTTTAATGTAATTTATGCTTAACACTACTAACTTCCAAACTCAGTTATCCAGCACTTAAGTTCATTTTTTGAAATAACAATCAATTATAAATTATATTTATTTATATGTCCACTTTTCAATTAAAGCAAAGTCATTTGAGCCTCTTCTCTGCAATAATATATATTTTTGTTCATCAAATTATGTAGTTCCAGCAGCCTCCAAATGATGGCGCTATGATAAAATTAATTAAGTAGAAAACGTGGAAAATAATAATTTTTGTTCTGCAGAAATCGGTTTTGTAACTGGTACGTTATATTTTATAAGCCTTTTGGAAAGAAAAACAGGGTTCAAAGAAAGTAAAAACAGCTTGCCAAGCAAAGGGTCCTTACACATTTCTTCTGAAACACAGTTGTTAGTTTCTAACCTGCGTTATATTCCACCCAAGTGACACATAAAAACACCTGACAAGGCATCTGTTTATACTGTCAGGGCCCACAGATTTATGGCCACAGGTTTTTAGAAACTAAATCAGCTTTTTTTTCGTGTGGCTGCAAAAACATATTGTATGAATGTGCAGAGAAAAAATACTGTGCTGTGTATTACGGGCAAACAAAGCAGATACTAAAGCAAGGCAGTCATAGGGCTAGATTTACTAAGGTAAGAAGAGACAAAGCATTTGCTTGTAACAGATTACTATTCCGTGGGCCCGCCTGCATTGTTATCAGACTAGACTGTATGATGCTGAGAAGAATGAGCACATGCATAATTACTTTAAAGGATTCTTCACAATGTCATATGGTTTTAGACAGGGGCATCTTTAGTTTTTATGCTGCCCTAGGCCAGTTCAGATTTTTGCTCCACCCCCAAGACCCAGTTATTACTACTCCTTTCCTCTTGCTGTATCACAATAAGTTTACCAGATACCCATATACAGGGTCAGACAGAAGTAACGCCCTTTTCTCATGAGCTTGTAATCTATATCAAATCTAGCACATCATTTTAATTCTAACAGACAATTCATTTTGAAGGGAGTTAGGGTGACGTGGGCCACTGGAATGGCCGGCTCGACCCCAGACCTAACGACACCCAATTTCATTTGGTGGGGTGTCCTTAAAGATTGTGTGTACAAGAACAAACCCAGAAAAGGTTGATGAATTGAAAGACACAATTCGAGACAAATTCACTGACATTAGTGTAGAATTATGTCTTAAGACTTGCTTGAGGGTAGTCGGTAAGGTACGTGAATGTCCGGACAGAATCTTGAACATTACACCTATTGTAGGAGTGTGGTTGTGTTATGTCACATACAGTAATTATGTGCTTATGTATTTTCTGTAAGATTCTACTTCTGTAATAAAATATTTGGTATAGATTACAAATTCATGAAAAAAGGGGCATTACTTCAGCCGACCCTGTAGAAAATATAAGTGCATAAGTGTCTAGGTAAGTAAAAGTGCCAGGTCCACTTACATTAATTTCTTTGACACTGCTTCAGGCAGCCTGATGTCCTTTGAAAATGTGCTGACTTATGCCTGGGCCTTATAGTGCTTGGCTGAAACACACCAATGGTTTTAAAATGAAAACAATGCAGGCAAGGTACTGTGACTAATTAGCAATTATTATATTCAAATCCTTTCTCTCACCTTAGCACCTTGGGCCATCATTACACTGGAAAGTGAGTGGATCAGAAATGCTGACTTGCAGTTAAAAATTGCAAACCTCAAAATCAAGTCACTGTGAGAAAATGCATTTGTTTCAAAGAGATAACATTCAAATGATAAAGCACTATTATTATTAACATTACTAGCCACTTGCCCGTCCAAAATGACGGCAATAAAATTTGAAGGCTGGCAATGCTGTTTGCCACACAATGCAAAGCCCTTCCCCCTCTAACTTGCGGGCCTCGCAATGAGCGCCTTTTACCCACTCTCCCCCCCCCCTGTGTCTCTCCCCCCTCTCCCTCCCGTGTCTCTTGCCCCCACTTCTCCCTCCCCTGTGTCTTTTGCCCCCACCTCTCCCTCCCCTGTGTCTCCTGCCCCCACCTCTCCCTCCCCTGTGTCTTATCCCCCTCTCCCTCCCCTGTGTCTCTTTTGTCCCGTATCTTTCCCTCGTGTCTCTTCCCCCCATTTCCCTCCGATGTGTCTCTTCCCCCTCCTCTCCCACCCCTGTGTGTCTCCCCCCTCCCCTGTGTCTCTACCCCCTCGTCTCACTTCCCTGTGTCTCTACCCCCGCATCTCACTCCCCTGTGTCTCTCTCCCCCCTCCTCTCACTCCCCTGTGTCTCTCCCCCCCTCCTCTCACTCCCCTGTGTCTCTCTCCCCCCTCCTCTCACTCCCCTGTGTCTCTCTCCCCCCTCCTCTCACTCCCCTGTGTCTCTCTCCCCCCTCCTCTCACTCCCCTGTGTCTCTCTCCCCCCTCCTCTCACTCCCCTGTGTCTCTCTCCCCCCTCCTCTCACTCCTCTGTGCCTCTCTCCCCCTCCTCTCACTCCCCTGTGTCTCTCTCCCCCTCCTCTCACTCCCCTGTGTCTGTCCCCCCTCCTCTCACTCCCGTGTCTCTCCCCCCCTCCTCTCACTCCCGTGTCTCTCCCCCCTCCTCTCACTCTCGTGTCTCTCCCCCCTCCATCTCTCCACCCTTCCTCGGAACTCCCCTGTGTCTCTCCCCCTCCTCTCACTCCCCTGTATCTCCCCCCCCCTCCTGTGTCTCTCACCCCTCCTCTCATTCCCCTGTGTCTCTCCCCCCTCCTCGGTGTCTTCCCCCTCTCCTCTGTGTCTTCCTCCTTCCCTGTGTGTCCCCTCCTCTTCTCTCTCCTCCTCTGTCTCTTTGCCGCAATGCGCATGCGCTGCTTATGCCGTGCAATGCGCACCCCTTTACGCAATGCGCATGCGCGACCCTTTGCGCAATGCGCAGGTGCGGGCGTTGTGGCAATTGCAGTTGTGAAACTGCGATTTGTCGCAACCGTGATGACGAATCGCAGTTTGACAACTATTATATGTGATTATAAACCTTTTACTTATCAAGCGGCAACATTTTACACAAAGCTATATACAATGAGAAAAAATATATAGAGGGGATGTCACACAACAGCACTGGGCCACTGTGGTCAAAAAATGTACAGGAACATGTTCTATACATTACAATTTTGTTTTCCCAATGGAAAAAAAAAATATATTCATTAATTATATTAATTAAAAAAATAACTTGTTTTTGTACTTTTCATTACCCAGTAAGGAGACCAAGCAACTCACTATCCTTATGAAAAGCTGCACACATTTCTGAAGTATCTAACAAACTAAAAATATTAGCTGCTGCACAAGCCATGGACATAACAACTTTTTGGAGAAACGTTTGCATCGAAGATACCACTGTGGCTTTGTTTAATTTGTTTCTGATGGAGCATGAGGGCTGCATTTGTTTTATCTATCAGTGATGGGAGTGATGAGGGAAAGCTTTGTTAGATGATTGGATCTCATTGCATTTGACACCAGCACCCTTCTCACTCAGATGCATAGCATGGATGCCAACAGGATCCAGCAAAGACATCAAAATGTTATTTGTTTCTAATTAAAACTATCTTTATGTTTTCCTACCTACCAGTCAGACTCAACATTTTCAAAAATATATATATTTTTCCATTTACACTGGTCCTATAAGGTAACCAATATATTGAAAAAGTGATTAATGGAATATACTTTGCTTTTGATTATTCCCGATTCAGGATTTAAAATTAGGTAAGGAAAAAATTCCTACATCCTGTTCACTATGAAATAGACTCATTTTGGCAGTTGGATATTCTGCTACAGAACAGCAAGAACATATTTCAGAATCCATAAAAACCCACATTCCAAACAGCATTTTATAAACCTAGAAAAAAATCAACAGAAAATCCAATTTTGAAACTATTTGTTGAGATTTATGGTCCATTTAGAGTCTACAAATGATGGCAATCAACCTCTTGGGAATTCAGCGAAGGAAAGACCCCATTTTCTTAATAAAATCAGACTTTTAAAGTTTAGAATATTTAACTTTCAAATACCTATCGGCTGATTATATTGGCAAAGCCATAACCAAAAATCCTTAAGTCTATTAAAAGGCTTTATGTATATATTAATTTAAAGAGTAGTCTTAATCCTACTGATTTGGGTGCTTTATTAAAATGTTCAAATGTATCTGGTATTTCTTGCGGGTTCCAGTTGCCTCTTTTCAAGGCGGATTGGTGCTCTATGATAGAACTGCAGTTTTTGGCAACAGAGACTACTTTTTGTGCAAAGTAATCCTTGAACATGTCAGTACACTATGTCTATCATGCTGAGACACCCTCGTAATTTTATTGCATAATAATGACCTGGATATACTAAAAGTTGAGGCTAGCACTTGGAAAAGCTTTTGATCTCCCACCAAATTCAACACAACCTACTTATTATATTAGAGTAGGTAGAGCCCTTCAAGATCACGTATCCAGTATCTAATACCTGCCTATCATTATAATGCAGTCACACATCTAATTCATACTTTTTCATATCCTTGGTTTGTGTTATATGTGCAGGAATACATTTTGTAACAATCAAAGCGTATGTCAGGAAAAACCTAAATATGTAACAAACTAACATTAGTGGCTACTTAATGCATGAACAGACTTTCACTTTGAAAGAAAAATCTTAATTTTTGAATATTTTGTATGTATATGTTGAGTTTGAGTTGAGCATTTCCTGGTAGGTTTGTGCCTTAAGGCATGGATTAATCTGATTAGTGGATTTAATAAATCATCAAATCATTTCTCCCCCCTCTGACACCCTGCGGCCCTTAGTAGCACTCTTGAAACTTTCTCTGGCTCTTGGTGGTAATCCCATGCCCAGTTGCCGTTGCACAGCCCTCATGGTCCATCTTCCTCCTCCCCTTTTCCCCTGCATTGTCTCCTGGGTCCCCTTCATTCTCCTCTCTCCCCCTTTCTCTTTCCATCCCTTTTTCCCCTCTCCTCCTCACTTCTCCCTTTTTCTATTCCCTTCACTTCTCCATGCTCTCCCCTTTTCTTTTTTCCACTCTTCATTCCCTCTTGCTCCCTTTTCCACACTCTTTTCTCTCTCCCTTTCTGCAGTTTCTATCCCCCATTTTTGTTCCTCCATTATCTCACTTTCTTTCCTCCCCACTCATCTCTATCCTTTTTTTTCCTCTTACCCTTAATTGTCCCTCTTCTTCCCCAATTCTCATTCTCCTTTTTCCTCCTTCTTCTGTTTCCTCATTCTATACTTCCTCCTTCTCTTTCAACCCTCCTCTCTCTGATATTTCTTCTCCATCTTTTCTCACTCACTGCATTCTCTCTCCCTCTTGTCTCTATTTCTCCTCTCTTGCCCATTCTCTCCCTTCCCCTTCTCTCTTTTGCTTTCACACCCATTTTCTCCCACAATCCTTACCCCCCTTTTCTCCATCCCCTTACACCGGTTTCTCTTTTTTCTTTCTATTTTCTTTCTCATTCTCTTAACCTCCATTTTTCTCATTCCTCTCTCCTCTTCCCCATCTATCCTCTCTCCCTTATCTCCCATTGATCTCTCCCCTCTTCCACTTTTTACCCAACCTTTCCCATTCCACCCTTTTCTTCCCTCTCTCTGTATCCCCCTTCACTCACTCCTTTTCCCATCTCCCTTTTGTTTTTCTCCTACCGTCTGTCTACCTTTTCTCCCGTTCGCCTTTTCCGTCCCGTCTTTCCCTCCTCTCTTTCTCGCTATTCATTCACTGTCTCCCCAGCTCCAACCATTTTCTCTCTCTGCCTCTCCTCTCTATCTCTCCTCTCCCCTTCCCTCAATTGCTGAGGGGGGCCCTAAATATTTTATTGCAAAGGGGCCCTGCATTCACTATCTTCGCCACCGCTGTCCCCTTTTCTCTGCCTAATTATGCCCTTAGTCAGACCCAAAGCTTTGATATAAACATATATAAATTATATATTTTCTGACCCGTTAAAGTTTGATTTAAGGGAGGCTTAAAAATTGCTAGGCAGCAGCTAAAACGTAAAACAAGCCAATGGCAGCACACAGTGATGAATGCTTGTATATAATAATATATATATATATTTTCAATTAATTCCCAAGCTTTCTTTCTCCCATTTAATTCCTTCACATTTTGTTTCATTAATCCATTAGTCTGTAAGCTTGCAAACTCTCAGTCATGCAAGGCACTTTGTATAAAAGTGTCATGTGTATGATTATTAGCTCAAGGTTAGGTTCTACAAATACTTTTGTATCAGTCTGTCAAATTACATATTGTCATACCCATATTTTACTGTACTCTAGAGCTACAAATGTGCTGTTCTCTATATAAACTATACAAGTAATAGTGGCTACAATGGATACATATGTAGAATCCTTACAATTATTATTTAACCTTCCCCTTTCTACTCCAAGGCCTCTATAGTTTATTCTAAGTGCAGCAGCAGGGTAGAAGTACTGCTCTTTTTTAAAACCAACATCATTTGTAACCCTTGCCTACTTTAACCCTTGCCTACTTAAAAAAAAAAAAGAGATATCTAGAGGGAACCTTGCACCACCTAAATGGCATGTAATGTAATTGGGGACAGCAGTTTATATATACAGTTGTGCCCAAAAGTTTGCATACCCTGGCAGGAATTGTGAAAATTTGGCAATTACTTTGAAAATATGACTGTTCATGCAATTTTTTTTATTTCATTGAAGGATAGTGATCATATGAAGCCATTTATTATCACATAGTTGTTTGGCTCCTTTTAAAATCATAATGATAACAGAAATCACACAAATGGCCCTGATCAAGAGTTTACATACCCTTAGTTCTTAATACTGTGTATTGCCCCTTTAGCATCAATGACAGCATGCAGTCCATTATAATAGTTTTCTATGAGGCCCCTAAATCTTGCAGGTGGTATAGCTGCCCATTCGTCTTGGCAAAATGCCTCCAGGTCATGCAAAGTCTTTAGCCGTCTTGCATGAACTGCAAGTTTGAGATCTCCTCAGAGTGGCTCGATCATCTTAAACTCAGGAGACTGTGATGGCCACTCCACAACCTTCCTCTTTTTCTGCTGTAACCATTGGACGGTCAACTTGGTCTTGTGCTTAGGGTCATTGTCATGCTGGAAAGTCCAAGAGCGTCCAATGACCAGCCTTTGTGCAGAAGAAATCAAATTGTCTGCCAATATTTTCTGATAACATGCTGCATTCATCTTGACATCAATTTTCACAAGTTTCCAGTGCCTTTAGAGCTCACACCCCCCTCCCCCAAAACGTCAGTGAACCACCATCATGCTTCACAGTGAGGATGCTATTCTTTTCATTATAGGCCTTGTTGACCCCTCTCCAAAAATAGTGCTTATGGTTGTGACCATAAAGCTCTATTTTGGTCTTGTTACTCCAAATTACAGTGTGCCAGAAGCTGTGAGGTATGTCAAGGTGTTGTCGGGCATATTGTAACCAGGATTTTTTGTGGCATTAGCACAATAAAGGCTTCTTTCTGGCATCTTGACCATGCAGCTCAGTTTTGTTCAGGTATCGTCGTATTGTACTCCTTGAAACAACCACACCGTCTTTTCCAGAGCAGCCGGTATTTCTCCTGAGGTTACCTGTGGGTTTTTCTTTATATTCTGAACAATTCTTCTGGCAAGCTGTGGCTGAAATCTTTCTTGGTCTACCTGACCTTTGCTTAGTATCAAGAGATCCCTGAATTTTCCACTTCTTAATAAGTGATTGAACAGCACTGACTGGCATTTTTAAGGCTTTGGATATCTTTTTATATAATTCTCCATCTTTATGATCTTCCATTACCTTGTTACACAGATCTTTTGACAGTTCTTTTCTGCTCCCCATGGCTTAGTATCTATCCTGTGCAGTGAATACACATGAGAGCTAACAAACTATTGACTATTTATACACAGACACTAATTACAATGTAAAAATCCACAGGTTTGGGAAATTAACCTTTAATTGCCATTTTAACATGTGTGTGATCTTGTGTGTCTGTAACAAGGCCAAACATTCAAGGGTATGTAAACTTTTGATCAGGGTCATTAAAGTGATTTCTGTTATTATGATTTAAAAAGGAGCCAAAACAGCTATGTGATAATTAATGGCTTCATATGATCACTATCCTTCAAAAAAAATAAATATATTTTTTGCATGATCAGTTATATCTTGAAAGTAAATGCAAACATTTAAATTTTTTTGCCAGGGTATGCAAAATTTTGAGCACAACTGTAAATCAATGGGTTTGTTTTAGCATAGTTTGGCTAATTATTTTTGCTGTTTTCATATCTCACATTTTGTGAGTTTGTTTGAGTTCTTGTAATTGTTAACTTTGGATCCATTTGTACATCATCTATTGACAACTAGACTCATTTAAGAGGAACTTTAACAATGTTAAGCTGAAGTTACACAGTATCTGTTAGTTTAGGGGCCTGTGGGAAAACCCTTCCTAAACACACTTTGAACCTAATTTGAACTAGGTTCCTCCCTTCAATGTGAGATCCGTTGCCTACCAACAACTAGGCAAATATACCAAAATTATAGAAATTAATAAGGATCAGCTTCACAATAAATGTTATCACATTAAAATATTTATCACTAAATCCCAAACCTTTGCAAGTAACTCAGACGACCAAGAGGTATGTGAGTGTTCACCGTTCACCTGAAGTGCTATCACTGGGGAGAATCCTTGAAATCTGCTGGTTCATGCTCGCTGACATTTCAATTCCAGATCTACATATACATATTTATAGTGTAGGTTTCTACACAATCCACTTCATTTTTCACAGCTGCTACACCCACATACTTAATCACTAATTAAACCCTACTCTCTTCCATTTACTTGCCAAAACTTTTTCCTTTTAATTCCTTCACCTTTTGTTTCATTAATCCTTTAGTCTGTAAACTTGTGAGCTCTCAGTCTTGCAAGGCACTCAGTATGAAAAAGTGCCATGTGTATGATTATTATCTGAAGCGCAGGGTCGCCACCTGCTTTTGTATCAGTCTGTCAAATTACGTATTGTCTACCCATGGTTTACTGTATCCTAGCGATATGGAATGTGTTGTCGCTATACAAAAGAAAGATTATTAATATTTTTATTAATTTGTAAAGCGCCAACATATTCCGTAGCGCTATACATAATGATAGATAGATAGCATGAAATTCCTCACACATACAATCTACAGTGTAACACACAGACAACTCCACTTACATCAGCCTACAGCCTTGCCAACTGCCATCTTGCATCTATTACCCTCCTTTATCATACCCCAACCTTACCTTCTAGATTGTACTCTTTCTTCTTTTGCACCAAGATGTCTGTGGACTCATTTGTTTCAAACAGGCATACCCCGCTTAGCGCTACCGCTTGAGCGCAGATTTGTTATAGTGCCTTGCAAAAGTATTCACCCCCTTGACTTGTTTACCTATTTTGTTACATTACAGCCTTAAGTGCAATGTTTTGTTAATCTGAATTTTATGAGATGGATCAGAACACAATAGTCTAAGTTGGTGAAGTGAAATGAGAAAAATATATACATAAAACTATATTTTAGAAATAGAAAACAGAAAATTGGCATGTGCGTATGTATTCAACCCCTGTGTTATGAAGCCCATAAAAAGCAATTACCTTCAGAAGTCACATAATTAGTGAAATTATGTCCACCTGTGTGCAATATAAGTGTCACATGATCTGTCATTACATATACACACCTTTTGTAAAAGGCCCCAGAGGCTGCAACACCTAAGCAAGAGGCACCACTAACCAAACACTGCCATGAAGATCAAGGAACTCTCCAAACAAGTAAGGGACAATGTTGTTGAGAAGTACAAGTCAGGGTTAGGTTATAAAAAAATATCGAAAATCTTTGATGATCCCCAGGAGCACCATCAAATCTATCATAACCAAATGGAAAGAACATGGCACAACAGCAAACCTGCCAAGAGACGGCCACCCACCAAAACTCACGGACCGGGCAAGGAGGGCATTAATCAGAGAGGCAGCACAGATACCTAAGGTAACCCTGGAGGAGTGGCAGAGTTCCAAAGAAGAGACTGGAGTATCTATACATAGGATGACAATAAGCCATACGGTCCATAGAGTCGGGCTTTATGCCAGAAGAAAGCCATTACTTTCAGCAAAAAAACAAAATGGCACGTTTTGAGTTTATGAAAAGGCATGTGGGAGACTCCCAAATTGTATGGAGGAAGGTGCTCTGTCTGATAAGACAACAATTTAACTTTTCGGCCATTAAAGAAAACGCTATGTCTGGCGCAAACCCAACACATTATATCACACAAAGAACACCATCAGCAGCATCATGCGGTGGAGATGTTTTTCAGCAGCCAGGACTGGGAAACTGGTCAGAGTTGAGGGAAAGATGGATGGTGCTAAATACAGGGATATTCTTGAGCAAAACCTGGACCACTCTGTTTGTGGTTTGAGGCTAGGACGGAGGGTCACCTTCCAGCAGGACAATGACCCCAAACACACTGCTAAAGCAACACTTGAGTGGTTTAAGGGGAAACATGTAAATGTGTTGGAATTGCCTAGTCAAAGTCCAGACCTCAATTAAATAGAAAATCTGTGGTCAGACTTAAAGATTTCTGTTCTCAAGAGCAAACCATCCAACCTAAGTAGCTGGAGCAGTTTTGCAAGGAGGAATGGGCAAAAATCCCAGTGGTAAGATGTGACAAGCTCATAGAGACTTATCCAAAGCGACTTGGAGCTGTGATTGCCGCAAAACGTGGCACTACAAAGTATTGACTTCAGGGGGGTGAATAGTTATGCACATTGACTTGTTCTGTTATTTTGTCCTATTTGTTGTTAGCTTTACAATCTAAAAAAAAAAAAAAAATCTTCAAAGTTGTGGGCATGTTCTGTAAATTAATTGATGCAAATCCTCAAACAATCCATGTTAATTCCAGGCTGTGAGGCAACAAAACATAAAAAAATGCCAAGGGGGTGAATACTTTTGCAAGTCACTGTACTCTTTTCCCAGTAATTCCACTTTTAGAGCTAAAACTCGCGATCGCGCATTTTTTGAGAGCCAAGTCTTGTTTAGCCCTTTAAATCGCTGCTCAGGGCTATTCAATAAAATGCCCCATTTAACGCTGTTTTGCATAGCGTTCCTGCATGCTGGTATGCATATGAACCTGTAATTTTATTACACTATACCATTACTTGTATTTTTGCTTAATTTTGAATGTATTTTTGATAATTGCTCCTACTCTACACTATTCCATTTTGTACGGAATAGAAAATATTGGCCAACTATAAATATTGCATAATAAATAGTAATACCATTTTTATCAGCATATCAGTACTTTTGTAGACTTTAAATTTGTTCTTCTAAATGCATTATAGACAACGTGAGACTTCAGTGTCCCTTTAATCAGTATGATTGACCACTGCAATGTATTTCTCTGCTAAACTCTCTCTATTTAAATGCATTTTGTAAGAAAGTCCTACTTTATAGAAAGAGTAGTAGATAAGTGGTAGAGTGTAACACAATAAATGAATTTAAGCATGCCTGGGATAAACACAAACTATTCTGAGGGCTTTAGATCATAATAATGGGCAGATTAGATGGGCCTTGTTGGATCCTATCTGCCGTGAAGTATATGTTTTTATGTTTCTCAAACTGTCTGAATTCTCTTATGAGCTGTTTGAACATTTCAGCTATTAAATTTGGATGGGTCAGCAATATATCTGGTTTATTAGGAGTAGAACTGGTAATTGTGGTCAGCTTGGTTTGACTGGTATATGTCTCAGTGCTGCCAGATGCAGTGTATATTACAGTGTCTGTGGCACTGACCCTCTATTCACACAATGCACAGTCTCAGCTGACTTGAGGTTACTCGCAGTCAAAGACAGAGAAAGGCCAGCTCTACACACTCCAAGACAAAAGGTCAGAGATGATGCACAAGCTGCTCTTTGTGCAATGCCCAACACTTAGAAGTCATTATTCATATTTATACTAAATGGGCATGCTCATCTACCTTATGACACACTCTGTGAGAGTTAAAAGTCCTTGCAGTTCAAGAAAAAAAAAGAAATGTGCTTGTCAAGCATGTACCAAACTATCAATACTTGCTGATGTGTTAGCCATTTTTGGTGAAAATCTGAATTTGGATGAGTATAGGAATCCATTTTGTATTTGTTACAGCACTTCCTCAGAGCTGGATCACAAGGGTGTGTGTTTTCAGTGGAGGAATGTTTGCAGAAGGAGGAAAAGTAGCATTTTAAAGATAATTGGATAAGAATTAAATTTACACCAACTGGCCCAGATGCAGACTCCTTGCTTCAGGAAATGCAACCATATCTCTCCAGAAACATAAATTCCCCTCTCACACATGCAGCTTCCATCTATGTATCATTGATTACCCCAATCCCCCATGGCACAGCAGAGACATCAACATTTATTGCTTTCTAATTAAAAACTAGCTGCATGACTTCATTAAGTTCTTAGTTGGTCTCAAGAAAATATGTATTTTTCATTGCGCAGAAGACCTTTAATCAACTACCTTAGAAAAAGTTAGTAGAAGAGAGAGGATCTTTTCAGATAATCTATGCTTAGGATACCTACTTTTCAAACTCAGTTATCTAACACTTCCACAATCAATTCTATTCTTCTTCTTCTTCAAAAAAAATGATCAATCTTAATTTGAGATAGTCTAAGGGACAGTATAGTCATAGATATTCGAAAGCTACATAATTAGAAATGATGCATAAAATGTCTCAAAATCATGTTTAATAACTAAGACAGGAACAAAACATTATGTACAGTTATAAAATACGTCTATCAACAATAAGTATAACACAGGAGCATATATTATAATATTGTATTCATGACATTTTAGAGCTATAAAATATTGAAAGGGCCACTGCAATACTCATATAGCAGGGTTTAATTAGTTTATTTAATAACGGATTGCAATAAAATCAATAATTGAGCTTAAAATCAACCCAGCTTTTGCAGTTTCAGCAGATATACAACTCTCAATAGGGTATCCTGATAGGAGTATTTGTCTGCCTCCTTCCCTGCAGTTGGAGCTTCAAGTAAACCTTGACTGATAAGAAAAAAAAAAACCTTACAGACCATTTTAATGTTTTAAATACAACAAGTCCTTAAAGGGATATGGAACACAACTATTTTTTCAAGCATTTAAAAGAGCACATAACTAATAAGCTCATTGTAAGCAATTAACCTTTTTTTTAATAGGAAACAGAGCTTAGTAAACATGCAGCCACATTAAATTCGAAGCCCGTAGCGGCACCGGTGCACACGCAAAGCCTGCGGGCTTGAAATTCGCCGGAGTTACAGAGCTATTACATTCAATCATGCCGCGACCAACGGCCGGAGAAGCAAACCCGTAAACCATTCTTGCGCACGTTGCATTTGCGGCCGTCAACAGGATCAATTAGTCAAAACCGTAGTTACGGGTTTAGACGGAGCCAATGGTAAAAGAGACCGTCATCATTATGTCACTGAAAAATGGAGGTTAGATTTCAATCCCTTACGGGTCTCAATTATGGGTTTCGATTGGACCCACATTCCAGAAATAATGCAATATTAATAAATCAGTAAATATGATATTCAAGTCCATGCGAGTTCCATTATATGTATTAACACATTGATTGCCGGGATCAATATAACACGGAAATTAAGCATTAAAAATATATTTTTTATTGCAGATTTGCGAGCTTGAGAATGTTGTGCTATTAACTTTAATACCTAACATCACTTTACCTTTAATATTAAATACAGTAGTGTGATGATATTTGCATATATAGTGCTACGGATAGGACTTTAACCCCCTTGCAGGTCCACTCTAGTACCCATAGGCTTTTTGGCCCCTATTGCACATTACGGGTTTGAACGTCAGTGGATTTGTAGCAATTTAACAGTGATTTGCGAAAGTAACATTTACAGGCTTGACAAATCAAAGACTTTGCGCCAATGGAGTTCTGATTTCGGCATCTCGTAGAGTTTTTCCGCATTTAACGATACAAATAAAAGTTAATAATAATAATCATTTGCGGGTAGCTTTAAGAGGCCAATTTAATAGCCGTAAGACTAGCGGGCTCCGTTACGGGCTACGGTTTTACATGTTGGGGGAATTTAATAGGGCTAATGGTAATGGGCAGAATGACTATACAATATCACAGCCCATTGTTTAGCATCACAGGGAGCGAGGTGTCTTAATAAATCTCCCATGCCCATTTCTGCTATGAGTCTGACCAAGGACAAGATTTTAAGTAATATGCATGTACCCAACTAATTATATAGCTAGCGTTTTGTGTATATTGGGACATTATACAAAAATAAACATGTGCATATACAGCATGTATAATTTTTTTTTTAAAGAGACTATAATGAACACAGCAGCTGGCCCAAAAAGTTCTTATTAGCCATTAAATTCTATTTTCTATATTTATATTAGCTAAGTGATGCAGCCTCTTTATGAGCTGTTGCACCTGTTTAATTTCTTTTGTACATTTTTTTCAAACAGCTCCCATCAGACACTGGTATGAGCAGCAATAAGTCTGTAAATCAAATATTAGTGGCAGTGCAAGGTGCCATTAACGGGAGCTTGGATGACCTCCTGTTACTGCTCTCCTGTGGCCAGTACAACTACTGAAGTGTAGGAGTGTGAGTGATTCAGGCTTAGAATTAAATGTTTATTTTAATTTACTTTTTCTTTTACAATCTGCTATGTGAAAGTGGCTGTAATTATGCTTGTGCTGTTCAGACAGTTATTATTGCTTCTGATTACTTGCTGAATTTCAATGCCTGGTGGAGGTCAGGCCCATGCACAAATATGAGTTTTAGTTTCTACTAACAAAGCCCCAGATAAAAATGGATTGTTAATAAATACTATGTAGCACTACACAATATATATATATATATATATATATATATATATATATATACATATACATATATATTTATATATATATATATATTTAGTTGAATAATCAGAGTATTGCAGTAAATAGTGATACTTTTTTATTGGACCAACTTATTCATAATATAACGACAAGCTTTCGAGAGAAGATCCTCTCTTTATCAAGTCAAAAAGCAATACTGATACAAATATGAACTAAAAACAGTAAACAGAAAGAGAAGAAAGGGAAAAAAAATGGAAAAACAAGAAGAACAAAATTCATTGGGCAGAGTTAAGTAAGAAACAGACCAGCATTGTAAATGCTAGTAATGTTCTGATACGTCAGTAAGTAAGTCTACAGACCAGGTTGTAGATAAGAACACAGCAGAGTCAAATAAAGAGCAATACATTTCAACATAGCATGTAGCTTACAAAAGCAGCAATAGAAGGGGGGCAGGTATGTCGAATGTGTGTGAGCTATAAGACATTAAGATAATCAATATTAATGCCCATATCCTTGGTATTAAAAAATTGAATAATTTTTAATTCAAAAGTTTTCCGCTGTTGGATAGTTCTGAAATTCCCTATAAGTACTTTTATTTCGAGGTTCTGGATGGAGTGATTCACCTGGGTGAAATGGTGTCAAACTGGAATACAATAACTGTCTTCATGGTGCTTTTTGATGGAGCTTCGGAGGAGGTTCACCCCCTTTCACATACAGTACATTGTATCATGTACACTACATTGGATGATGTACATGAATATGAGCCTCTGACGTTATAGCTCTTGTTGTTATGTGTGACTGTGTCCTCTTTGCAGATGTGCTGACATAGTTAGTAATGACTTTTATTGCAGGGTTTGGTGCCATTTTCTTGGTTATGCTGTTCATTTGTCAATCTTGTTTACCAATGTTTGTCTTAAATTTGGTGACTGCCTAATGGCCAGAATGGGGGGTTTGGGGAATATATGTTTCAATTATGTGTCCTGTGTGAGTTGTGGTTGTAAATCCTTAAATATTTTGCATATTCCTTCGAGAAATGGATAGTATGTGGTTACCAGAGGTGTATGTGAAGTTGTTTCTTTAGTTTTGTATTGCCAGGTGTTCTCGGGGTGTTTTGATTGCAAAGGTTCTTTCTGTGTAATGACATGAGGTTTGTAACCCTTCTGTCTGAAGGAGGCAGACAGTGTTTTTAAGAGTTTATCACGGTCATCTAAGTTTGAACATATGCAGTGGTATCTAATGGCTTGACTATGAATTATCCCTGGTTTAGTATGGGAGGGGTGGACGCTAGAGTTGTGGAGGTAACTACATCTGTCTGTAGGTTTCCTATACACAGATGAGTTAAGTTTGCCATCTGTAATGTAGACGAATTACTTCACAGAACAGGTTAACTTTCTGGACACCACCATTTTAAATTTAATGGATCGGTGAAAGGTATTGAACTAATTATTGAAGTCTTTGAGTTTTCCTTCCCCTTCTGCCCATATGATGAACAGGTCATCTATGTAACGGTAGTATCTGTAAAATTTGTGGATGTATTTGAACAGGAACGTGAACAAGACAGGAAGATTGACTATTTGATGCCACTGGACTGCATACAAGCGCTATAATGATATGTTTTCTGTACACTTGATTGAGCTGATTGGTACTAGCTTACATAAATGAATTTATTGGGAATATCGTGTTATAGGGGTGCAATATAGAATAATTAGTGCAAATCAGTACTCCTTGTGTCCGTGATAGGATAATTTTATTCATCTGAATACTAATATGTTTTTACCTAAAATTGAGAGAGAAAGAGCTTACAGATACCTGTATGGATGCAAAGTCACCAGACGCGCAGGCGCCAAGAATTGCTGCTCCAACTAACACAGACTCCACTTCTTTGGACAGGACAACTGGTAACCCTGCATAAGACAGACACACATATTAATTGTTGAACACAAATTGAGAAATATTTGTACAACACCTGGTCTATTCCACATCACAGACTGTGTAGTGCAGCATTGTTACCAATAAGTTGGACTAAAATGCAAAATTCAAGACAATAAATGAATTACAGACATTTTTTTCTGATTATGTTTGTGGGAAAAAAGAAATGTCTGTGTGCAGTTTGCTGAACAAATTTTACATGTATGTATATCTGGAGGTTTGGACCCCCATAATTTAGGGCTTGCATTTACTTGCTATGGGTATCCACATGCACCAACATGGCTAGCATTTGTTATCCATTGGGGTCCACATTTCATTAATGGGACCCACATTTTATAATATGGCCCAGGGGGCTAAATGGCCCCCCACAGGTTTAGTGTGAATCCTGGAGGTTTCTTGACTCTGCTGGCCTTGCTAGGTGTCTCCTTGAGCCCAGCGGGCCTAGGGGAGATACTCAAGATTCTTAATGGACCCGGTGAGCCAAATACAGATACCCGGGTCCTTGGTGGCCCCACATGCCTAGTGAGAATTCCCAGGGTCTGATGAACCATGCGGACCTAGTAGGGATCGTTGGGTGTCTCCTTGGGCCCCAGACCTAGTGTGGATCCCCAGGTGCCTTGATGGGCCCCTTGAGCCAAGTGAGTATCCCCAAGGTTGTTGTTGGGCCCTTGTGCCCAATGGTGATCTCCAGGGTCTCTCATCCTAGACTCTGCAGCCCTATGGTTGAATCCAAGGGGTTTCTATGGGCCCAACATGCCTAGGGGGACTCTATAGGCCCCAACATATTTTAACAACCAGTTAGCAGAACCAGTTGTTAAAATATAACACCACCACCTACAATACATAAAATGTTCAGAAGAACAAACTAAAATTTTCCCATAATCACATTTAGCTATTCACTTATCTCCCCCACTTTATGTAAATAAATGCTTCCACAAATTACTTCAAACCATGCTGTGTTCCTAGTGCTATAACACTAAACTGTGATTTTAGTACCCAGAGCAGAAAGATAACATAGGGTACAAGGGGAAGAGTGTTATAGCATTTTTCTGACATATACAATGTGCAAAAGTAGCAAATAATGTCAGAAAAATGATTTGCTGATGCGGAATTCCAACATATCTTTTTGAGCCAAAAAAAGAGGGAATCCCAGAACTGCAAAAGGAAATATTTGTCTTGGTTAATAATTGAGGGTTATCCAGTTAAATCATAACAGCTTAACGTTTTTATCTAGGTATCTGAGCAAACACACATTTTTCCACATCCCAATACAAATTCCACTGGTGGGAGTTGAGTGGATTCCATGAACTTGTGAGTCATGTGAAGAAGATAAGAAATATAGGGCTGATAATATTTAGCTATACACAAACACACGCACTTACACCCATCAAAACACCAGATCATGGCTTCTTACTTAAATTATCACTTTAATATCCCACAACAGGAGGTGATGTGTTTTATTTAATCACTGATCATTGTTAAATAATATTAAAATTATTTTCAAACATCAGTTTCTAAGTCTGCAGATGAGCTGCTTGTATCCAATCCCTATGAGCTGATCAAAGAGATGGGAGCAACTCCAAAATAAAGGCAGTGCTAAATGATCAGATCCAATATTCTATCCAGATAGAGACTTGCTGTGGTAAAGTAGTTTCCCTCAACAAGGAACAGATCTGGTTAGGAGACAGTTAATAAAAAGCACTGTCTAGGTACAAGCTTGTGACTGACCATTTTGCAAAGCCTTACAGCCAGAGCTACTCCAGTTCATTTAATGACTTTATATGGGTAGTGACAAGCAGCTCAATTGGAGGCTTAAAAATGGATCGACTAGAAGCTTTTATTAATAATGCATTATTAGAACATCTATCTCCTGTTGTTATAGCAGTATATCATTATCAATTAAATCTAAACACAAAACATTGTAAGATTTATTGGGTAATCCAGATGTGGAGCCCTTGCTTTGTGAAAGACATCTG
Source organism: Discoglossus pictus (assembly GCA_027410445.1). NCBI lineage: Eukaryota > Metazoa > Chordata > Amphibia > Anura > Alytidae > Discoglossus > Discoglossus pictus. The sequence continues at coordinate 163,743,338 of CM050170.1, forward strand.
TGGGTCAGTTTTGCATTTTGGTAAACAAATACTTGAGAGACTGCACCCTAAGTAGACATTATCTCATAAAAGGCACCCTGAGTAGGCACTCTCCCATAGAAGGCACCCGAAGAAGGCTCTTTCCCATAGACGGCACCCGAAGAAGGCTGTGTCCCATAGATGGCACCCGAAGAAGGCTCTCTCCCATAGACGGCACCCGAAGAAGCCTCTCTCCCATAGTCGGCACCCGGAGTAGGCTCTCTCCCAGAGACCGTACCCGGAGTAGACTCTCTCCCAGAGACAGCACCCACAGTAGGCTCTCTCCGAGAGACCGCACCCACAGTAGGCTCTCTCCCAGAGACCGCACCCGGAGTAAGCTCTCTCCCAAAGACCGCACCCTGAGTAGGCACACTACCAGAGACCACACCCTGAGTAGGCACACTCCCAGAGACCGCACCCTGAGTAGGCACATTCCCAGAGATCGCACCCTGAGTAGGCTCAGAGGGGCATAAGGAGAGGGAAGAAACAGAGAGGGGGGGGGGAAGAGACACAGAGGGAGAGAGGGGGGAGAGACACAGAGGGAGGGGGGGACACAGATAGAGAGAGGGGGGAAAGAGACACAGAGGGAGAGGGGGAGAATGAGTCACAGGGGAGGGGGAAAGAGATGCATGGGAGGGAAAGGGGGGGAAGAGACACGGGGGGAGGGGGGGAAAGAAGTCACATAATTAGTGAAATGATGTCCAATCTAAGTGTCACATGATCTGTCATTACATATACACACCTTTTTTGAAAGGCCACAGAGGCTACAACACCTAAGCAAGAGGCACCACTAACCAAACACTGCCATGAAGATCAAGGAACTCTCCAAACAAGTAAGGGACAATGTTGTTGAGAAGTACAAATTAGGGTTAGGTTATAAAAAAATATCCAAATCGTTGATGATCCCCAGGAGCACCATCAAATCTAACATAACCAAATGGAAAGAACATTCCACAACAGCAAACCTGCCAAGAGACAGCCGCTCACCAAAACTCACAGACCGGGCAAGGAGGGCATTAATCAGAGAGGCAGCAGACAGACCTAAGGTAACCCTGGAAGAGCTACAGAGTTCCACAGCAGAGACTGGAGTATCTGTACAAAGGACGACAATAAGCTGTACGCTCCATAGAGTTGGGCTTTATGCCAGAATGGCCAGAAGAAAGCCATTACTTTCAGCAAAAAGCAAAATGGCACGTTTTGAGTTTGCGACAAGGCATGTGCGAGACTCCCAAAATGTATGGAGGAAGGTGCTCTGGTCTGATGAGACTAAAATTGAACCTTTCAGCCATCAAAGAAAACGCTATGTCTGGCACAAACCCAACACATCAGCCAAAGAACATCATCCCCACAGTGAAACATGGTGGTGGCAGCATCATGCTGTGGGGATGTTTTTCAGCAGCCGGGACTGGGAAACTGGTCAGAGTTGAGGGAAAGATAGATGGGGCTAAATACAGGGATATTCTTGAGCAAAACCTGTACCACTCTGTGCGTGATCTGAGTCTAGGACGGAGGTTCACCTTCCAGCAGGACAATAGTTCCAAACACACTGCTAAAGCAACACTTGAGTGGTTTAAGGGGAAACATGTAAATGTGCTGGATTGGCCTAGTCAAAGCCCAGACCTAAATCCAATAGAAAATCTGTGGTCAGACTTACAGATTGCTGTTCACAAGCGCAAACCATCCAACTTGAAGGAGCTGGAGCAGTTTTGCAAGGAGGAGGAATGAGCAAAAATCCCTGGGGCAAGATGTGGCAAGCTCATAGAGACTTATCCAAAGTAATTGTAGCTGTGATTGCCGCAAAAGGTGGCTCTACAAAGTATTGACTTCAGGGGGGTGAATAGTTATGCACATTGACTTTTTCTGTTATTTTGTCCTATTTGTTGTTTGCTTCACAATAACAAAATAACATCTTTAAAGTTGTGGGCATGTTCTGTAAATTAAATGATGCAAAACCTCAAACAATCCATGTTAATTCTAGGTTGTGAGGCAACAAAACACAAAAAATGCCAAGGGGGGGGGGGGGGGTGAATACTTTTGCAAGGCACTGTAGTTATCATGCAGTCAGATCCCTTCCCCGCCCTTATTAGACAGTCATAAATTAGCATACCGATCTGCACATGAGCATCTTAGGAATTGTTTCCTATAAAGAAAAAACAGCTAGTACAATACATAGACAGCTTTTAATGGCCTTTAAAATATAACCAACCTGCTTGTTGGGGTGACAGTGTCCCTTTAATAAATCCTCTAAATATCCCAGGTTTTATTTGACTCCCCTTGTTTGTGTTATGACACTTATCTGCTACTCTACATGTAAATTAATTTCTCCTAAAATCACTTTTGTATTGTCTACTTTCCAATATTAAATCTAAAGGTCCTTCATTGTGTGCAGAATAGCAGTAAAAAGCAAATAGATTTTCACTAATCAATTTGCTGTTCTGTTTATTTAAAAGAATATTGAAGTCCCATATTTGTAGATTGCTTTAACAAATGGGCAAGATTTGTTTGCAAAGTTACAAAATACCAGCATTGTTATGTGTGATTTGCTGGCCCAGCGACCACTTATTATTATGCCATAGTATGGCAGGTGCTTTGGTCTTTTCCTTAGAAACCTTCCTTAGGAGTAAATATTCCATGTTTACCATTACAGGATCTGCCAATGTCAGGAGCCAGATATACAATACAATCCACTCTAGGACAGTGATTTCTAAACCCTCTTTTCAAGGACTTCCAGACATGTCATGATTTAGGTTTAACACTGTGTGAACCAGCGGAGGTAGTGAATGGAGGGTTCCGGTGCAAAATAACCTGTGCCTCACCACATTTCTCTGCATCGAATAGGGGACAATAACATAACAATATGTATACATAATATATGTAGTTGGCCAGATCATCCATAGAGTATTCATATGAACTTTCTAAAAAAATAATCATCTCCCCTCCCCTTATAAATCAGGAGGGTCCCTAATCTTCTGTGGGCCCTGACAGTAGCTCCTGGTGTGAACACAAGTGTAGGTTAGGAGAGGGTCTGTTGCATATAGCCTGCCCAGCAGTTGAAATATATATATATATATATATATATATATATATATATACATACATACATATATACACATTTACATACACACACATTTATATAAGTTTACAAGTTGCCTTGATTGTAACCCATGTATAGCGCTATGGAATATGTTGGCGCGTTACAAATAAAAAATACACAATGTTGGAGGGATTGTGGCCATATAGGTACGCAATGTGGTGGTTTTGCCCAAAGATTTTTGCTCTTTGGACAACCTATATTTCTAAGCTTTCTATTATTTGTAAAGAGGTCATCAAACTTTCTCCAGAAGTAGTGTTGTTCCATATACTTCCATCCCAATTTGGAGCAAGTATAAAAGCAGTTATTATTAATATATTAATAGTAGCTAAATGGCTAATAGCCCGGAAATGGAAATAAGGAATTACCCCTACTTGGAATGAGATCGTAATTATAATTGAAAGGAACAGGCAGATTGAGAGTGACTATGCCAGAATTTCTTTGGATAGGAGTAAGAAGGAAAAAATTAAGTGGGATGATTATTCTCTCAATTTATAATAGGTTGGGACGTAGGGACTGCAAGGGGATCCTGTGTACTAATGTGAATATCAAGGATTATGTGATATGGTACCTGTAATTATGTTTGTAATTATGTTGGTCTGTGGTTGTATTTTATGTTTTAATTTTGTAAGTATGTAGATATGATTGTATTTTTTTGGTTATCTCAATAAAAATATAGAAAGAAAAAAAAGAAATATAGGCTCTGACTTTGAGAACCTGAAGCAAATGTTTACAAAATAACTAAATTATTGGATGTATGGTAATGAAATATATGAAACTACCTCCTAAATGATCTAAAAAAAGAAGAAAAAAAAGGGGAAGGGAAAAAAAAACCAAAAAGCAAAACAAATAAACAATAATATATATATATATACATACACACATGCGGATTTTGAATGTTTGTCCACTGACAAAGAAATGATCCGTCAATCAATTTTTGGTCTCATCTGACCACAACACTTTCACCCAGTTCTTCTCTGAATCATTCAGATCTTCACTGGCAAACTTCAGACAGGCCTGTACATGCGCTTTCTTGAGCAGGGGGACCTTGCAAGCGCTACAGGATTTCAGTCCTTCACGGGATTGTGTTTTACCAATTGTTTTCTTGGTGACTATGGTCCCAGCTGCCTTAAGATCATTAACAAGATCCTCCAGTGTAGTTCTGGGCAGATTCCTCACCGTTCTCATGATCATTGAAACTCCACGAGGTGAGATCTTACATGGAGCATCAGACGGAGGGAGACTGGCAATTATTTTGTGTTTCTTCAATTTGCGGATAATCGCACCAACTGTTGTCACCTTCTCACCAAGCTGCTTGGTGATGGCCTTGTAGTCCATTCCTGCCTTGTTTAAGTATACAATCTTGTCTATGACATCCTTGGACAGCTCTTTGGTCTTGGCCATGGTGGAGAGTTTGGAATCTGATTGATTGATTGATTGCTTTTGTGGACAGGTGTATTTTATACAGGTAAAAAACTGAGATTAGGAGCACTCCCTTTAAGAGAGTGCACATAATCTCAGCTCTTTACCTGTATAAAAGACATCTGGGAGCCAGAAATCTTGCTGATTGATAGCGGATCAAATACGTATTTCCCTCACTGACCTGCAAATCAATTTATACATTTTTTGACATGCTTTTTTTGTTATTCTGTCTCTCACAGTTAAAATACACCTACCATTAAAATTATAGATTGGTCATTTCTTGTCAGTGGACAAACATTCAAAATCAGCAGGGGATCAAATACTTTTCCCCCCACTGTATATATATATATACTTATTAATCTATTATTATATTTTTATATTTCAATAAAGTGGATAAGAATTAATCCAGTTTTTATGTATTTTGGTTTACATATTGTACCCTAAAAAAAAGGTATCTTTTCCTTTTGTTGATTTTTTTTGACCACTAAAGTTATGTGCATTTTCATATCACCTCTGGCACAAAAGATGGCTTCAGGATAGAGGCAATGCCCAGGAATATGTGCAGATGATAATGTAGACAGGATATCAGTGGTCCCAGACCAGGACCACTCCCCACGCAGGATACAGATACACAGTAAAAATAGTTCCACAATTTATTTATGTGGGAAAATTAGGACTCACTCGTTAATCAGAACTCGCAACATATATATAATTTTCTGGCCACAGGCTGGCCAATCACAGTAAGCCACATCCTTGGGTAAATAGAAGACAAATTAGCAATAGCCTGCCCATGGTTCACTGGGAGACACTGTACATCTAGTGATGTCAGATTCTTTCTGCAGTGGGCCATTTAGATAAGTGCCCTTATCTGGTGATGAACTAAGGATAATTTCTCTTTTGTGAAGGGGCATCTGGCTCTGTGATCTAACTCAGTATCTGTGTATGTATGTGATATCAGAACTAGGTTCCATCTGTCTTGCATCCTTGGTTGCTGTAGAAACTCTTGAGATAAGCTCACCAGCTACTTAAGCTACATGACACGTGTTTGCTTAAGACTCCTGAAGAGCAGATATCTGACTTGAATGTTGTTTATCAAGGCCTGTATTTGTCAGGATGCAATGTTCTGCAGGTAAGTTTATGTGCAGAGCATATAATCTTAATTCTTCATATAGTCTCCTGTTCTATATCACATTTTCCCTCTATAACATATTGTAAGTAGGATACAAGATAATAATGTACAGGGAACATATAACCAAACAACAATAATACATCATTACCATGCAAGAATGTCATGCACCCTTGGCCATATCCATAATTAATGGTAATATTATAGTCACTAAACAGTGCAGGCATGACAGTAACATCGTAATAAAATATTGTTCTGAAATACTACACTATGGCCCCTATTCAATTGCAAGCCTGTATCTTACGTTATACAGGCCGTAAGTCTGTGGGCTTTAAATTTGCTACAATTACAGAGAGATTCAATTGAACAAGCCTGCAATATACGGGACGAAAGCCGAAACCGTAAACCATGCACCCGTACGTAGCACTTCGGAGTATGATCATGGTCAGCTAAGCAAGGCCGTAACTACCGATTTAGAAACAGCCAATAGTTAATGAGACCGACATCATTACGTCAGTAAAACAGGGAGGTTTCACATTAATCAATTAGCGTTTAGAGGTCCGATAAGCGATCAGATTTACAATTCCGCAATGTACAAAATAATAAAAATGAATGGTGATACTGTTTTAGTCCATGTGGGTGGCCTGATATGTATTAACTCACTGATTCCTGACATTGATATGACATCAAAATTAAACATAAAAAATATATATTTTGATTGCAGATTTGTGAGATTGATGTGCAATTAATTCTAATGTCTTTCATCACTTTCCAAGTCTTTAAAAGAGCATTATTATTATTATTTTTGCATTTACAGTGCTACGAACAGGGGTTAAACCCTTTTGCGAGTCATATCTGGTACCCATAGGATTTTCTTCATTAACATTTACGGGTGTGAAAAGATTTGCAGGATTGAGGAATTGTAGCAATTGAATAGAGATTTGCACTTTTAGCAATTGTAACTTTTGCAGGCTTGAAAGATCAAAGGCTTAGTTACGATTTTGACAACTGAAAGGATTTTCAGCCTGTAACCCTCAGATCGATTCCGGGTAGCTAAAAGACGCCAATTGGATAGCAAATTAGTTTACAGGCTACATTCTAGGCTCCAGCAACTTACATTTGCTCATTTGAATAGGGGCCTATGTGCGGCTCTATGCACTCTCTTTTCTTTCTTTTTTAGATTTGTATTGCATTGTTAATTTTGAAGCAGAGTTTTTAAGCTCAGTAGAGCAGAAAGAAGACAAGAGATTCTTCTTTTTGTTTAAGAGCTTCATCTTTGATGGATCTGAGAAAAGATTTTTGGACTGGGTGCATTGTTGGATAAGTACTTTTTTGCCTAGGACTTTTGTATTTTTCATATGTTTTGGGCGCATATTTGAACTTTATAGTCATCAATCTGTGCCTCACCTTTGTTCACACAGTGTTCAACCTAAATCATTGCCCATCTGCAGGTCTTTGAGGAAAGGGTTGCTAATAAATGCTTTAGGATCATTACAACTTGCCTATGTTGGGGACCAAAATACATTGGGGTTGTCTGTGATCCTGATTGACATTATATAGTTACCAGTTGTGTTGATGAATAATACCAATTTGATTATTTGACCTGTAAGAGCAAGAAGCTGCAGAGTGCTGTTAAGTATATCTTGATCACTGATTTTAAAATCAAAATTCAAATTTGTAACAAGAAATTTCAGAGTTAATTATTTCTTTCAAAGACCACTGGGTTGCTTAGGACTTCATTTAAAATAGCGATTGAGGGTGAGCAAAAATACTTTTAGTCAATTTAGTTATTTATTTAAATCAATATACCATCTAAAATTAACACTTGAATATTTCAGACTTCAGTAGATATGGGTATTGTTGCCCTGTTGGGCAGATTTGTCATTATGCCAACTTTGAAGCCGCCTGGGGGCGCTTCGCTGCCTCATTTCACACTTCAAATGGTTCCTTGGCTTAAAAAACGAAACACTGCAGTTCACAGTCACAAGGAAATAGAGAGTTACAAGTGGGAGGAAGCTGATGTGCCTAGGGGTGCCCGAGATGTAAATCTAGCACTATAAATTGCCCCCTGTTCAAAGTATTTATCTTTCTCCTTAAAGACAAATGCAGAGAGGAAAAAAAGTTTAGGATAGTCTCCTGGTCAGATGCTCCCTGTAACCTAATGGGGATGGAGAGAAACATATGGTAGACCTTGAAACGTTAGAGATCAAATGTAAATTTGAACAGCTACATTAAATTTACATTCTTTAATATTTATTTTATTGATAACCAGTTATTAAATAAACAAAATGAAAACATTTCGTATGGGAGCAACAGGGAAAAATATCAATATTTATAGACAAAATATGTGCCTTTTACCTTACCAGCCCTTTGCTTACCAGTAATATCGGCATGCATCTGCACAAACAGGGGGTTCTTCCTAAGCCCACCACAGAGAAACAAAGTCCTGATGTGATGGCCTGCAGATTGCATTGTTTCCAGAATGTGTCTTGTTCCCAGCTAGGAAAACAAATACAATATATAAAGAGCAAGAAATTAGAGAATAACAACTCAGCAGTTCAGGGCAGATCATGTTCAGGACTATAAAGCATCGTCTCAGTTTATTTATTTTAAAGATATACATAGGAAACCGCAGCAATGGGAAAATGCTCAGAGCAGAACACGAGTCAGATTACAGAGAATTCACTACTCAGACTGTGCTTCAGTTGGAAGGATGATCAGCTTTCTAATTTACTTTTACTGTTAGCCACAGGAGAGATCAAGAGTGTCTGAGGATAATGATCCAATGATATACTCCAACGATGCTCCTGGGTTGCATTCACTCCAAATTAAGGGATTACTGTAATGCCCTAAATATGAGGCGCTAGTTGTTTTAATTTGTGTTTGCATCGCTCAGTCGCATCCAACTCTCCGCAACCTCATGGACAGTAACATACCATGCTGATCCACTTGGTATTCATGGCAGAGAGACTGGAGTGGGTTGCCAGTTCCTTCTCCAGTGGGCCACAGCATACAGCTCCTGGTATTCCTAGGTGGACTCCCATCCAACTGTCTAGGCCCAACCCTTCTTGGCTTCAGGGTGGTGTGACCGCTTGGCTCCCTAACTGGTATCGAACCCATGTCCCAGCAGTGAAAGCACTGAATCCTAACCACTGGACCACCAGGGAACCCTTGTTTTAAATTTACTATTTCATAATTAATAAATTTAATTTAACTTATTTACTGATTTAGAAAAGCAACATCCAATGTTAAATTCACTTACATTATACTTATTGTTTTAATTTTCCATAAATATTAATCATTGCAAAACCAAGAAAAACTGCAATTGCTTGTGAAATATGTATCAAACTAACAATATGAGCAAGTAATTCATAAGCATAAACCATTTTTAGAGAAAATAAGAATTTTTGAAGACTGTTTATGTATTCCTGATAATTGGAGGAAGAGGAAGCGGGAGAGAATTTGAAAGCTAATTTTATTCGAATTTTATTTTATTGAATATGGCACTTACCTACTTAAATTGTAAATGCTCCGAAGCTGACAGTTTGCAAGAATAGATGCAAACTCAGCTCAACTAGAAATGTAAATGCTCCTCTCACATGCACAACCTCATTAAAGTATCCTCGATAGTTCAAAGATCCATTAAAATATTTATTTTTCTAATTAAAAATACTTTTAATATATTTTATTTAATTTTTTTTGGTTAAATAGTACTGTGTAGGAGCAGGTTTCCATAAATAAGTTTTGTGTTCTGCTCAAATGCGGTGTTATTATTGGAGGCATATGCTGTAAATGAGCCATGTTTATGAAATTGTATAGGATTAAGGAGTGAATATACATTGTGGGCTCATTTGCATGTCCCCACCCAGTTTTCCAGAGTGCAGTGCAAACACTGTATTTCTTGAGATTCTGTGCAGGAAGCAAGTTAACTTAGTTTTGGCCATGCAAATGTACACATACATGAAATCATTTTTGATTTGAGTTGGAAATATTGCTATCTAAACAAAACTGCAGCAAGACGTGGAGCACATTTGTTCATACTTTGCCACAAAAGTTTTGCAGCTATGAGGCTCCTGCAGAAAAAAAAAGTGCTAAACAATATGCTACCGTTTGTACAAGACGGGAGGTACCATGGGCATAGGAGCCTCAAAAAATCTGGTGTGGGGGGGGGATAATTCAACTCTACTCGTTGTTGTTTAGTAGTTCAGTCGCATCCTAATCTCCGTGACTCTATGCACCACAGCACGCCAGGTGCATCTCTCAGTCATTGCTCCTCTGAGCTCCATCAAGTTTATGTTCATTGCTTTAGTGGCCTCATCTATACATCTCCACCTTGGTCGTCCCCTTCTTCTTGTGCCTTCAATCTTTCCCAACACCAGAGTCTTTTCTAGAGAATCCTGCCATCTCATATGGCCAAAATATTTGAGCTTCAGCCTCATGATCATACCTTCTAGTGAACAGTTTGTCTTGATTTCCTGAAGTATTGATTTATTGGATCTTCCTGCAGTCCAAGGGACTCTAAGCAGTGTTCTCCAACACCACAATTCAAAGGCGTCAATTCTATGGCGCTCAGATTTATTTATGGTTCAGCTCCCACATCCATATGTTACTACTGGGAAAACCATAGTTCGAACTATGCAGACCGTTGTTGATAGTTTAATCTCTTTATTTTTTACTAGCTTTTCCAAGCTTGTCATAGCTTTCCTCCCCAGAAGCAAACGTCTTTTAAATGTTATGACTACAGTCACCATCTGCAGAGATCTTGGATAAAGGGGAAAATAAAATCTGTCACTGCCTCCACTTCTTCCCTGTCTATTTGCTAGGAAGTGAGATTGCCGTTTGACATGATCTTCGTCTTTTAAACGTTGACCAGCAGGCCAACCTTTGCACTCTCTTCTTTTACCCTCATCAATAAGCACTTTAGTTCCTCCTCACTTTCCACCATCAGTGTAGTATCATCGGCGTATCTGAGGTTGTTGATATTCCTTCCAGCAATATTGATTCCGGCTTTGGAATCGTCCAGCCTTACACATGATGTACTCTGCATATAAGTTGAATAAATAAGGTGACAATATACAACCTTGTTGCACTCCTTTTCCAATCTTGAACCATTCTGTTGTCCCATGTTTGGTTCTGACCGTGGCTTCTTGGTCGACATACAGATTCTTTAGGAGGAGGATAAGATGATCTGGTACTCCTATCTCTTTAAGGACATGCCCCATTTTGTTGTGATCCATACAGTCAAAAGCTTTAGAATAGTCTATAAAGCAGAAGTAAATGTTTTTTGTTTTTTTTTTAACTCTCTTCCTTTCTTTATTATCCAGCGGGCATTGGCAATTTGATTTCTTGTGTCTTCTCTGCGAACCTGGGCTTGCACATCTGGTAGTTACTGGTATATTGTTGGAGTCGAGCTTGTACAGTCTTAAGCATTACCGTGCTGGCATGTGAAATGAGTGCAAGTGTTCGATAATTGGAGCATTCTTTGGCACTGCGATTTTTGGGATTGGGATATAGACTGGCCTTTTCCATACTATTGTCCATTGTTGAGTTTTCCAAATGTGTTGTCATAAGGCAAATAATAGTGCCTCTCAAAAACTTTTATTTTAAATGTTTGTTTAAATTCTCTCTCTATATATATATACACAGTGTGTGTGTGTGTGTGTGTGTGTGTGTGTGTGTGTGGGGGGGGGGGGGGGGGGGGAGGGTACTTGATCCTCTGCTGATTTTGAACGTTTGTCCACTGACAAATAAATGATCAGTCTATAATTTTAATGGTAGGTGTATTTTAACAGTGAGAGACAGAATAACAAAAAAAAAAAACGCATGTCAAAAATGTTATAATTTATTTGCAGGTCATTGAGGGAAATAAGTGGTTGACCCCTTTGACTTAGTACTTGGTGGGAAAATGGCAAAACCCTTGTTGGCAATCACTCAGGTAAGACGTTTCTTGTAGTTGGCCACCAGGTTTGCACACATCTCAGGGGGGATTTTGTCCCATTCCTCTTTGCAGGTCCTCTCCAAGTCACTAAGGTTTCGAGGCTGATGTTTGGAAACTCGAACCTTCAGCTCCCTCCACAGATTTTCTATGGGATTAAGGTCTGGAGACTGGCTAGGCCACTCCAGGATCTTAATGTGCATCTTCTTGATCCACTCCTGTTGCCTTGGCTGTGTCATTTTGGGTCATTGTAATGCTTGAATACCCCCCCCCCCCCCACCACCCATTTTTAATACCCTGGCTGAGGGAAGGAGGTTCTCACACTAGATTTTACGGCACATGGCCCCGTCCATCTTCCCTTTGATGTGGTGCAGTTGTCCTGTCTGTCACAACCTACAATGATGATGGAGTCTAGAGGATCCTACTCCTCTTATCTCCTGTAGGTTTTAGACCTAAGTTTGGGTGGCTCCAGACCAATGGACAGTCTTTGTAGATGCAAGAGCATAAGTCCCAGCTTTTGGTAGTGTGCCTGGGAAACCTGGAAGGGAGTCAGAAACGATCTCCTCTACCAGCATATGTCCCTGGGTCAATAATACACCTGCACACAAAGTCTTGATGAAAATTATGAACCATATTTTATTTCAGAACAGCATATTTCACCACATCACACAAGGATGGGGGAAGTGGCTACCCTTAGCCAGCCCCAAATGACCTCTGGCCAATCATGAAGGGGAACTGTGTGTGAACCAATAGTCCCCTCCCAGGTCCACCCACTAGGCGGGGCCAACTAATTCATTTGGGCTCTGAATCTCCAGGGGAAAGCATGCCTTGGCTCTCCTGTGCCCATGCTAGGAAGGCTGAGAAGCCTCAGGCCATCCCATTGTTTCTGGGTGCCTGCCTGTCTGCTCTCCAGCTGTGAGCTCCTCATTGTTAGTACTCTGCTGGACACTTAACTAATGGGATTAACAGGTCTTTGGGAACAAAGGAGGCTTGGCTGTATTCAACGGGCTTCCCCTCTACAATATAATAACATACTAATATAATAACATACATTCATATTTACAAATATAACACACAATGTTTCACCCACATATAACCAATATATCCCATTAGATCCCTCACAGGATACTCATTACAATGAGCCTAAACATGGGAGGTATGGGAATATGCTAAGGGATAAACTTATAATACTTTATCCCCTAGACCACAACATAACAATATATCAATAACAAGTGGGCCCAAAACCTTTTCTTCCACAGCATGAGCCATGAACTTTGTCCAAACACAATATGGCCACTGGCTGATTCATGACAAACCTTCCCCAAGCGTGGCAGGGAACATCCAAGATTTTCCCAGCTACGCTGATAGTCATGAATCTGCTGGTTTGGCCAGGCCCGCTGCATGCTAGGCAAGTTCATGTCGGTGCGCACACAGTCACAAGGTGCAGAGTAAAGACCTCCCCCAGCCCTTGGCCTTGCTCCCACTGTATAGAGCAAATTGCTCTTCCCCTGCACCCCCACCCAAGTAGTCCAGGATCCCACCTCTCTCTTCTTGGGCAGCAGCATGGAAGTCACTGGGGACACAGTGGGTTGCACCCATACACTCTTCTGAGGCAAAACAGTATTTTTGGGAGCCCCATAAAACAACCCCTGTCCCATAGCAACCCCTTTCCCCTCAGCCAGTCCCCACAGCTGGGCTGGGGTTTCTAAAACAGTCTCTGGGCCTATGGGATTGCAAGTGGGCAGTCCAGTACCTCTCTCAGCAAAATCATTATTGTTGGGAGCCCAATAACACAATAACTGCAGTAAACTTATAATACTTTATCCCCTAGACCACAACATAACAATATATCAATAACAAGTGGGCCCCAAACCTTTTCTTCCACAGCATGAGCCATGAACTTTGTCCAAACACAATATGGCCACTGGCTGATTCATGACACTGTCCTCTTAGCAGAAAAACACCCCCAAAGCATAATGTTTACACCTCCATGTTTGACAGTGGGGATGGTGTTCTTGGGGTTATAGGCAGCTTTCCTCCTCCTCCAAACACGGTGAGTTGAGTTGATGCCAAAGAGCTCGGTTTTGGTCTCATCTGACCACAACACTTTCACCCAGTTCTCCTCAGAATTATTCAGATGTTCATTGGCGAACTTCAGACGGGCCTGTACATATGCTTTCTTGAGCAGTGGGACCTTGCGTGTGCTGCAGGATTTCAGTCCTTCACAGCGAAGTGTGCTGCCAATTGTTTTCTTGCTGCCTTGAGATCATTAAAAAGATTCTCCTGTGTAGTTCTGGGCTGATTCCTCGCCGTTCTCATGATCATTGAAACTCCACAAGGTGAGATCTTGCATGCAGCACAAGACCGAGGGAGACTGACAGTTATTTTGGGTTTCTTCCATTTGCAAATAATCGCACCAACTGTTGTCACCTTCTCACCAAGATGCTTGGCGATGGTCTTGTAGCCCATTCCAGCCTTATGTAGGTCTACAATATTGTCCCTGATATCCTTGGACAGCTCTAGGGTCTTGGCCATGGGGAAGAGTTTGGAATCTGATTGATTGATTGCTTTTGTGGACAGGTGTCTTTTATACAGGTAAAAATATGAGATTAGATGCATTCCCTTTAAGAGAGTGCCCCTAATCTCAGCTCGTTACCTGTATAAAAAAGACAACTGGGAGCCAGAAATCCTGCTGATTGATAGGGGATCAAATACTTATTTCCCTCACTGACCTGCAAATCAATGTATAACTTTTTGTGACATGTGTTTTTCTTGTTCTGTTTTTTTTTTGTTTTGTTATTCTGTCTCACTGTTAAAATACACCTGCCAGTGGACAAACGTTCAAAATCAGCAGGGGATCAAATACTCCCCCCCCCCCCCCCCATTGTGTGTGTGTATATATATATATATTTATTAAAGATAAATTATGGATCAAAGCTTTTATAGGAAAGACATACTGCTCCATAGTGGCCAAATCTGGTAATGTATGATTAAGTTGAATTTTGCTATTTTTTGTGTCCCCTATTAATTTAATCTGGGGGGATTTGTCCCCCCCATCCTCCCAGTTCCTTCTCCCCTGGGAGGTATCCAATCTAATGATGGTGATAAAACAGCTTTTTACAGTGCACATTTTCTCACCAAAAAAGTAACTATACTTCATCACAATAAATTAAAAAGTTGTTGAAATCAGATCCATTACAGGGGGCTTTTAAGAACATATTTCCCTGATATTACTTTAAACAATGTATTTCTCTGTCGTGGCCCAGCGCAGTGACAGTCGCATTCCTTCTGTAATATAATACTGCAGAAGAAATTAAATGTTAAATCTGAAAAACGGCCAATTTTGTCTAATAAAGGAATTCCTGAAACAGGCAATAAGTCTTTATAGTGGAGTATTGCAGAGTTTCCCTGGCCAAAGATAACTACTTATATACAACTATAATGTGTGCTATGTAGGGAAATATAGCTTATTATATGAAATAATATTTTATTTTTATAATTTGAAAGAAAAAAATGCACTACATATATTCATGTATTTTTGTTGTTGTAAAACAGCTCTCCATCAGACATGATTTTAAAATCCAACAATCCACTATAATCTGCCTATTATATATCCCTAATATAATCTTTCTTAACCTTTTTAGCATTAATGCCGTGTTGGGCTATTTTTAGTTAGCTGAAAATGTTAGAGCTTTAAAGCTCAAATGTTAAAATGATCATATTTATAAACCATTCACTGTTTTATTGTATTTCAGTAAATGAAATATTGTTGAAATGTAATTTCCATCGCAACGCAACTTTTTGAAAAGTAATTTGCTACTTAATAAGGTTTATGCATATTCTTGAATTCTTCTACTGTCTTGCCATATCTGCTGGAAAGTTATTGCACGTATCTTACTGCAGATGTAGTAGGTGAGCAACAAAAAGGTAAAGAGCAACCTGTAACATTCAATGCATCATCTCCTTGTTTATATGTTCATATTTTCACAGGAAAACTAAAATTTGCTATCATACAGCAAAAACAGCAGCTGCGACGACTGTTCAAACTGCATTTGGAACAAAGTCAGGGCCTCCTTCTGATTTGTTATAATTGTGTCTGGCACAGCAAGTGCAGGGCGTAACTGATTTTTCCACAGAGGTACTTTGCTCAGTTGGTACAGTGCCCTGTTATACCCCAATTAGACTTAGTATATAAATGAGTTAAAAAAATAACAACTTTTTTAACCCCTGCAGCACTCATATTTCATGTAAAGAAAAAAACTATTAAACATAAAATTTTGTTTTCATACAGAAAATACACGACCTCAGCATCACTTTAAAAACAGTATTTGTGTAGCTATTTGTACGCAGGTTTGTTTAAAGTCCCGGGCAAACAGGGCAATGCCACAAAATGTACCTGCTTGAGAGGGAGATGTGTGCAGTGACCATTTGACCTAATGATTAATTCTTAACTTCAAACAGATCTCTATCTAGAACAGGTTGTGTACAGCATATGTATAGCCAGCTGAAGCAGTTAGATGTGCAGAATTCTACTGAAAGCAGACAGCGACTAATAAATAGGAATGCTTGAGAATGAAACCCCTCTCGGGTAAAGATAGAAGAGTGTATGTCTCAAGTCTCAGTGCCGTTAACCCTTCTTTGTTGTTGTTTAGTCCTTGTGTGTGTGTGTATATATATATATATATATATATATATATATATATATATATACACACACACACACATATATATATATATATATATATATATATATATATATATATATATATATATATATATATATATATAAATATACACACACACACACTAGCTACTTGCCCATCAAAAATGAAAGGAATAACATTTTAAGGCTGGGAATGCTGTACCTTCGGCACTCATCGCGTGGCTCGCAATGATGCCCTTGGTGCTCATTGTGCTCATTGCAGGTCTTGTCAACCCACTTCTTTTGTGCTTCGCAATGGAATTGCCCGTCAAAAATAACAGCAATAAAATTTTAAGCCTGGCAATGCTGTTTGCCTCAGAATGCGAGGTTCTGCCCCCTCTGAGCACCTCTGTCGCTCATCGTGAGCCCCGCGCTGAGCACCTTTGGTGCTCATCGCCGGTCTCACAATGAGCGCCTTTGGCGCTCATTGTTAGCCTCTCCTCCCATCTACTTTAAAAGCCTCGCGATGAGCGCATTTGGCGCTCATTGCGAGCCATTTAATGAGCGGCTTTGCCGCTCATTGCAGGCCTCTTTAACTTGCAACTTTTGTGCTTGGGAATGCCACATGTCTCTTTCCACCATCTACCCCCTGTCCCTTCTTGTGTCTTTCTCCTCTTTGTGTCTGCTGAATCTTTGCGTGGCGTGCGCTGACTGTCAATGGTTTTATTTTCAAAGTCCTGTGTGCCTGGAGTTGTTTAGCCTCGTTTTGATCCTGTGTGAGATTTTTTTTTGGTGGCAATTTTTTTAATTATTTGGCTTTTTTGGGGGGTCTTTCGAGTTATGCGCTTGAAACAATTTTGGCCGTTAAAATAGTAAACTGCGTGCCTTGCGATCAGCGGGAAAGTGCTCCGTTTGTCGGCGGCTATCGGGCCATCGATATGAGCGCCGCCTATCTAATTGTTTTAAAGTCCTGCGTGCCTCGCTCATTGCAGCCTAACTAACTCCTGCGGGCCTCGCAGTTAGCGCCTGTTTTAAAGTCCTGCAGCGCTCATTGCAAGACCTGCAATGAGCACCTTTGCGCTTATTCCAGACCTACACTTGTAAGATCCATAACTATATATGTGATATATATGGTTGTTTAGTTGTGTCCGACTCTCTGTGACCCTATGGACCACAGCTTGCCAGGCACATTTTGTGTCTGGTTGTGCCTACCCATAAGGTTTTCTTGGCAAAGATACTGGAGTGGGTTGACTTCTCTAGTGGACCACCATTTGTTTGATCTCTCTGCTATGACCCCTCAAACCCAGTCGAGAGAGAGAGAAAAAAAGAAAGAGAAAGAGAGATTCTCTGAATACACTGTTGATGCTTATAGGGATTCTGTAACCCCAGCTGTTATCAAGCTGTTTTTATGTTATTCTTAAAGAGCATGAAAAACTGGGTATATGTTGTTTTGTCCATTTTTCTCTAAACTGAATGAATCCTGGGACTTTTTATATTGTTGTCCCTGAATTTACATGAAAAGGAGCAGCTCACACATATTAATTAGCTATTTTGATGTGCTTTCAAGGATTACAATTTGCTTGTGAGTCTCTGTAGTTGCCAAAATAAAGACCCCCCAATGTTATCTGGCAATTAGACCCCTCTCCCAACCTTATCATGTACTCTGAGCTGTATTTTTGCTTAAGGTGAAATTCATTATTTTACTAGTATACTGAGCTGCATTGTTCTACTAATTTTCACAAATTAATACAGGAGCAGCACATTAGCATACAGGAGACGCACATTAGCATAATGAGCTGTGCATTAGCATACATGAGCCACACATTAGCATACATGAGCCACCAATTAGCATACTGGAGCTGCAAAATCAAATTATTTACTGTAGAGAAAAACTGCCAATACAACGTATAGCCAGTTTTTAATGTTCTTTAAAATTAAATCAACTTCCAGTTGGTGTGACAGAGTCCCTTTTTTTTAGAAGCTTGTCTGTCTAACTTTAAGTACCCTCCTGCTCCAGCAGATAAGTAGTTAACATTTTGGTCTCTGTGCTCTTTGTCTCCCAAGTCATAAAACCATTAAGGAAATATTATGTTTTATGAAGACAAAACCATCTGCTAGTGCACTTTATAACCATCTGTCAGTTCTTATAATAACAGCACAGTGGGGGGAGTTGCCTCAGGTACCCGAAGTTTTTTATTGTGATTAAATTGTGAAACTCCTGTATGGAAAAATAATAAGAATATTTTTATAATTAAATACACAGAATAATTAAAGTTATCTATGTCAATTATTTGATACACAATGTTTGGTAGGGTCCTTTAGCGGTTACCATAATTACTGTGAATTAAAGAACCACGAATAAAGAGATAATATGTTTGAAAAACAATTAGGAAGAAAAATTCCAAAAAAGCTATTTTTTTATTGAAAAAAAAAAAATGTATGCCTGTGCTGGTCCCTTGAAACATCCGTAATACTTTGTCGAAGGTTGTTTGTGATGGGGCATTTACATTTCTGGAGCGCAGAATTTTCAGTTAACCATGCGACTGCCTGCATTCTCCCTCTTCTCTCTTACCACACCCTTCTGTCCACTGATAGAAAAGATAAGAGCATCCATTCAAGCTGTAAGGCCTCCATGCTAATCGAGTGCTATAATTTAGGGCATTGCCATAAATGTTTTCCCTATATTCTACACTAATTTGAATCTTTTGCTCCCCCAGATTGAAGTACTCCGCGCACCTCTGTAAACCCTACCTTAGACCCAACCGATTTCTCTGAAAGGAGTAACCAAACCAAGCTTTACGGATGAGACAGGGCACTAGCCAAGAGGAAATATGAACATCATGAATATTATGAGTGCAGTAACAAGAACCGTAACTGCTAAGGAAAGGAAACACTATATAAATAGTTTTAGACATTCAAATGTGAACACACATGTACTATTGATATACTGTACTACTGAATGGTGGAGGCTTCTATTGCTCTTTTGCCCACCATAATTTAAATGATTGTTAGGTAAACTACCTCCTCATAAAATCTACTATACAAGCTAAGATACAGCCCCACGCTGATTAGAAGCAGTAACCTTAAAACAGCTGTACGTGGATAGGATTCTCAGCTTGTATATAATCCATCCTGAGCTTTGCAAAAAAAAGCTGTGTTATGGATTGCAAGAGCGAAGCCTTTGTGGGCACATTTGCATGTCCCAGCCCATCCTCCCAGAACACAGTGTAATAACTGTATTTCCCAGAATTCTGAGCAGGAAACAAGTTTTTTTTAAACTGGTTTTAGACATTCAAATGTGAACACAAATGTAGTATTGATATACTATATATATATATATATATATATATATATATATATATATATATATATATATATATATATATACAGATAGATAAATAGTAATTGTGTTTTTATTTAATAATATATTTTTATAATAAAAAGATGTGACAATTGTATTTATAGTTTCAATAGATAAATATGCGTTTATTTGTGTTTAATGAATTTTCTATAAGTATGTCATATTTAGAGCATTTGTTTCTAGGCACTGTGGCTTTGTGACGTGTATTAACCCCTTGAGTACTGGATTGTGTGTTACCCTGGATGTTGTATAATAAAACGGACATAATAATAACATATCATATTTTTTAATTACACATATGTTGATACTAGGAAATTGCTTGTCAAAAATGACGGGAATAAAATTTTAAGCGTGGCAATGCTGTTTGCCACACATGCTTGTGTCTCATCGCCCCTCCTCCCTTGTGTCTCATTCCCCCCCCCGCTCCCTCCCTTGTGTCTCCTTTTCCCCCACCTCTCCCACCCTTGCGTCTCCTTTTTCCTCACCTCTCCCTCCCTTGTGTCTTTTTCCCCCCTTCCTCTCCCTCCTTGTGTCTCCTTTTTGCCCACCTCTCCCTCGTGGCTCATCCTCCTCCTCCCTTCCCCTCTCTCGTCTCTTCTTACCTTCATCGCTGAGCTCCTGCTGTGGTGCAGGCGAGTCTTCTGCCTGTGTCCTGAACTGGCATATGCTAATGAGGTGACGTGCATGTGACGTCATGTAATTAGCATATGCCGGTTCCGGACACAGGCAGAAACCTCGCCTGCAGCACAGGAGGAGCTCAGCGATGAAGGTAAGAAGAGACGAGAGAGGGGAAAGGGGAGTTTTTTGGAGAGGGGGGAAGGATGGAGGATGAGGGGAGAATGATGGAGAATAAGGGGGTTAGGAGGGAGGAGGAGGATTGTTAGTAGGGAGGGGGATGAGAGGCCCGCGGGCCTCGCGGTTGCGGGACGTAACGGCAGCAGAGTGGGAGATGAGAGTCCCAAGGGGGATGATGCAGCCTAAGTCTCGCAGAGTCGCGTTCGACAGCTCGCTTCGCCTCGATTCGTGAGGCTCGCAGTTGCGGCACTACAGGACGCAAACGTCTCGCCGCGCTTTGCAAGGCTCGCAAAGCGTGTCTAACACTGTAAGCGTTACAAACAGCCACGCAGATCCACAACTATTATAGTAATTGGACAGTTAAGTGTCAAACATTTTTTACATTTCATAATTTTTTGTGCTTTACTGTCACTCTATTTATTTATAGAATATCCATCTTGTCTGGTTTCATCACTTCCTGAGCTTGAGTGGTGTGATTTTTCTACTGTTTGGGAGGGGTATCGTAGGACGGAAAGGTGAGGAGGATTTGTTATATAACTGAAAGTTATTGCATTTGACACCTACCCTCTTACCTCACACACTCTCAAAAGCAGGAAGGCAAAATCATTGCTCTTCCAAAAATGTAAAAGTCCCTTTCACACACACCATACTTTCAGCAATGTGTCATGGATACTTCCAGGCCCCAGCAGAGTCATCAAAATGTAATTTCTGTCTAATTAAAGAATCACTGTAGTGCAAGAAGTGTGAAATAAAATAACATTACCAGTTGTTACCAGGAAGATACATCAACAGATGCAAGAACTGCTCACGAAATATAAACACCCCTCTCACACACACACTAACACCAAAGTATCATGGCTGCCTCCATGGTCCAGCAGAGGCATCAAACTTTATTTTCTTCTAAGTCAAAACTAGCTTTATGTCTTTTTTCCCGATTATGTTCTTAGTCAGTCACAAGGTTACCAAAGATTTTAATTTTTTAATTAAAAAACGTAACTTTTTCCTGAATAATTATGTTCTTTGATTCCAAGTTTTCAAATATATATATTTTTTCATTGTTTTATCTTATTTACATAGGCCCTCATTCAATTGCAATTTGGCCAATTGAATAGGGCCCTAAATAAGCACATAACATATTTTTTTAAAGAAGTTTTTAGTTAGTAAGCATCTATCCAAAAACAAGGTTTTCACTAACCAAAAACTTCTTTAAAAAAAATATGCTATGTGCTTATTTAGAGGGCTATTCAATTGGCCAATTTGCAATTGAATGAGGCCCATAATATTTAGTTCATTATTAAGCATGGTTTATTACCAAATCCGGCATTAGTTCTTGTGAAAGGAAATAGAAATGTCACTGAAGCAGCTTACCGCAATGGCCTGTATTGTGGCCAAGTACAGAATCGCCAGATCATCCAGGCTGTTAGACAATGTTAGACCAACAATCTGCAGGAAGAAAACATACATATTTTATACATACGGTAATTATTATGAGCTACTTGAAAGGGACACTGCAGTCCCACAGTTACTATCACACTTTTAAAATAGCATAATTTATACATTATGATAAATGAAAAGTACACGCATACCTACATATACAACTGGTGGTTATGAAAGATTTTGAGTGGAAGAGTTAGATAACTAAGGTTGAAAGTAAGGTATCTTAAGGATAACCTGTCTGAAAAGATTCTCCCTTTCTAAGTTTTCTTATCCAAAACTGAGGGGTGTTTTTCTGCCCAGGCCTAGGGCAACACATTTTCAGGGGCACCAGGCTAATGATGCAGTGCATCGAAATATATTTATATATACCCAGAAATATCTATATGCAGTGATATTTCTGTCTGTAATTGTACTTGACTCTGTCTGACACATAAATAAATATAAATAAATATATATATAGTCATTTATGTATATGTGTGCGTGTGTATGTATATGTGAGTGTGTATATATATATATATATATATATATATATATATATATATATATATATATATATATATATATATACACACACATACATATATATATATATATACACACATACATACATACACACACATACTAACAATTTTCGATACTCAAAGGATGAAAGAGGAGATGCAAGTGGGACGCACAAATCTGAGTGGCCTAGGGCAACATAAAATCCGAATACACCCATGCCAAAACAATTAAATTAACTCTCATTACTGGAGTGATACGAAATAAGACCATGCCCAGTTGATTAAATAATAATAATAATCACAGCAACATTTAATTGTTGAAGTCTTACCATGGTCTTTTTTTACATCCAATGGGCATGCTCTTCATGCTTATTGCCCACCACTGTGAGAGCTAATTCAAGAACTCTGTAGTCCCATATTTAAAATATCCTCTTATGAAGAACTACACTTGAATACAGGCAAAATGTTTTCAGAAAGTAAGAAAAGATAGTAAAAAAAACTCAGATTTATTACATTTTATATACAAATATGCTGCAGTGAACTACGATTCAATTTGTTGCTGATCAGCTTGAGGTGGGAGGAAGCCTTCAAAGTACAGCACAATGGTGACTATCCGAAAACTCATTAGTTTAGGAAGACTCACCCTCCTGAAAAAGTAATTGGCAAAATCTACATAGTAGAAAAGTTGGGACCTTTCCTGTGTATGATTTAGGACTACAGGGACCCAGTGGACTTGTCTAGGAACCCAAAAGGCCAGTATAGATATTAAACTTTGTTTCCTCACTTCATGTGTCATTCACATTTAATTTACTGCCTGTACTTATTGATAATCCTACTGAGATTCCTACTAAACAAGGTCAGACTTGTCCTATAAATGGTTTCTAACACCTGGCAGACATGGCCAGGGGCAGAACTACAAGCGGCCTGAACAGTCAGTCACTCCACCTATTAGTATTAATGTAAAAAGAGGGTCAGAATATCAATTATTTAATGCAGAAAATGTCATAACTATGAAACCACTAAACCCATTTACTACCGAAAAAAATCTCATGTTAAAGGGACATTGTAAAGGATTTTTTTTGTGTTTGCACTCATCTAAATATAACATTTTAAATATAGGGATATTTGTATTTATTATAAAAAAATATTGCTAACTTATTTTTATATTGTTTTATTCTGTGCCACATCTCCACAGTTTTTTCCCCCTCCAGTAATTAATTATTTTCACTGTTAATCACATGGTCTGCTAATCTAGGCAATCAGAAAATGCATCCCAGGATGTTGTTTCCATGATGTCACAGTCTCATTTGTGATTGGCTGAAGAAATCATGTGATTAGGGAGGCAGAGAACAGTTGCTTGGTAAAGTGAAAGCAAGGGAATCAAGAGACATTGTAAGACAACTGAAAAGTTAGTCATCAAGCAATTTAATGCAGTACATGCAAGGATACTCAAATGTTATCCGTCGTATTTAGGTGACTATAAAGAAAAAGACTTCCCAGTGTTTATTTAATTTCCCATAACAAAATTACACGACAGGGGATACTCAGACCATACTTGTTTACAAAGGATATTGGTGCATAAATTAACAGTTGCTACTTGTTATATATAAATATTTTTTTTCAGTTCTCAAAAGTTCAAAAATGGAATACATGTCTGCTGAGGCCATTGATCAAACTAGAGTGATTTAGGATCTGTTAGTGCTCTGTGAATTATAATTAATCAACAACTGTGGATACTGACCTTGTTATGTACAATCTCCTCAGCAGTTGTGGGTCCATCCCCATTATTTGACATATTCCATCCCATTATATTATTTTTAAGCTTTAAAAATAATGAAGTGTGTGTGTGTGTGGTGGGGTAGGGTGGGGAAGGGCGGGGTGGGGTAGGGTGGGGAAGGGCGGGGTGGGGTAGGGTGGGGCGGGGCGGGGTAGGGTGGGGTAGGGTGGAGCGGGGTAGGGTGGGGTAGGGTAGGGTGGAGCGGGGTAGGGTGGGGCGGAGCGGGGTATGGTGGGGTAGGGTGGGGCGGGCCAGGGTAGGGTAGGGTGGGGCGGGGTAGGGAGGGGCGGGGTGGGGTGGGGTAGGGAGGGGCGGGGTGGGGTTGGGTTAGGGGGTTTAGCACTAGCTTTACTGCTTCTTTAAAATATATTTGTAAAAATATATAATCAGACTACCTGCTTCTTATAAGTACCAGTGAGCTGAATACTTGCTGTGTTCAGTTAAAATGGAACCGAAAAGTACCCAATGTAATTGCAGAAATGAAATATACACAAATAGAATAATATAATTGCAATTAGTCTCTATTAAAATTATCAAATGGAAATTTTACATAACTGAACTTGAAAGTTTTAAGCATAAATTACATGAAAATATATTCTCTATCCTAATGACTATATATTGCATAATTAATTATCATTAATTTTGGTGTTGATAAGCCACAAGAACATGGCTAGTTATATTATAAATAATAATAGCCACAGACACTTAAGTTTTACTATTCAAATCTATTCCAAGTGGGCATGCTTTTTATATTTCTTACACCTCATAGTGAGATATAATTATCTAACACTTCCACTCAATTATCTAACTTTTCCATTCATTATCTTAATAACAACTAATTACAATAAGAAATATTGATACATTTTAAGGCATTTCTTACCATGCCCTTCATTGTGGGATCTGCTACAGGGGAGCGGTTCCCATGGAAATCTGGCCAAACATGCAAATCAGCCGCAAGAAAACCCACAGGCTGGGACTTCTTAATTTGATCCAGATGATTGTTTAAGTATGTATATATATGTTGGCCTCTAGAAATAAAACATAAAGAAGATTTATTCTGCAGACTGTAAACATTTGTGCATCTGTGCTGGGAAGGAGCACAACTAATGTCATTACCAATCTAGGAACACAATGCACTTAACTTTCATTAGCAATCAGCGCAATCCAATAGGGATCATTGATTACATAGCAGAGAAGTTATTATTACATCCACCAATGATGGGTCTTGTTTGAAAGATGATCAAAGGCACAAGCCACAAACAATAACCTGGTAATAATGTTAGTCGTAAAAAGGCATCCTTCTTGCACTCTAATTGTTGGCATTAAGAATAAATGAAAGGGCAACGGTAGGGCTCATAGGGTTTCATTTATTTAATAACTGATTAGCAATACATTCAATGTACGTTTGCACTTTAGAACTGCTTCTCTCCACCTCTATCAGGTTTCTAAAGGGTGGAGCAGACCTGCCCATAATGCTGTCCTGATTGCACATTAGGGATAGGACTTTAGGGACTAGGTCCAAAAGCCATACAAGCAGGGTTGGGGGCAGGCACAGTTCATTAAGGGTCAGACAGACAATGGTTCTATCACAAGTAATCCAGAAGAAGCTATAACGGGGTGTTCACTGAATAGTTGGCACACAACCAGAAGACACACAACAGAAATGGCACAGGAGTGTGGTATGCAGGCACTATATGGGGCATGGGTGTAGGAGCCAAAGAAAAATCGGAGGGGGGGGGGGGGGGAATCCCGTGTATAATATAAAAATTCCACACAACTGCTTTTCTACACATAAACACACACATTGAAAAGTCTGGGTGGATTTGTCCCCCTGTCCCCCTTTGTTCCTACACCCACGATATTGAGGTATACAGCAACACTAGGATAGGGAGATGGTAGGCACAATCTGGGAGTGTACAGCACTACTGGCACAGGCAGATTGGCACATTATGGCACAGGCAGATGGGTATAGAATGGCACGCGCAGATGGCAGCCAGGCACAGTGTGAAAGTAGGCAGGTATAGAGGTACACAACCACACTGGCACATGCAGATTTGAGGCAGACACAGTATATAGGTATGCCACAACACTGGCAGGGGAGGTCAGTGATACAAGGGATGCTGTACCTTTAAATCTCAAGTGTAGCAGGTGAGCTATAATTCAGAAAGGCAGCAAGATACTACAGGAGGAAAGCAGCAGTGTTTTTGGACTCTTCCACTAGGTTCAAATGATATACCTGGAAGTCTCCAAAACAATAAAGTTAAAATGTAAGTTTCATTCAAATGCTGTTTTTTATTGTGATTCAGTTATTAAATAAATAAATTAAATCCTATTATAAGAGCACTGCAGTGCCCCTTTAAATGTAAATATGGCTTTCGTTTTTATATTGTGCATTTAAAACATCATTATTATTATTATTTTTTGATCGTTACAGATTTTAAGTTAATGAGCTCTATGGTGAAGTCACTCACTAATTCTAGAGTATGCATGTAATACTCCAAAATGTGAGTTTGCTGGCGGGCAATAACGGCAAATTGAAATAACGTTTACAATTATTTGTAATTACTTGGAACGCAAAAACATCTGTGATCCTTAAAACATGCTCTTAATGTAAGACTAAAACACTAAGAATTCTAGTCACAAGAATATGTTTTAGACATTATAACACATTGCCTTACTGAGAATTGTGAGATCTAAACTTAATGTTTATCTTTCATCAAGTTTGATCACAGCGGATACAAACACACCCAAGCCTCCATCTTCATCATCTATGAGGCTGCTTGTGGGCTATAAGTAATTTCTAACTGGGAAACATAATAATATATATGGCTTTCTCACAATATTACACAATTTTGTATCTGATGGGAGCACAGCAGTTTTAGTGAGTTTGAGGTCCCATGTCTCAATCACACGCATCCTAAAGACATCTAGGACTAAGCTCGTTAAATTGAACTTGTGCTTTTTGTCTTTTATAATGAACTACTGCTAGATTCAATAATCTGTGAGTTCATGTAGGGTAACCCAAGATGGGTAGATCATAGCAGAGAGGTCATACAAATTGTGATCCATTGGAGAAGGAACTGGCAACCCACTTTAGTATCTTTGCCAAGATAACCTTATGGAAAAGCACAACCAGAGACATAACAATTGTGCCTGGTATGCTTAGGTCCATAGGCTCTCGGAGAGTCAGATAAGACTATACGATTAAACAACAACAATATGAAAGGGAAGATGTTACCAAGTATGTAGAAATATATTCCCCAAGGTTCCTGTTGAGGTGATTTTTAAACTGAGCCTTGAAAGTGGTCAGATTGGGGATGGCGTACGGGTGAGTTCCAGAGCCAAGTGGCTGTTATTGAGAATGGTTTTAGCCAAGAAGGAGCTTTGGAACTGTATGGAATGGTGAGAAGACATCTCTAAGTAGAGCAAAGCAAATGAGGTGGGGATATAATGCGAGATGAGAAAATACATTTAAGAAGGAGCTAAGGAGTGCACAGCCTTGAAGTAGAGGAGGTGTGTTTTATTGTCAAATAAATGTTCTATGTTACCTTGTCAATTTAATACCAATCCCAAAACCAATAGATTATGAACTTGGGAGATATATAAATTTCAAACCAAACCTTATTTTAACAGGAAACCAAGGATAATACAGCAAGGCTTGTCTCATACTTGAATCAATGCCATTTTATTGTAGATATCTTACTCTAACATTTATGGGTTAACTCAAAGTAGATCCATGACTATCTCATGGAATCTCAAAGCAAGGCCATTTACAATTAAGCCTCTGGTTCAATAGTGGCATGAAATCTTAATGACGATTGATTGGCTATTGTCTCATTTGGAGCGATATTGTAATATTCATTTAGCCGCACGTGTACACACAGCCACACACTAATGAAATCCCTCAGGGATCTGGCATATGCTTACCACGTTGACATCTGACCCCACGGCAGCTGTATATTTATACTTTGAATTCGAGCATTTAGCTGCATGTTTTTTCAATTATACCATAACATGTGCACCCTATCAAAGTATATCATTGAGAATGAAGTACACTTGGAAGACATTAAAATAATTAATTCACATCACTGCTCACATAATTTTAAAATTTCTGCCCTCTTGGAACAAACTTGTGGTAACTTTAAACATTAGACAATTGCCTTTTTTCCAGAGGTTCACTTTCTTTGATTCTTCTATAAATGCTTATTTTGTGAGCTGCTTATTCAAAGTAATGTCAGAAAATAGGCCTGCAAGTGGTTTATGGTAACTTTAGAAATTATACAAACTCTGTTTACCAAAAAGTATGATTTAAATATTTGCTGAAATTCAAGAAACACTGCACATTTTTTGAAGTATCGTACTTGAGAAATAGAAAGGACTCTTTAGGCAAAAATGTACAGATTTTCATTTGGAATTTTCACCTTTCTTCCTGTTCTCTTTTATGGGTGCCATCTTTCACAACTGTGACTTAAGTCCACTCCCACAGTGCAGGCTTTCACACTACCAATATTACATACTGCTCTGGTACAAACACAGTGACATGATGTGTGTCTGAGCATCATGAGACACTGATAGTGGGCTGGCCTTAGGTCTGTGAAAATGGCACCCTACATGAGATAGAATTGTATAAAAGGGAAGCCTCTAGAAGGTAAGAATGTGTTACCCTGTGGACTTCTTATAAGTAAGTAAAGTACATTTTATACAGTGCTTTGCAAAATTATTCACTGACTTTTTACCTATTTTGTTACATTATAGCCTTAAGTTCAATGTTTTGTTAATCTGAATTTTATGTGATGGATCAGAACACAATAGTCTAAGTTGGTGAAGTGAAATGAGAAAAATATATACATAAAACTATATTTTATAAAATTGGCATGTGCGTATGTATTCAACCCCTGTGTTATGAAGCCCTTAAAAAGCTCTGGTGCAACCAATTACCTTCAGAAGTCACATAATAAGTGAAATTATGTCCACCTGTGTGCAATATAAGTGTCACATGATCTGTCATTACATATACACACCTTCTGTAAAAGGCCCCAGAGGCTGCAACACCTAAGCAAGAGGCACCATTAACCAAACACTGCCATGAAGACCAATGAACTCTCCAAACAAGTAATGGACAATGTTGTTGAGAAGTACAAGTCAGGGTTAGGTTATAAAAAAATATCAAAAACTTTGATGATCCCCAGGAGCACCATCAAATCTATCATACCCAAATGGAAAGAACATGGCACAACAGGAAACCTGCCAAGAGACGGCGGTCCACCAAAACTCACGGACCAGGCAAGGAGGGCATTAATCAGAGAGGTAGCACAGAGCCCTAAGGTAACCCTGGAGGAGCTGCAGAGTTCCACAGCAGAGACTGGAGTATCTGTACATAGGACGACAATAAGCCGTACGCTCCATAGAGTTGGGATTTATAGCAGAGTGGCCAGAAGAAAGCCATTGCTTTCAGAAAAAAATAAAATGACACGTTTGCGAAAAGTCATGTGGGAGACTCCTAAAATGTACGGAGGAAGGTACTCTGGTCGGATGAGACAAAAATTTAACTTTTTGTCCATCAAAGAAAACGCTATGTCTGGCCCAAACCCAACACATCCCATCACCCAAAGAACACCATCCCCAGCAGCCGGGACTGGGAAACTGGTCAGAGTTGAGGGAAAGATGGATGGTTCTAAATACAGGGATATTCTTGAGCTAAACATGTACCACTCTGTGTGTGATTTGAGGCTAGGAAGGAGGTTCACCTTCCAGCAGAACAATAACCCAAACACACTTCTAAAACAACACTTGAGTGGTTTCAGGGAAAACATGTAAATGTGTTGGAATGGCCTAAGCCCAGACCTCAATCCAATAGAAAATCTGTGGTTAGACTTAAAGATTGCTGTTCACAAGTGCAAACCAACCAACTTGAAGGAGCTGGAGCAGTTTTGCAAGGAGAAGCTGTGATTGCCGCAAAAGATGGGTCTACAAAGTAGTGACTTTAGGGGGGTGAATCGTTATGCACATTTACTTTTTCTGTTATTTTGTCCTATTTGTTGTTTGCTTCACAATAATATAAAAAAAAAACATCTTCAAAGTTTTAGGCATGTTCTGTGAATTAAATGATGCAAATCCTCAAACAATGCATATTAATTCCAGGTTGTGAGGCAACAAAACATGAAAAAAGCCAAGTGGGGTGAATACTTTTGCAAGGCACTGTACATCAAGAAGGATGAAACGGATTAAGTCTCTTGGTTAAATTGTTTAAATTAAAAGGGAAATGTAAGTAAGCTGGATTATGAATGCATCTCATAGAGGAGAATTAGTAGTGTATGAAAAAAATGTTTGCATGAAAATATCCCAAAATAAATATTAAATAGCTTACCTTGAAGTTAGCAAAATTTCCTATGTGTTTTGGCATTTGTATTTGATCGTGTACGCCCCTAGAAAATCCCACCTGAATTAGCATAACATTCAATTTCAGAATCATGCTAATACATTGTATTATTCTTCACCACAGTGGCTTCTGGCGTGCTCAGTACAAGAACTGAAACAGTTACTTCCTGTGCTATGTACCATAAAGGTCAAAATATGTACCCTGCTGTATTTCCTGTGTGTACCCGGCTTATGTATGCGTCCTGTGGGTGTGAACAGCTGGATTTGACTTTTGTGCAAATAACTTTGTAAGTAAACAGAACTTTTCTATATAACACATGTTTTCATACACTGCCAATTCTCCTCAGATGCATTCATAACCCAGCTCACTTACATATCCCTTTAAACAAAACAATACCTAGAGATGCATTTAACAACATTAGAATATGTGATCATAGGGACATGAAATAATTTTTAGGACAAAATATATATATATATATATATATATATATTTGGCTCAGTCGTGTCTGATAACTTCCTGACAGTTTGGAGCCTGATGAGTGCACTTAACTTGTAACAGTAGAGGAAATGTTAGGGAAGCAGATTTGTTTAAAAGTGGGATCTTTTAAAATTGAACACATACCCTTTCCCCCACACATGCCCAGAGGAAGGGAGCTTGCAAGAATAACTACAAGCTTTAAAGGACATGGCAGGAATATAATATACCTATTTATTTCTCTACTTTTTGTGTACTGTATTTTAATTTAAAAAAGTACTTAAAAGCTCTATTTTTCTTCCTAAAATTTTATAAATACTTTCTAATTTTTCCTGGTGCATCTTATGAAGACAGTTTATGTCTAAGTACAGGGGTTGTGCTGTGTCAAAGTAACCAATCAGTGGCAACACTCAGCAACATGCTGCCTGAAAGAGGTCAATGACAGGCTATTTTGAAGCACTGTCAGCGACCTTCTTTCCTGGGCTACTAGGTATATTATATACCTGATAAAATGCACAAACCTTCCATATTCCTTTAATTACTCATTTTTGTTAACAAATTGCAAGACAGATTACATAGTTTACGTGATCACCTGTAAGTGCCAAAAGCAATATGTAGGGAGAACAAAAAGATCATTGAAAACCTGTTTCTGGGAACATCTGTACAATATTAAGAAAGGGAACTTGAATAATGTTTTTTTCTTGTCATGTTGTTGAATAGCATATGAAAAAATGTTGAAGGGATCACTATCCAGGCAGTAGATTGAGCATTACATTGACATAGAGGAGGTGATAGACTTTTGTCTTTAAGGAGATTGGAAACCAAATGGATCCACATATTAGGTACTCTTAGACCTGAAGGTCTTAACATTGATATTGACCTGGCAGCTTTTATTAGGAATTAATTATAGTATAATATTTAGAAAACATTTTTCTTTTATACATATTGGAAGAATAAGGCCCTAACTATGTGACATTTGTAAATTTTATTATATTTTGTATATGTATACAGGCATTCTATCGACATATTACATTTTTAAATATTACTAGGCCTAAGTGTTTATATATATATATATATATATATATATATATATATAAATGTTTGTTTATGGTTGGTATTATTTTTTTATTTATTTAATAATTTATATTATTTACAATTATTTTTATTAGTAATTGATATTTATTCACTCATTTACAATGTTGTTACTAGTTGGGCTCCATGATTTTGGTTTTTGGTTTTACTAAATCTTACTGTTATGAATCACCCTGTGTACCTATAATACATTTTTTTTTTTGTAATCAATATCGGTTTATAATGTTGTTACTAGTTGGGGTTTATGATTTTTGTTTTACTAAAGTTTACTGCCATATATTACCCTGTGTACCTATAATACAGGTTGGCAGGATCCCCTTTTTTTCTCACTTTTGGGAGTTATAGTCCTGAAATCTATCTAGCAACACAGAGGCTGCAATCTGATTGGCGGAATGGTTGCTAGGATACAGGGACACTATCTGACGCGCGTAGACTTCAGGAAAAGATGCATTTTGCCTAAATTTACTGTGCACGGGGTAAGCAATCTATATTTAACTGCTAACATATATTGAGTTAAATTTCCACTATTTTATAACTTTAATCATAGAAAGACTGCTTTTAGTCGAAACGCGTTTGTTAATTTTTTTTTAGACCTAATACTTTATTATATACTGCTATATCTGAATTCCAGTATCTCCTCCATATACTATACAGTCTGGGAATCAAGCTACTAATTGAGAGTTGGTGCATACAGTATATCTGGGTTTTGGAGCTCTTTTTTTGTAGGCTATTACAGTGATTGATTTACTCATATTCCTATGGGCCACAACATTAGGGCTCTTTTCAGCTCTTAAAGTGTAGGCTATCATTAGGAATGGGGTTTTAGCTATAACCATTTTTGACTATAGATCACTTAGCATTGGCCAATTACTTCTTTGAGCACATTACTATGATTTGTGTTTTGGATCAACAAGCCTCCTTGTGATCAACCACTGAAGTATATGAACTTAAGGATCTTGCTGTACGAGTATTGATGGAGAAAAACTGGGTTTGTGTTTCCTAGTCCAGTATTTTGATGTTATATATGCCTCATAATTATTGAGGATTTTACATGTGAGTGTGACTATTATCTACGTATGTTTTGATAAAATAAATGTTATTGATCTGTACGATCAGGATCTCCTGGAGCTTCCTTTTTTGTTTTTTAGATTTAATAATTAGGCAGGAAAATTACATAAAACTCATTCCAGTTATTTTTTTATGTATTTTATGTATGGTTGAATGTATGAGAGGGATGGTTAAATTTTTTCAGGAGCAGGGGTTGCAGTTATATTTCCATGCTGTATGATTCAGAGAATGTGCAGAGGCTAGGTGTCAAAAAGGTACAACGATTTAACTACACCCTGAGACCTTATATGTTGGCTCTTAGGAATAAAGACAGAAGGAAACCCCAACACTTTATTCTATCTATGGCTCAGCTCTGGTAGATGTTTAATTATTTAATTTAGAGGAAGATAAAATGTAGCCTATTGAAATTAGAGCAAAACCAAATGAAAATATAGTGTACCATAGATAGTATCATCCTGTATTTTGGACCTGAAAAGTGGACTCCATGGGTTATGTAGGGTAACCAGTCGATACTCAGACCAAATAGGTGTCAGTCACTACACAGGGCCCCATTATGGAATGGAACAGCATGGAATAAAGTTGTTAGTTTGTTACATCCATCAACATTTGGATATTTATCCCAAACTACAGTGATTTTTTTTTAATCTGCTTGATAAATAAGTTTCAGTGAAAACATGGAAGGTGTGTTTTTTTAATGCCAATTTGTGTTAGTGGATGATAAAAACATATATAAAAATAAAATGTCACTTTTATGTTTCACATAATTCTGGAGTCTACCAAAAATGACTTCTCATATGCCGATCCTCACCCTAGTGACTGAATTTCAAGGTTGACTTTCAATAAGAGAGTTGTCATGTGTAACCCGGCCTTGTACTGTACAGTACTCAGCTTCTGAGGTTTCCATTATAACCCCAGGGTAAATATTCTAGAAACATAATAATTTTGTTTTTACTCCTTTGATCCCTGTGCCATATTATCCCAGGCTTTTTATAAGCTTTCAATCAGCTGAGACAAAGGTGAGCAGGTTCATGGACATCTTGGCAGATCTTGACTGTTTTTCAGTTGATGTATGCACTTTGCTGCTTCATATCATTACAATAATGACTAATTAATGCACTTTCCAGTAGTTATGGGAGAGGGAAAAAAGATGCACTGACCTGCCTTTAGCTTCCTTTTGTAATTGTGTAAATGCGCTGTGACCCTGAACAACATGATCAATCTGAAAGAGAGAGAACATCAGATCAAATGAAGTCATGCCCTAAGGCCTCGCTGCAATGTAAATAAGATGTTTATTCATTATATTATTGTTTTATATACTCAATTATTACATTGTATATTTAATAATTAGACAGGAAAATGACATAAAACTATTTGTAAATTAGTATTTTTATATATCTGCTAGATCATTGTGAAGGCTGAATGTATGAGAGGGATGTTTACATTTCTGCAAGAGCAGGGTTTGCAGTTCTATATCCATGCTGCCTGCTTCTGAGCATGTGCAGGGAAGGAACATATCTTTGTCATTTTAAAAACTCTGTTTCTCACCTATTACATGGGTTTCCTTTGGTTCAGTAAAAGCTATCACATACTAACTGAGCCACCTGGTATTTTAAGTAATAGATTGGCACAATTAAATGGCCACTGTAGTTTGGGAGAAATGTCACATGTTTATGAAGTACGTAAAAAATATAAATCATTATCCAGTAGCATAAAATTCCCTTTAAAGGATACTGAATATATTTAAACACATGAGCAAAATACTGTTTGTCAATATTCAAATTTGAGTTAATAAAAATGATTTAAGAAAAAAAGGATACTGAAGTGTGATTTTTATAGTACGTACTTTAGTAGAACATGACTAGATGATGTGCAGATATGTTTAAGCAGTTTAAAAGTTAATAAATACAGCCTTTTATTCTTCACTAGTGTATTAAATTTAGCTTTAATTATGACGTACACGTGGTCTTTGCTCACTCTCTTCAAT
This sequence comes from Discoglossus pictus, assembly GCA_027410445.1. Taxonomy (NCBI): domain Eukaryota; kingdom Metazoa; phylum Chordata; class Amphibia; order Anura; family Alytidae; genus Discoglossus; species Discoglossus pictus. The sequence goes on from CM050170.1 coordinate 163,778,439, forward strand.
TCTCTAAATAGCACAATTGACAACAGAATTCAATGGAAGAACAAGCCTGCATATAATAACCCTACCCCTCACGCTACAGAGAGAAAAACTCCCTATGTTGTAAATGCCATCACGCAACAGAATCATCTAAATATAAGATTTTCTCTAAAAATGCTTTTATTTTATTTTTCTGCTAATGCTATTTAGTTTCATATGGGCTTTTTTCCTCTAAAGGACAACTGTAGTCTGGGGATGGTCACAAAAATTGATGGTGTTTTCTTTCTTTTTTTTAAATCACAATTAATGTTTATTCGTAAAAATTAGGAGAGCTAATTACTATGACCATGCAATGCTGTGTTTCCATGATTAAATGGTTATTTTGATTCAATGAGTAATCTGGAAAAATCAATAGGTTGATTGAAAGGTTCAATTCCTCTTACTAAGATTTACAAAGGAATGAATCAGTACAAGTCTGCTTGATTAACAATGAAGATTTTATGACAGCAATTGATTAGCACATTCAAGGGAAGAAGTCATGTGTCAAGTCACATATCTGTTAATTGGTGCACAGACCCTGATTTAATTAAATTAAATTAAGCACTTTTCACGTTACTCCTAATTTTTAGTTCACCATTTATGAACATTAAAAATACACATGCAAACGGCAGCAAAACAAATCTTTAGCCAAAAATATAATTTAAACACAAAGTTTATGTAATTAATGGCCACTCACCACCTCTCTCATTGTTCAGAGTACTACTAAGAGAAAGTGAATGATTACAACTACAATTACACTTATAAGGCTGTCTTGGTAAGTCTTGAATAATTGTTTTGCAGTTGAAATCTTTCACTTGCTTTCAGTAGAGCTCAAAACAATAAAAGAGGTGGGGAGGGGTACATCAGTGGCCATTAAGGAGGTAAACTATATTTTCTGGCTAAAGCTTTGTTTTGCTGCTGTTTACACATGTGTATTTTATGTTAATTAATGGTGAACTAAAACATGGGTTTAACATGAAACATTCTTACACTAGCTCTTTAACACATTAATCTAGCAAATTATCTATTCTAAGTATTTCTTCCAGAACTGGTGCCAGAGTTACAGTATCAGCCATATAACAAATTTTGGACTTGTCACAGCCTAAAATAGCTAGAATGCTATAAGAGTCAATGGGGCGGGGGTTAAAGAGAGAAAAAAGTAGTGAGAAGGAGAAAGAGAAGGAGAGAGAGAAGGAGAGCAAAGGCGAGTGAAGGAGAGCAAATGAAGGAGAGGGAGTGAAGGAGAGCGAGAGAAGGAGAGCGAGAGAAGGAGAGTGAGAGAAGGAGAGCGAGAGAAAGAAATGAGAGATATACAGAAAGAGAAGGGAGAAATGTGAGGGAGAGGGAAAGGAAAGAATGAAAGAAAGAGGAGAAAAATATAAGGGGAGAGAGAAAAGAATGTGGAAAAAGGACACCATAGAGAGACAGAAAAAGAGAGAGAGTCGGGGAAAAGTGACAGCAAAATAAAAACAGATTGAGTGAGAAAGTAGAGAGACTGGGAAGAAGAAGTAGCCAAGGGGGTTTGAGTTAAATTAAAAGGGCAACTTTTTCTATATAGTCTTGTGAATAACTGCACTTGTAATGAACAACATGTTTTAAAAAGAGAAAATTAAACGCAACCTTTACATTTTTCATTTTAGATGAATCTATTGTTCACTGTAGAATTACAGTTTCTTTCTTGTGTTGATTCTGCCTGCTCCTGTCTCTATAAAGTTATCTATATAATCTGTTGTCATAACCTCCTGTGAAGAAAACCTTTCTTTCTTTAAGGTGGAATATTTTCTTCTAACATCAATGGATGTCCTCTTGTCAGCTGAAAACCTCTGTGCAAAAAAGTTCTCCTGACAAAGCTTTGTATTACCCTGTATGTATTTATATAAGATAATCATATCCCCTCTTAGATGACAAAATGACAATCTCCTTATTTAATTTGTTTGCTATTTGTTGTTTTGAGATTATTGACACAAACTCACTAATTTTCCAGTAGCGCTTTGACCACCTTCATTCAACCAGAATCCAGGAACCATAGCAGAGTAATAGGGACCCCAGACTCCTGGCACAAAGATTGGTGTCTCGCTGATCTGAAATGGTGACAATAAAATGGAGTTAGCAAGTGCAGTAGTGTGAAAGGGTAGTGGAAAAGCCCTCCAGTAGAAGTGGAAGAGTCAAACAAAATGTAAAAACTAAAGCATGCCTTGGATATGCATATGGATTTCCTGTTATCCACCATAATGAGAATATTTATAGGACTTAAATATAAACTTTGAACCAATTTTTTATATTGATTCACTTACTGGAACCAATAAAAACTGTTACTTTCATTATTTCAAGCTTCTAACACAAGTTCAGAACTTATTATTACCTCACTGGCCCATCTTGGGCACAACATTTAAAAGGGACACGGAGGGCTTCTGGATGTCACAACCCAGAGGAGACGGGACCACATTCACCCCAAAACCTCCTGCCTTAAGCTATAGGAACACATCTGGATCTTTAGCATTTGGGTTTTCTGGTACCTAGCATGCAATCAAGATCGCCAGTCATGGAATCATGAACCCAGGATTATAGGATCAGCCCAGCCAATGTCATTTGGATCTTCATTAGGACCCAGCAGTGTTTGACAATACAAAATAATAAAGAGCATTTCCATTAGAATGATATACACACAGTGTTTATGTGTATCCAAACAGAACACACTTTAATTATACAAATACAACAACATATTTATGTATAGCAGTAACCAATCAGAGTGGAGCCCTTGCCTTTGGTAAACAGGGCAAATAAAATATTGACCAATCACAGTAGTACAGTATCTGGGTCACTTGGGGTTTACCTAGATTAATTACCCCCCTTCAGGCCAGGAGCCTGGATGGCTAATAGATTTATCCCTTCTATTCTCCTGTCAGCTCTCTATTACTCTACAGTCTGGACATCTCCTGATTCTGGTCTGTAGCCCACATTCTATTGAACCCAACATGTCAACCATCTTGTAACAATACAGCAATAACAGTAACTACATTTCCCCCAAGAAAGAATGACAAACATCATAATAACCCCTAAGACTGTTAAACTCACATATTGAACAAAATGCCACAGTTATTGCAAAAAGTCCATAACATGTTTTGGCCCTGAAAGGCCGTTTTTGGTGGAGCTCAGGGGTGTTCCTCCCTAGCCCCAGAAGTGGACATGTCGCTTGATTTTACTATGTATAGAATATAGCTGTGTATCTATTTTATATACTCTAATTTATTAAGAAGTGCTTATAAGCCATGTTTTACTGACTAAAGTCATACAAACAGTACCTTTTTGGGTCTGCCCTCTGCAGCTCATGAAGACACAGACTGTGTACTGGCTGTGCAGTGTCTCATACTAGACAATCAGTGACCATATCTCAGCAGCATATTGAACCATGTTGCAGAGACTGTGCCCCTGATTGGCTAGTATGAGACACTGCACAGTCAGTACTGTATCCTCATGAGTTGCGGATGGCAGACCAAAGCAAGTACTATTTGTATGATATAGGCAGAAAACAGAATTTATAACAATGTATTTATAAAATAAAGTACATCAAAAGGAAATGGATACATAGGTATATTGTATACCTAGTAAACTCCAGAAACCCTCCATGTGCCTTTTTGAAATTAAGTGTAATTATTCATACAGGCAGCTTCACATTAGTACCATGTGCACAAAATCACAGATGGTTTCTTATCTGGTGCTCACAACCTCACACTCCTGTTGGAAATCTGTAAAGTGACATTGGACTGCATATAAATGTGTCACGAGTGTTAAATGTAATCTTCTTGTTGATGTTCAATCAGTTGTGTCCGACTCTCCGTGACCCAATGGACCTAAGCACACCAGGCACATCTATCAGCCACTACTTCCTTACGCTCATGTCTATTGCTTCAATGACCTCATCTATCCATCTCTGTTCTACCTTCCTGCTGTTTGTGTGCCTTCAATCTTTCCCACCATCAGAGACTTCTCTAGGGGATCCTGTCTTCTCATGATCTGGCTAAAATATTTGAGCTTCAGCCTCATGATTAAACCTTCCAGTGAACAGTTTGGCTTGATTTCCTGTAGTATTGATTTATTGGATCTTCCTGCAATCCAAGCAGTTTTCTCCAACACCACAATGCCCCTAACTACTTCTCCTCCATATCTATTACAAATTCACTTCTACTGCAATATTGCTCTTTTGACTTAACCAAATATTAATACCGGGGTAGTTAATTTTTCCACGACAGAAACAAATTAGCACATAGTATCACAAATTAGTCTCAAATTAGCATTTTATGTTAGATATTATTCTGTCACAAATTTGCATACCATGTCATAATTAACATAAGCCAACAATTATTTGTATCTCAAAAAATTATCTATACTAAAAAACAACTTATAAAAAAAACACCTTGAATTTTGGGTGACGAGAAAAAAGGCAAATGGAATGACTCAGTATTTTAATTTTACGTAACTCTAAACTTCCAAATATAACCACGGCTCACTTTTATAGTATAACCTCTTGTTCTTGTATCTCTTTATATTTTACTGCTGGACAATCAATGTCTTGACATTTTTATCAACTCTCCAGTTCTCCAAAATCAAAATATTGAGAGGACAAGGAAAAGAAAGGTTATGCAGAAAAGGAATAGATTTCTGTACAGGAAACATATGGGCTTTTTATATTATGAAGAATTTAATCCCTTTGTGTGGTAACTGCCAATACGCCCTTACTTATTATGAGTATTTCACGGAGATGAGAGTTGAAGCAGATTGAAATTCTAAGCTAGCTGTAAAAATCAATGTTGAACTAAGATCTGAGTGCATTATGGGACCATCTGAAATCTAATAACATTTTTATCAATTTCAAAAATTATGATGATTCAGGGAACAAAGCAGCAATATAAATAACTTGGGTCTATTGTTTATTTTGGCTGATGCCATGAGCAAGAGTTTATATTGGAGAAATACAATTCATCCAATTATGGTTAAAAGCTTACTTAGAGGAACTACACCCCAAGCACATGGATAGATCACTTTAAATTAACATATTATAGATGGTAATGAGGCCTTTAGGTAACAGACAAGGGCAGCAACAAAATCTGAGACTGCTTGTGATGAGCAGAAATTAAATTAAGTTGACAATCATTGCCAATGAAGTTAAGGATGCTTAATATGGGAATGTAACAGGAAATTGTTTATTTAGTAACTGACTAGTAATAAAAACAGTTTTTGATTAATACATTCAATTTAGCATTTGGAACCACTGGTTTTCCCCAATCTCCAGGGAGTGGAAGATCTGCCCAGTAGGTTGTATTGTGTTGTTTTTTGGCCAGTCTAGCAGCCCTATCAAATTTCCTCAACGTGTAAAACCGTAGCCCGTAACGTAGCCCGTAAGACTTATGGCTATTAAATTGGCCCCCGTAAAGCAACCTGCTAATGGCTTGCGGGTTTAGGGGGAAAAAAAACCTACGGGATGTCAAAATTTGTACTCCACGGCCGCAAATCCTTTGTTCTATCAGGCCCGTAACTGTTATGTTCGAAAATCACTATTAAATTGCTACTGGCTTTCAACCGGTAACCCGCAAATGGAGCTAAAATGCCAACAAGTACTAGAGAGGACCCGCAAGTGGGTAAAAGTCCTATCCATAGCACTGTAAATGCAAATATAAACACACTACTGTACTTATAATTATAGGGAAAGTGATGTTAGGTATTAAAATTAATAGCACAACATTCTCAAGCTTGCAAATATAAAATACTTTATTTTCTATTTAATTTCCGTGTTATATCGATCCCGGCAATCAATGTGTTAAAACATACAGTATAATGGAACTCGCATGGAATAGAATATCATATTTACTGATTTATTAATATTGCATTATTGCTGGAATGCAGGTCCAATCGAAACTCGCTGTTGAAACCCGTAAGGCTTTGAAATCAAACCTCCATTTTTCAGTGATGTAATGATGACAAACTACAGCTTTGACTAATTGATCATGTTCACAACTGCACATGCAATGTGCGCAAGAATGGTTTACGAGCTTGACTCTACGACCGTATCTCGCTGCATGGATGAATTTAAAATCTCTGTAATGCAGCCGAATTTCAATCCCGCAGCCTTTGCATATGTGTGCTGATGCCGCTACGGGCTTCAAATTTAATAGGGCTGCTGGTTTGTTTGCAAAGGCCATTTTGGGAAGGTGGCAAATAAAAGACTCCTATCAGGTCAGATTCCTGGGTAGATCTCCTACTCCATGGGCAGCTTATAAGAAGTTGAAACAATCAGATCTGTAAAAGTCTGAAACACTAAAGTATTTAAGCTAAAAAGTTTAAAATAAACAATTAAATATAATTTATTGCATTCAATTTTGCTTTAATGGCAGCAGACACATTGCTTTTGAACTTAACATGATTGGAAACCTGGGATGGATGGGAGTAACCTTGGGTTTAGTTTTATTGAAAAACTGCCACAAAGATAGCCACTTATGAGATTGCAAGCTCCTGGGACAACAACTCTCTCAGAATACAGAGCAACAAGCCAACAATCCGAGACGGAAGTGAGCATGACACAAGTGAATTTCTTAAATATAATATTTTCTTTAAAAATACTTAGAATAAGTTATAACTCTCTTTTTTTTTCTTTCCTAAGCACTTCTAGACCCATCTGGGAGAAAAGCGCTATATCATTTTATTATTATTATCATCATCATGCTCATAGCTACTAGTGCTATTAGATTATTACGGTACATATCCTTTATCCTTAAATACAGAAATCAGGATTGTTTTCAAAAGCTGGGCTATTTGGAATTATTAGGAAATTGATGAGAACGGTTACGTTTGCTGATACAATTCATGAAAAAATTAGAAGATGAAAGGGTCTGATCATACTGAGGAACTCAGAACCATTAAAACTACTCTGGGTACAAAGTGTTCCTATAACACAGAGATAATCCCACGATCAGTTTACAAATTACAGAATTGAGCTGACTATAAACATTTCAGCAAAGTAGACTCCAATATTCACTGATGACATCGTATCAACCAATAAAAAGTTATATTGCAGTGTTCCTGCTTATTCAGATGTCCCTAATTAGAGAACTACATACCAACAGAATTTCTGAAGGAGAGGCTTTTCTTCCTGCACATAATAACGTGAAGTGCTTCAAATGATGATAATTTATGACCATGGTGGGAAGCAGGCAGCCTGGGGGCCTCATGTGGCCCATAGACAATTCCCGTGAAGCCCTCAGCAGGTTTCCTAGAGTAGGAACATCTCCCTCATCAATAATAGATGACATTTTATCTTGCCACTACTAGCAAATCACTCTCCCCTCATCAACAAATTATTTTTCTCTATACTTTTACTATTAATCCACCTCTACTTCTCCCCCATGGAGGGATTTGTAGACAAGGGTTAGGAACATGAAAAAGCAGTGGTAGTACCCAGGAAGCCTTTAGAGTTAGGCCAATGAGAGTAGAGTTGTGTGGACCCCACCGCATATGATATCCGTAGAGGCATTTTGGATTTGTTGGAGTGGGTTGAATTGTTTCTATAAAAAAAAAACTTGTGTGCTCCTTTTAAGGTCTAGGGAGCCATATATGCGGTTCTTCAAGAGAAATATAGGTAGCCTATATATGATTTAGGGCCTTTTTAACAATAAGCTGCTTAAAACCTGCATTTTACACACAGAAGTTTAACATCCATTTTTGGTAAAATCCTATTTTTGTAAGCATGTTTTTATTACCATGTTTAATTATTAGCCTTTATTTGTAACAACATATTCCATAGCACTATACAAAGATTAAGTACAAGGAAAAACAATATTAACACATTGCGAAAGAATGAAGTGCTCATTGGGCCTAAAATCAGATGTACATAGTGCTTTCCCTGTAGCACCCAATAAGTGCTCTATGCTAATGCCTGAAAAATCAATACCAAGGCCCTCATTCAATTGCAATTTGGCCAATTGAATAGGGGTCTAAATAAGCACATAACATATTTTTTTAAAGAAGGTTTTAGTTAAAAAAAATCTATCAAAAAGCAAGGTTTTCAATAACTAAAAACTTTTTTAAGAAATATATGCTATGTGCTTATTTAGAGCCCTATTCAATTGTCCAAATCGCAATTGAATGAGGGCCCAAGTGCCGCAACAGCACAGTTAATCCTATCTAGCTATATTAATCACCCATCCCTAAAACACTGCGAGAGAATTCCTACGAGTCACTGCTACTTATTATAAGATTTAGGACATTCACATTTCCTATTGGCTTCTAGGGCCTGTCTCATACGTAAAGCTTGGTTTGGCTACTCCCTGCACAGAAATCTGTTTAGTCTAAAGCAGGATTTACGGCTGTGGGTTGAGTGCTCTAATCTGGGGGAGTGAAAGATTTACATTAGTGTAGAAGTTAGGGGTAATAAAGCTCCCACAGCCAATTTACGGCAATGTCATAACTTAGAGCACCTGATTTACATAGGGCTCTCAGACTGAAGACTCAAGCAAAAAAAAAAAAGTAAAATACATTTGTATTCACCAAACCAAAGATCCAGTGCACAGTTAATCATTTTGTGCTTGGATGTTCAGGGTTTAATTCTCAAAAGATACACTTAATGAGGAAGCAAAGCAAAGTGAAAAGCTCCACACCATCAGCCTTATTAAATTGCAATTCAGCCAATTGAATAGGCCTCTATTTAAGCACATAGCAATTTTTTTTACAGAAGTTTTTAGTTAGTGAAGACCTTGCTTTTAGATAAAAGTTCACTAACTAAAAACTTCTGTAAAAAAAAATGCTATGTGGTTATACAGGGCCCTTTTCAATTGGCCGAATCGCAATTTAATAAGGCTGTATATATGTAACTGTACATTTCAAAATCTGCAAAAATGTTCACACAGTTTGGCTATGGACAGTGGTAACAGTTTGGCTATAGACAGTAGTAAGAACACAATATCCACAGCTATATATCCCATAATTACATTGAGTAGATAATGGTTGGCGTATCTATATTAGCAAAAAATAAAGAGCAGCAGATAATTCTTGACATCTAATACTGACAGACTCTGCATAAAGCATTTTACGGTTTCCAAATCAGTATAACCACTGTAAAATTTTAATATATCCTGGGATACTAATACACCAGTGATGCATGAGGATATATAACATTTAGTTACAGAAAGCCTTGGCTGCTTGCAGGAATATCACTTGAATTGAATAGGGTTTGTATACAAACTATAGATCAGTGTGATTAGGGATGCTTCTGTTGCATTATTAACATATATGGTTATTGTCTTAGCCCTTATATATATATAATTATGTTACTTTGTGTAGTGTTAGAACAAGCATTCGCAAGATTGAGCAATTATTGTTAAATTGTGTTTCCCTCATAGAGGTTAGAGTTTGCAATATTTTTTGTACATGGGCAAATACTTTCTATAGTAACTTTGCTACTCTCTTTATATGAACTGATCCCTGGAATACTTTTGTGGTGGAATACATACTTAAATCCACCATTTTTTTAAAAATGTTTATTTGTTACACCTATTTATAACATTTTTACTTACCTATGAACCCGGAATTATAATTGATATTAATACATTTTGTATCTTGCAAGTATATTTTTTACTGTTCAGATCTATGTTGTTCCCTTTTTCTGTTTTAAATACCAATAATATACTGATATAATAATAATAATAATAATAATAATAATATACTCTCATTTGGAGTGGACTTTATTTAGATAGTAGCATCAAGAAATAGTTTGAACCTTGTCTGTGCATAATCTACAATCAATATAAATCATAAGAACTGTTACCAGAATTATTTCAAGAGGACACCTTTACTTCTATGAGAGGGTGGATAAGTACTATTTTCAGTTTTCTCTTATTATGTTGATCTTTTGGTGTGTGTGTGTGTATATATATATATATATATATATATATATATATATATATATAAACTAAGTCAGAGGCGCTCATCAGAGAACGAACTAACCTTAATAGGTTAGTTCTATGGCCATGATAAGCCACTCTGAGAGCAACCTCTTTTAGCCACTTGTGTCCTTCACAGGGGGAAATATCCTGTAGTATATCAGTCTGGTCCCACTCAAAAGAGTGACCCAGCCTTGAAATACCAGACAATTCTACCCTGAACAGGAGAAACAGCAAACCACTGACGCGTTTCAGTTTTTATGGTCCTCGTCAGTGAGGTGCAGCTGAACTCCCTAAGGCACAGTGAGCAAGGGGTCCATGTCTGGATTCCCCTATCACCCTTAGGGAGACTAATCCCTAAGGGTCATTTGCATAAAAATAAAATAAAAGTGCTCAACCAGAGAACAAACTAACCTTAATAGGTTAGTTCTGTGGGCATGATAACACACTCTGAGAGCAGCCTCTTTTAGCCACTTGTGCCCTTCACAGGGAGAAATATCCTGTAGTATATCAGTCTGGTCTCAGTCACTAGAGAGACAATTGGCAAAGTTTCAGTTGTTTTTTTGCCTTCCTCTGGATCAATTAACAATTAAACTGAATACTGCAGATCAGAGGAGATCTTAAAAGGTTGAACTTGATGGACTAAAAGTCTTTTTTCAACCTCAATTATTATGTACAGTAACTATGTAAAATATGCCTGTACATTATACTTGCCCGTTATCTCTACAGTAAATTGTTCAGCATTGTGTTTGCTGCTTCTTCAAGCTAATTTGAGTTTCAGTATGCTAATTTGTGGCTCAAAGTGTTGCTAAGCTTGGGTTAGAGGTTTTAACTGCATAGTGGTATTGGGTACATTGTTTTAGCCACTAAGGAGACGGGCAAGTAAAATGAGCAAATAATTAGCACATCAAAGCAGTTAGCAAGTAATTGGGAGCTGCTCATTTGCATACACCTATAGCACATTCAATACTGAATATCGCAGAAATTATTCCATTTGGAAAACAATGGCAAATATAATTATACCCGGTTTCTCATGCTCTAAGTATAACTTAAAAGAAAAACTTAATTTTCGGGGACAGAGTCTCTTTAATAACCAACTAATCAGATAAGTTTTGCCTATATAGATTGCAGCAAAAGTTACAAAAACTAAATCTATATGGTGAGCCTTTTTGTACTTGTTTTCTCTTTAATATACCTCCAGTACTTAAAAATATATTCAATTTGATGTTTATTCCAGTAACTCTGACAAACATGCCTCTTTACCCTAGTTGGGCCGAATACTAATTTACAAAGGAAAATTCCAAGGCTCCCCTATACAGCCCAACCTTTAGACTGTCTTATAGCATGCATTTATTTTTTATTACTATTCAATTACAGTAGTCCATTGACTTCTATTAAATGACTAAAACATTTTGGCCAAGAACACAGGTCTACTATAATCAATACCCATTCCATTGCACTTCTATTCACATAACACACAACATGCCCACTGTAGTTTGGGAATGCTTTCACATATTTTTTCAGAACAGAATATGTTAAAATAAGTCTTAATTTGTGTCTAGGGGCTTCTGTGTTGCCTGATTCTTGCAGCTTGTGTTGCACATTTCTTTCTGTTGATCAGCAAGGGAGGAGTAGTGCAATTTATTGCTTCTAAAACTCAAAACAAGTAGGAAATGATGGAGAACATCCGAATCAAACTCTCCTCTCTCAGCCCTAACAAACACTCCTCTCAATAAAACCAACAACACCCAGCCTTTACCCTCCTCAATCCCACATTCACCACTCCTTTGATCTTGTAACTGAGGATGAGATCTCTAGAGATCTTTAGTCTACTAACATCCTCTCGTCTAACAACTTCTCCACATGACCCTATTCCTTTACATCCTATCCCTCCCATCTCTACCACACGTATCCCTGCCCTCACACATATATTCAACATTTCCCTTAACACTGGCAAGTTTCTATCATCTTTAAAACATGAGCAAAACAAAAAGTCAGAGTCACTTGGTTTGAGAACAAACAACACCTGAAGTAGGTTTGTCCTATAGGCATGGCAACACACTCAAGAGCAGCACTCTCTTAGCTCACTTGTGCCCTTTACAGGGAGCCATATCCCGTAGTATAACAATCTGGTCTTTCTCAAGAGGTGATCCAGCCACTAAATACCAGGCAATTCTACACTGAGCAGGAGAAAAAGCTACCTCTCGACGTACGTTTCGGCTTGATTGGGCCTCGTCAGTGGGGTATAGCTGAAATCCTTAAGGCATGTGAGCAAGGGGTCTACACCTGCAGTCCCTATGGAAATAAAACCTTAAGGGTCATTTGCATACAAAATAAAAAGTCAGAGGCGCTCGATCTTAGAACGAACAACACCTGAAGAAGGTTTGTCCTATAGGCATGGTAACCCACTCAGAGAGAGGCCAAAACGTACATCTGGGGTTTGCCGTTTTTTCTGTTCAGTGTAGACTTGCCTGGTATTTCAGGATTGGATCACGCTTGAGTGAGACCAGACTGATATATTACAGGATATTTCTCCCTGTGAAGGACACAAGTGAGCAAAAAGAGGCTGCTCTCTGAGTAGATAACAAGACCTAGAGATCAAACCTACTTAGGTGTTATTTATTCTCAGATGTGCACCCGAATGTTTTTGTTTACATCTCTAAAACCCTAATTTTCTTTATCTATACCTCCTCCCTTTGTACCCTAACAATTTTTTTTAATATCATCTATATGCAGATGACACTCAAATTTACCTCTCAGCACCATATCTACCCCTCTCTGTTCTAGTGTCCAGCTGCCTGTCTAGCATATCCACATAAATATACACACACATACCACACCACATAAATGCACACGCCACATAAATGCACACGCCACATAAATGCATACCTATACACAATCATACACATCACACACACACACACCAAATACATATACACACGCAACATAAATGCACACTTATACACATCATAAACACCACATACACAAACACGCAACATACACACACAAAAATAAACACTTATACACACAGACAGACACATACATATACACATGCATCACACACACCACATACATATACAAATACATCACACACATACACATCACACACATAAACACACCGAAACATTATACACACCACATACATATATACACACACACCACATACATACACACCATATACAAATACATCACACACATACACAACACACACAAACATACATACACAACTATACACATTACACACATCACATACATATACAGTACGCACATAGACACACATCACATACATGCACACACACCATATACATACAAATACATCACACACATACACATCACACACAACTATACACATTACACACATCACATACATATACACACATACACATCACACACACCACATACATATACACTCATACACACATATATACACACACATCATACAGACACACACCATTTACATTTAATTTACTGGAGTGCAGCAGAGCTTAATATAAAGCCTACCTTTCTATTGGACACCCAGGATACAGCTGGTGTTGTCCAATAGAAAGGTAGGGACACAATCGCAACCCACTTCTTTCTCTGAACCCCAGTCACGATAAAAAAAAACAGAGTCCTCTGGACATTTTCTTATTATTAGAGTTTATTTAGACAAAAAACGTGGATCAGTAGCAAAACATCCAAAATGGCTGCTTCTGACCTCCTAACTGAACAGAAAAATAAACAACATAGCTTTATATGCTTGTTTACATAAAGACAATGGGATAATCCATGCTCACCTCTTAGAAACATGGCATAACCCACTCCACAATCAATAAAAGATTATTGATATTCGTATATCCAATCAATAATCTGCATGTGCAAATCATGCAGTGAAAGCAAGCCCTACCCTCTGCTACAACTTCCACTCCACATATTTCTCATATTGTCCACAATGCCATCACTCCCACTTCGCAGGCTCCTAGTCTTGGGGTTCTGTTGGACCCTGCCCTCTCTTCCTCTCCTCACATACAATCCATAACAAAATCTTGTCTTTTTCACCTAAAGACTTTTCCAAAATATGTCACTATCTTACACAAGTCACAACTGAAATTCTCCTAATCCACTCTCTCATATCTTGTCTCGACCACCCGAACTTGCTCCTTGCTGGCCTCCTCATCACCCGTCTCTCTCCACCCCAATTCATAATGAGCACCTCAGCTAGACCCATCTACCAAACTCAACACTCTGCAGCTCCTCTCTGTCAGTCACTCCAATGACTTCCCATAGCCTCCAGTATCAAATGTAAAATCACAACCCTAACGTATAAAGCCCTTAACAATAATACAACCTCTGCTATCTCTGCTCTTGTCTCTAAATACTCCCCCAATCTCCCTCTTCTCTCTGCCGCCTTCAAGACTATATTTTAGATTTAATTGACTGTACAATAACTAGGAATGTAATTGCCTCCATTTAATGTACAGTCAATTAAAGCTAAAATACAGCTGTACATACAATACACCATGTTAAAAGATTTATTGATATTCAAGAGCTTTTCATTCCTCTGTTTTGTGTTTTTGTATTTCGTTTTTTCTTTAATCTCTTAACAAGAGTAAATATTCCACAGGCACAATGTGTGGAGAGTATGGTTCTACTATCTTGTGCTGCCCCTATTCTTTGGAACTCCTTGCCTCGCTCCACTAGACTACCCTAGTCACAAAACCTTCACAATCTCACTATAAACACATCTGTTTAAAGAAGCTTTCTACAGTCAAAAAGTTTGGAAACATACAATATGGGACATTTTACATATAAGCAACATCTTCAAAAAGGATTATTTCCTCTAAAAATGTTTTATGCTTATGGCTTACACAGCTGCTGTTTAGGTTAATTTGTTACATACTTCACAAACATATGCAGTTTTTCATAAACTACTCTGGTCCTTTAATTTAATAAGTATATATACTGAATTAAAATGTAACCAATAGAGGGATGTGTTGCAGGCTCCGCGATCACTGAAAGGGTTAAGAGATTGTTTCTCAGCCTCCCCCTAAGGGCAGCCAATCATAGCCTTATCCAAACATTTGGGAGATTGCAGGGACCTGTGTATATTTGGGTAGAGGCATTAAATTCACAGTATGGTTTTAGCCTGGATATAATCTACGAAAAATCCTTTGATTTAAGAATAATAGCTAAATGGTTGCAATTATAAACAATTAATTTATTAAGCTTATTTTCTTGTCAGACTCGCGCTGCAATGATGTGTTAATGTAAACGCTCCTTCCTATTTACATTAAGAATACAAAGCTTTGCAGTTTTCGATCTCACATTGTGGTTTCTGCTACGGGATTTTTTTTATTATTTCTATTAAATAAAGGAGGCCATTCAGGGTCTTGCAAAATGTTATGTTTGAAAAGGGGTACGTTGTATTTAATGGATGTAAAAATACAGAATGTAAATATATTTGTATTTATTTTCTGATAATTAATATTCTGTTCCTGTAGGCTTTTTTAAGAGATTAAATAAATGCAATTAAATTCTGCATATTCTACTTGGAAAAAAATAAATAAATACGTATTTGCATGATCCTGCCATGGTTCCCAGAATGCAGTGTAATAACTGTATTTCTCAGAATTCCAGGCATGAAACGTTTTTTTTTAACTTGTTTTAGTACAAATTTGAACAAAAAAGTACTATTTATTTACAGTACTACTGTACGGTGGAGGCTTCTATCGCTCTTTTGCCCACCATATATTAATTGATTTTTGTGGTGAACTACCTACTCATAAGGTCCACAACGCAGGCTTAGGATCCGGCCACACACTGATGAGAGGCAGTAACCTTGAAACAGCTGTACATGGGTTGGATTCCTGGCTTATGTATAATCCAACCCTAGCTTTGCTCAAAGTTGTTGATACAGCAGGCATATGCTTAAGGGAAGCCATGTTTGGTATGGTTATGGATTTCAAGAGCCAAGGTTCCCAAAATCCAGGGTAGTAACTGTGTTTCTTGGAATTCTGGGCTTGAAACAAGTTTTTTTTTAACTTGCTTTAGACATTCAAATGTGAACACACATGTACTTTACTATATATATATATATATATATATATATATATATATATATATATATATAATCATCATCACATGACTGACATTGTTTGCCTGAAAGCCATTGGAGTTATCTGCCAGCTGTTTAATTATTAACTGTCAATAAATTTTGGTTGCCTGATTTTCCAAACAATGGTTAATTAATAATATCAGATTTAAAAAGTGACTAAATCTCAACTACTAAATAATTAAATATCTGCCATGCAACTTCAATGGCTTCCAGATAAACAGAGTGAGTCATGTGATGGGACATTCAGACAGGGAACATTCATTTTAAAACCATTTTATTTTCAGATGGCTTTATTGTTGAATTTATAATCACATATTTCTTCAACTAGCAAATGGTGAACTAGATATTCACAGCTATTTACTTGGGGCCTCATTCAATTGCTACTTATTTGAGATCGCAGCCGCAAGTAGAGTTAGCAAGTTACTTTGCTATTCAAATGCTTCCTACTGGCGTGCTCTGTTCATGTTACTTACTGCTCGCTATTATCCCTTACTTTACTCATAAATCGCAAGTTACTTTCACCAAAGCCTTTGATCTTTAACGGCCGCAACAGTTGCGGCCGCCAAAAAACGCTAATCGCTATTCAATTGCGAAGATTTACCCTTCAGTCAAACCCATAAATGGCTAAACATGAACAACAGATTACTGGCACCAAGGAGGTCTCGCAAAGGTCTTACTTACAAATAATAGCACTAATTAAGAAAATAAAAAAGCAATCCTGTACTTTTATTAGAAGTGAAAGTGATGTTTGGTCTTAGAATTGATAGCACAACATTCTCAAGCTCGCAAATTAACAAAAATGAATACTTTATTTCATGTTCAATTTCCGTCATAAAGCCCTATGGGCTTCAACATCCTTTCATTGAAGTCCTCCTGGCATTAATAACAAGTTACGGGCTTAAACATTAAATAAAGTATTTGATTTTGGTGATGTGCTCACTTGAGAATGTTGTGCTTTTAATCCTAATGTCACCCATTGCGTTCCCCATCATTTACAGTGCTTTATACTGCTGGATTGAATTTATATTTGCATTTACAGTACTCCGAGTTTGCGGGCTTGAAACATGAGTTACGAGCTTGCGGCGCGATGATGTTCAAGCACGCAAATGCTTACTGCTGATAGCATGGTTTGCGATCGGGACTAACTTGTGCGCCCGGCCAATTGAATATGTAAGTAAAAGTAGAGCTACTGGAGCAAGTACGCCAAAAGTAGCAAATCGGAAAGTTACTTGCAAGTAGCAGTCCCGAATTGAATGAGGCCCATGGCATGTACATTGCATCTTTAAGGCAATTACCAACATTCTCTAAATTCAATTTTTATTGTAATTTCCAGCATTTAGTAACACTGAGTATGTGTTCTAGGAGACATTCTGAGAAATGCTCTTATTAGTTTAGCAGGCGGATTTATATTTGTAGAGTAAGATACCCAGCCAAGGATCCTTATAGTATCTGCAATAAAAAGCCAAAGGAACACACTTAGTCAAAGCCACGTGCTTAACAGAAATAACATCCAGCTATGCTAATGTGTCCGCTGACCTTTTCCAGTTACAATATCTGAGTCACTGCTGGACAGAAAGGATCAATGTTGTGCTCAGTGAGAACATAAATGAGTATTAATTTCGTACAGTAACCATTCAATTACAGCATATCAATTAGCTGATATGTCTGAACTGAGTCCCAGCTTCCAAACTGTACCAGTAATTTAAAGAGATAATTATCCCCAGCATCCAGTTACAGCACTTTCACTTCAATAAATAACTGTACATAAGATGTTTTAGAATCGTGTTCACTTTATTGCTGTGTTGGATGTCTGATGAAGTATTATAGTACAGAAAGGCAGCTCAGATTAAAAGCTATGTGATATATTTTGTATATAAAATAACTAAAAATACTAAAAATAGGTTCAATAAAGGCATTTCCACTGGTCCACAGTTATACAGGACTTTGGACAAGTTTGGACCACTTGTCTCGTCACCTTTATCCAAGACGCTAGACATACTGTCGTTATAAATAAGTTGACCATTGTTTTGAGATGAAGAGGATTCGATATTGCTGAACAAACAAATACGCTGACTGAAAAGTGTTGTTTGGCTTTGTTGCTAAAATAGTGCAAAATCAAGGGCCAAAGGTCAAACCTAGAGATCAGGAGAAATAGGGTTGGAGAATCTAATGAGTGAGTAGGGATTGGAAATAGAGAGAAAGTGAGGGGTTTGTAAATGTTAGTAGGTGGCATCTTACGTGAAAAGGTAGTTTATTCCAGTAAATGTGGTCTATGGTGGGCTTAGATTTGGGAAGGAGATCGTGAGCTTGGAGATGTGTCTGTATCTCAGGTTGTGTATGTGCGATTAGTGAGCCAATATATGGAGCAGCAAGGCCATGGAGGGCTTTGTAGACAAGAGTTAGGAATTTGAAAAGGCAGTGTTAGTAGATAGGGAGCCACTAGAGTAGGACCAAGGAGAGTTGTGTGAGCACCCTGAATATATGATCTGGGCAGAGGAATTTGGATTTGTTGGGGTGGGGTGAATGCATGAAATGGGTGACTGATGAGGAGTGATTTGCAGTAGTGCAAGCAGGCGAACATAGGAGAGTGAATAGGAATTTGGTTGCAGAGATTGTAGTAGAGGGACATATTTTTATTCTTATTATGATCTAATATTTATAATGTGCCAACATATTCCGCAGCGCCATACATAGGATGAAACCGAACATAAAAACAATATCACATATATAGTTGTGAGCAAGCAAGTTGTTGCTAACGCTGAAGGCTCGCAAAGCGAGGGCCGCAGTTGCTGGCATGGAGCGCCAAAGGCGCTCCTTGCCAGCAACTGCTGACCTCGCAAAATTTACAGACTTACGAGAAACAAAGACGACACGCGGAACTTAAAAAATAAACATTACAAACTCGCAAAAATACGACCATACCGCCCGAAACCCGCGCACATGAAAACATTAAAAACACAATAAATACACACAACAAATACATAAAAATCTTACCCACAGCAAGGGGGGGGGGGGCACCCAGGACCTCGGAAACTGAAGTTACACCTCAATTTAACTCGAAATAGAAGAGTTTAGACACCCAAAAATCCCCTAAGCAAGAGAAAAAATGGCCCGCCAAAAAAAACAAAAAGA
Source organism: Discoglossus pictus (assembly GCA_027410445.1). NCBI lineage: Eukaryota > Metazoa > Chordata > Amphibia > Anura > Alytidae > Discoglossus > Discoglossus pictus. Next base: position 163,797,609 of record CM050170.1, read on the forward strand.
GGCTACAGGACCCTAAACACGCAAAACACCACCAAACACATACGGATTTTCCGAAAAAGACGGACGCGATCCAAGAACAAGCACGCCAAATCAGCCACAGACGCGTACCACACATTAGGCGCCATTTTACAACACAATCCGGAAGTACACGGCTACCCTAACGGATTTGCCTCGCGCACGCACACTATTTACACTACACACTGCACACATTACTGACACTTACACAGCAGCTCCACAGCCCTCAAAACACACATTGTATGCTGCAGCAACATCAAAACAGATTGCCAGCTCTTCTGCACAATGCTTTCTGCATATATTACTTCAAAATAGGTAAAGTATATTTATGTATTATTTTTTTAATTATTTCATTAGCATTAGCAAAAAAAAAAAAGCTTATAGCACACAAACAACCAATAGCCTTGCAATGAGCGCTGAAGCGCCGAAGGCTCGCAATGAGCGCCAAAGCATCTTGGAACACCAAGAAAATTCAACTCTGAACCAAACACCATTACCTGCCTTACAATCTTATTGCCGTCATTTTGTGACGGGTAAGTCGCTAGTCAATACATATTGTGCGGATGTTGGATGGTTGGAATCGACAGGTGCCAGTGACCAATAATATATAATTAATGAGAGAGTGTAGTATTGAATATGAATACACATATTGTGTGCTATTTGGGATACTGTAAAAGGCTGATAACTACTTTTAATGCAGATTTTGTGGGAAGACATGCTTATTATTATTATTGTTAGTGGAGGACACCAAAGAAAGCTGTGCTTATGGGTACCTTTCACATAAATCTGATAATGCAAACAGGGTGCAAATTCCCCAAGCCTCCACTTCTCCCTGCCAACAGACAGTGCCTCTTTTATATATGACACATTGACTGGAAGAAAGAGGACTGGTGGTTTTCACTTGGGATTTACTGTAGAGAAAGAGCATAGTGTCCTCAGTGAGTGCATCAGAAAGGCTGAGTGACATAAAAAACTTGCACGTTCAGTAACTTTTCAGTACAAAAATGATCCTTTTTAATACCATTCAGTTGATAAAATACTTGCTATTACCTATAAATTTAAATTCTACAATATTTGGAAACTCTACTGTGTTCTTTGTCATGTGTAAAAATACTTTGTAACATTTAAAACATTTTAATTTTAATTTTCAATGTATAACAGTAAATTCGGGGGTTGTGGTTTAACTTTCAATGAGTATGTTATCTGAACAGATCACTCATCTTAATTAATAGTCTTGTTCATAACTTGGCAAATGCTGCAGGGCAGGGTTTCAAGCCAATGCCCGACAGTGAGAACAAATAGCTCAGATTGCAGGCACAGTGAAGGCCAGTCTGAGTATGCGGTGCTGTGTACAGTATATCCTAGATTGTTGTGGTCACCACCATATTTTAGGTCTGCTCAATCTTAAAGGGATACTGAAGCTAACATATGTGCTCTGGTCCATTCAGAGGATGGAACAACACGTGGAAGAAAATGTTTTCCTTTTTAAAATTGCTGGTACATTAAAACTGAGCTTTTGAAGTTAGTGGATTTCGGCTGCTCTAACCATATTACTATTTTACAGAAGTGGGGTATTTCTCTCTAATACAATGAGTCTAGCTCTTTAGACTCAGAAATTAGAAACAATTCAAAGGAAGGTGACTAAAATGGTGCATGATCTAAAAGACAGAACATATAAAGAAATACCTCACTAACTTAATATGTATAGCTTAGAGGACAGAACAGAGAGGGGGCATGGAATAGAAACCTTCAAATATATCAGAGTATTAAACAGAGTTCAGAAGAGACGTATCATCCAGAAAATAAGGAGTGCAAGAACAAGAGATCAGAATATGAAATTGGAATATTAAAGATTTAGGGGTAATGGGAGAAATTACTATGGATGCACTAAAGCTTATTCACAATGACGACTGAATGGACCACGGAGAGTCCTATTTATTGTACTCTCTTTTGAAGAGCATGACTTAATAATGTACCAAATGTTTTATACAATTTCTATGCTATAGATAAATGATTTCTCATAACAAAAAAAAACTTTGTGTAATTTTTAAAATGTGATCTTTTAAATGCATGCTAGACATTTTTCTAATATAGTGGCCCTTTAAGTACCATGCTACCAACAGCAATGTATGTGAAGACGGACAGTAGAGGAAGGGCCCTCAAGTAGATGTTTCCCTTGAAGTTCCTGTGAAAAAAAACCTCAATACTGATTGTTTTTTTATTTATTTATCTTTTGCCAAAACCACAACAAAGTCAGCCTTGCAGTTTCACGTGGATCCTTGTCTCTCTTTCCCTTTTTAACTCACTACACAAAGGTGCTTGTGGCCGACTCTCTGTAGTTATATGTACCTGATGTGGTTAAAAAGTCGGTAATTCATCACACAGCCATATTGGGTAGGAAAGGTTGGTCCAGAGTTGCCATACTCAGGGCAAGATATTAATATTTTAATGTTGTACGTAGATGGTTAAAGGGGCACTGTCACCACCAAATTGTTTTCATATTACACAGCAGTAAAAACGGTCTATACATAGTATTATTGTTTTTTTTGTTCTCTATAGTAAACCATTTGTGAAATAGTTAAGCTCCTTCATGCTAAGTTGGAGCTCAAAGTGCCTGATAAGGGTGGTGGGGAAGATGTAACAGAAAGATAACATCAGTGGGCACCAGTGGAGACAGACAAACATACTGTAATCCTAATTAGCACATCACATAGCTAATAAGTATTTGTGAGTTACTAATTTGCATAAAAACAGCACAAGCAATGCTGAAGACCATATGAATAATTCACTTCATTTTCTAACTGCTAATAAAATATATAGCCAGGTTTTTATGGGTGGGGGATTTAAGAATAACTGAAAAAACTCCCTTTAAGTAAGATGACTGAGGCAGTGGATAACTAACCTGCGCCTGTTGTTGGCACACCAAGACTGATGGTGACCACTCCTGCTCTCCATGAACAATTTCTTCTATATGCAGTGTCTAGCCTTACTGCATTTTAGCCACATGGTTCCAGGCATGTTGGGTGTAGATACGCCAGGCATAAAGCTATATGGACTTTTTCCAGGGCTATTTGTCATTATGTCTTAAAACGGAAGCCCCAAAGAGGTTGGTGACCCTGAAAGACCTTGTCAAAAAATCTTACAGAGTAATTTATGTCTTAGCATATTGCGCTGTTTGTTTGTCAAGTTTCTAATTTTTAAGATACTGAATAATTTCAACAAAACAGATCTTAAGGCTCCTAGGGCCTTATTCAATTGAGCAATTGTTGGTTACTGGAGCCCGTAATGTAACCCGTAAACGAATTTGCTATTCAATTGGTGTCTTTCCGCTACCCGCAAACAATCTGTGGGTTACAGGATGAAAATCCCTGCGGTTGCTAAAATCTTATTTTTATTTTTTTACCTTTAATTTCCGTATCATATCAATCTCGGGAATTAAGGAGTTAATACATATCAGGGCACCCACATGAACTAGAACAGTATCGTCATACATATTGTACATTGCCGGATTGCAAATACGATCGCAAAACGGCCTTCTAAACGCTAATTGATTGACGTTTAATCTCTGCGTTTTACTGACGTCATGATGGCGGTCTCATTTACTATTGGTTGTCTCTACATCGGTAGTTACAGCCTTGCTTAATTGATCAGGATCATGCTCTGAAATGCTACGGGTGCATGGTTTACGGTTTAGGCCTTCGGCCAGGTAGCTGCGGGCTTGTTCAATTGAATCGCTCTGTAACTGTTGCAAATTTAAAATTGCAGTTGAATAATATAAAAAATTGGTCTACCAATTCTGCCACTGAATTGCTTTGCAAAACTGAAAGGGCCACTGTAGTGCTCATGCAATAGAGTTCATTTGTTTATTTAATAACAGACTAGCAGTAAAATCAGTAATTGAAAAAAAAAATGTTTAAAACTTACATTTGAATTTGACTTTTGAACATCTGCCTCTCTTTACTCTCTGCTAGATGAACAGGGGTGGGAGCAGATCTGCCAAAGAGGGTGTCCTGGACAGATTTTATCTGCCTCCTTCCCTGCAGTAGCCACTGCATGCAAACCAAAACATGTTTTGACAGCCTCCTGGACAGATCCTCTCCCACCACAGACAGCTTATAGGAAGAGAAGCAGCTCTGCCAGTCCATAAAACACCAAAATATATTTTGTATATTTCTATACTTCAAATACTGAACTTATTGCTAATCATCATGTACAAATACTACAGTACTCCTTTAAGAATACAACATGTTTATGATAGAGGAAGATGAAACCTGCAAATTTATTTCACATGTGCAATTATAATGAGTACATAACTTTTGAAAAAATCCCACTCCAAAAAAAAAAAAAATACATTTTAATTACACTTTGAGAAAAATGTATTTTTTAATTAATTCAGTGAGAAAAATTAAGAAGTGAAAATTGCTTTGTTACTTTCTTTCATCCAGGAAGATGTCAAAATTCTAGATACTGTCAGAACTTTTACACCAATATATAATAATTTAATGAGAATTTGAATAATCATGAAAGTGAATTTTCCAAGGGAATTGTACAGAAAAACTTAAAAAAACGTGTCTACCATTCTTAAAAATATGCTAACTTCGATTGATATGTAAATGAATTTATGTATATAACTTATTTTCCATGCAAATAAGCAGAAATAGGCTTTTTGTAATGTATAGAAATGTACAGCAGAAAGAGGGGACAGCTCTTGAGAAGTATCAGGGCATGGGATGAGTCAATGGTGGGAGATGGGAGGCTCAAATGAGATGAAGGGACTGCTTCAGGGATTTTTGTTTATTGGGAGAAGTTGATGTGAGGCCCACAACAGATACTTCAGATGTTCCAAGCTAATTATAAAGTGAAGGAAGCAATTGATAAGACAGTGAACTGCAGGAGTGGGGCAGCTCTTGAGAAGTCATCTAGGAGGGCATGGGATGAGGCAATGATGGAGGATGGCAGGCTCAAATGAGATGAAGGGACTGCTTCAGGGAAAGGTTTTTATTTAGAGAAAGAGATGTGTGAAACCTTGTTCCAAGTCTTAGTAGAGTTAAGGAGGTAAGTGATGAAATAGTGAAATCCAACGAGTGGAAGCAACTCTTGAGAAGTACTCTCATGGGATGAGCAAGTGATCAGGGATGAGCGGCGGAAACCATGGGCGGAATGGAGAGGATGAGTTGGGAATGTACTTGGAGATAAGAATTGAGATGTAGAATGGTGCAGCTAAAAGCTAGGCTTTTAACTTGTTTCCTTAGATAACATAGGAAGCCGGTGTAGGTCCTGGCAGAGGGGAGACAGATCAGAGCGTTGGGTGAGTCGAAGGTGCCTTGCATAAGCACCAAGGATGGACTGTAGTGTGAATATTATTATAATCTTACAATCCCATTTGCAAAAAAGCTATGAATTAATTAGAAAAAAGTAAGTAAAAGTAACTAAGTAGAATTAAGGTCCGATTTCTTTTTTTAAAGGGGTAAAAATGTCAAGGAGATCCAGCCCTTGCCATGACTACCACAGTATAAAGAAAAAATGAGAAGGTTTATTTATTTAAAATTACATTTTTTATTAAATGGCCTTTTGAGAATTTTATCCTTTTTAATTAGAATGTATGCACCAGTACAACATATATTGCACCTGGTACCAGTTTCCATCTTTCCACTCTTATGATCCTACATCTTTCCAGTGGCATTTTCTGCCCAGTGGGCACAGGGAGTGCATCACACAGCTTTGCTCAAATTTAACGATTCCCACATACATCATAATCTAGTTATGTTCTTATAAACACTTTTAAAAAACTAACCAGACTGTATTTTGGCTTGAAATATAGCTGCATAGTCCAAACCAAATATACCCACTCTTAATTTGTGCCACCCTGGTTTTTCTCAAACCATTCATTGTGTTAATTAATTGTTACACACTTTTAAAATGGTACACGGTAATCGTTGTACACCATGGCTATTAGAAAGGAGATCTGTCTTATTATTAGCGGAGAGCTTAATGCATTTGTTTAACAATGTGTGCATTATAAGTATTTTAAATAGTGTCATTAAAATGATTAAAACTGCCCATCCCAGTGTAAAGCTAGCAATGGTTGAGCAAGTCCCCAATGTGACGCCAAGTTCTAGCACACCTTGCAGACCTATAATATTAAAACTAGACAAAACAGAATGACATGCTTAGAATATACAATGTTCCCCACCCCCAAATATTCGTACAGTCAGACCATGATTACACAAGTGATTAAAGGACAGCTTTAATGCCCTACAACAAGGGCTAGTTCTTCTACTTAGGCACATATTGTTAGCAATATTCATATTTATTATTTTAAAAAACATTATTAAGTTTCAAAGAGGAACCTCAGCTGCTGCTGATCTCCACCCACTTTAGGGTCCATTGATGAAGTCGAGCATTTTCAAGCGCAAAGTTATATCAACGCAATAAACTTTACTGGTTGGACAGTTGCTGTGTTAAAATGGTTTCCCTTGCCACTGGGCTTTGGATACGGGGGATCCATATGGGCCTCATTCAATTAGGGCCTGTAACATGATCGAGTTACGTCCTGGCGTTACTCTGCGTTTACTTAGCATTTCATTGGCTGAGCCCACAAGTTAGTCCCCCTTCCGGATAATCGCAAACCATGCTATCGGCAGTTAACATTCGTGGGCTTGAACATGAATGCGGCTGCAAGCCCGTAACATGTGTTTCAAGCCCGCAAACAAAGGCGCACTGTACATGCAAATATAAATTCAATCCAGCTCTGTAAATGATGGGGTACACAATGGGTGACATTAGAATTAAAAGTTCAATAAACGGAAAAGAAAAAGAACACCTATATATTCAAACCGGTTAAACCTCCTAAGATATGGTAGAAATTAATTAATTGTTAGTCAGACATTATTACTAGGATAAATCAAATCTCTCAATTTATTCAATATACATACAAACATTTTAAAAACAATTAAAATAGCATTTAGCAACAATGAACAATCACCAGCCTAATATAATGATATGATTACTATGGAGATACTGAAAAAGTATTTATCCAAAATATAACCTGAATAAAGGTTGTTGGTAATTAAGTTCTACACATTGATCAAATAAATTAGAAGTTGTCCTATGCTGATTTAGTGGTAGCGGAGCCCACCATTTGCTCCTTTATACTAATACTAAATACACTATCTCCAGAAAACCTAAAAAAACGAAATAAACTAATCCTAATGGTGGCACTGGGGATCCACCAATTACCCCCTAACCTAACATGTAAAGGTGAGCTAAACGACTCTAAAAGGGACTAAGTGCTGTGCAGAATTACTGTATATACTCGAGTATAAGCCGAGGCACCTATTTTACCACAAAATAGTGGGACAACTTAGTGACTCGAGTATAAGCCGAGGGTGGGAAATGTGCTGCCCCCTGTGTCCCTCTGTCTCCCCCTCTTGTGTGCCCTCTGTGCCCCTCTCTTGTGTCCCCCCTCTCTCTCCCCTGTGTCTCTCCCCCATCGAGTATATATGGTACTATACAATTGTTTTATATAATAAGAAATAATTTATGCCAGAACTACTATTATCATAGTTGTGACTTGCCAATAGAATATGTAATCTGTGTGTTAGCGTATACTCCAACATTTATTAAGCAGTTCTAATAATATTTCATTCTTATATGCCATACAGGATAATGTTAACTATCATAGAATATACTGTATATCTATACTAATGATTTTAACCTTATATTAAATATATGAATCTAAATATCGCTCCTATTCGGTCTCTTAATAGTTGATACTTATTAGAGACAACAATCAACAATTTTCTTTAGTCATCATATATATCATCTTATTAGTACAGTACCATACATAATTGTTATAATTGACACAAAAATTATACTATCTCAGTGTCTCTATGCATATAGGTGAAGTATATCATTAACCATAACTTATCCTGAAGGCTGGTGTGTCATTCTATTGTGTCTGGGAGTTCTGGGTCTCCATTGCATTCGGTTTGGTGCCAGTGAACACTGGAGTCCTCTCCTGATGCTGGTGATGTCACTGCTGCGAGACCGACGCGCACGTTTCGCGGCACTTACGCTTCTTCAGGAACATGATCATGATCATTCATAATCATATTATTATATTACGCTGGTGATTGTTCATTGCTGCTAAATGCTATTTTAATTGTTTTTAAAATGTTGTATTTTTATGTGTATTGAATAAATTGAGAGATTTGATTTATCCTAGTAATAATGTCTGACTAACAATTTATTAATTTCTACCATATCTAAGGAGGGTTAACCGGTTTGGATACATAGGTGTTCTTTTTCTTTTCCGTTTATTGAATTTATTTACACTTTTTCATTCCGGCATGTATGAATTAAAAAATTAAATTAGTATTTACTATTTCAATTAATTTATATAGCTATTTTATACCACCTCCCCTCAGTTTACTAGTTTCATATTCTGTATTAGAATTAAAAGCACAAAATTCTCAAGCTTGCACATCGCCAAAATCAAATACTTTATTTCATGTTTAATTTCTGTCCAAAGTCCTACAGGCTTGAATGACCTCAAAGCATATAACTCGTTATTCAAGCCCGTAGGACTTCAATGAAATATGGAGGTTGGATTCCAAAGTCATACAGGCTTGAAGGTATCCAGAGCTGAAGATTGAGGTCCATGGCATTGGTGATCGTCATTGGAGGTCGTTAAAGGGATAGGTAATGTATACCCCCCTCCCCCACAGGTTTAATTATTTTTTTTTGTACTTTAGTGTTAGGGACTATGGAGGACTAATATGGCCTCCTACTGTACTCATAGGGACTACCATGGTATAGGGATTCATATCCACAGCCTGGTTGTCTATGAGGGCCTCCAGGGTTACATTTAGTTGACATGCGGGTCCAAAGGGGGTACGGATGGGCAAATCTGCCAATCAAGCCTTGTGAGGGAACCCCAGGGGCCTTGATAGGCCCCACGGACCTAGTTGGTATCGCTGGCGGTCTCCATGGGCTGTGCAGGTGTCTAGTGCTGAGCCCCTATGGGCTGCACAGACCAGGTGGGGATAACTGACATACTTATCAACTGGTTTGTAGGAACTGGTCGTTAAAATATGACACCATTGCCTACAATATAGAAACAAATTTGAAATACAATAAAATAAACTAACTGGACAACCCTCCCTCCCAAGGAGGGGCCAGTGCATTACACTACCCGCACCCGCATATGGTTTTATAGAATAAATAACAAAAATTGATCCACCTTTAACTTAGCAGTGTTGCAATACATCTAACGCTTGTTGAGAGGGATGATTTCATAAGCTGGGTACTTTAATCAAATACATGTGTGAGTTTTCGCTATTTGTCTGATATGTTACAAAATTTACTATATACTAAAAGGAAATTTACTACTCCAAGAAGATGCTATGAATTGCTAAGTTTAATAATCAATGTTGTCCTTGTTTATGTAAATATGATTCTTTTTATGTTTTAGAGAGATCACATACATAGTTCTCTCTATATCATTTCATTCTTCAATATCAGGTCAGAAATTATAAAGTGCATTCCAATTTGCCCATTTTGAGACTTTGGACCAATAGTTTTAATTTGTATATTGCGTCATCATTATGTTTTTTTTTTATTTCTATTGCTCATTTTAATTTGATAATTAATAAAACTTATATTATAATTTACTCAGATACGCCCACATATTATCTCAATCTTACTTTTTAAGTAAGTTTTGATTTCAAATTATATTTGTGGGTGCTTTTGGTTGTCCTAGGTATACCTTTTCCTTCTGTTTAAATTGTAATTACTTTCCCTTTAGTGATAGAACTCTGATATATACTATTCATATTATTACTATCAACTTGAGTGTTGGGTATTTGCTTACATGGTACTGGTTAATTGCATTTTTTATCTAAATTACATTGAAAAAAATCACAATATGTTCCAATTCAGATATCCATAAGACTCACTGCCCTCTCTTTCCTGTAAGAAAATAATCCCAGACTATATTTAATGTAATTTTTCTACACTACATATCAATTATTTCTTATACGAAAAACTTTTTATAATGTTCCAAAAGTTATCTTTTAATTGCATGCTAGACATTTCTACACTACAGGGACCTGTTAAAGGACCATTGTAAAAAAAAAAAAAAAATGTATTCTTGGCTTGAAACTACTTCATATGAGTTAGAGTATAAGTAAGCTTTTTTTTCTTTTTTTAGAGAAAAAGTAGTGTAGATGACTTTATTGGATCTCTGAACCATCTATGATACTTAATGAAGATTGCATTTATGAGTTTGGCTTTCACATTTCTGCAGGTACTGGGCTTGCAATAATAATTGCAAGCTGTCTGCGTCTGGGCAGTGTAAAACTCCAAATGGTCCAGTGATTTATAGAATTTGTAAATGTGCTTTCCTTGTCATGTGCATCATTGTCCAAGACACGAACACTAATTATGGAAACTTTAAAAAAAATAATTTCCTTTGCAAAATAATTTGTCTGAATGTAAATATCTGGTTAGAAAAAACCACAAAACTTGTGTGTGGTCAAAATATCCTAAATAATATGACATTTGTATTTTTCTTATCAGGATTAGAAAAAATGGGAAACCTTGGATGCAGGTAAGATCTCTATTCAGTTCTATTAGGAGCTTATCACAATCTTGTTGCGCTTAACTATACAATTAAATGGAAGTACAGCTCACAATAAAATCACACTCCAGGCCAACAAGCTGTTCTTTAGAGTTCCTATATAGAAGCCAGTTTAGACTCACCAAAAGTCTACTAGAATACTTTTAAATCCATGACAAAGATCATAAATTATTGTGGTCCTTTAAAACAATTCTGGGGGTGGTAACATTTCCAAATGAAACCAAGGCTAAATTAATGGCAAGAAAAATGACTTTGGGCAAGAACATGGAAAAATGAATATTAACATATCTGCACCAAATGTGTGTATTTAAAGAAAACAGCTGTTACATGGAAGACTTGTATTGATCGCAATTAATGATAAATTCTGAGTGCAATCAGTCTTTTGTGTCAACTGTATAGAGGAGGTATTGACTGAAGAACCAGTAATGGAATTTAAGGATGAGATTGTTCCCAGTGTATTTGTATATCTAGGTACTTTTACAGTTTATTAATGTTAGCTGATTTACACTATAAAAATATAAAAATCTCAAACGACGCAGATTCTCCGATGTTACCAATGACACTCAGTATGTACTCCTGTATTAGTGGTAATTACAATTAGCAAGGCATTAAACACGGACACGCTCAAATGAGTTTGGGTCATGTCTAGAAATCTAAATCAAACAGTGAAGCCTGGCAAGCACTGTTCATTAGCACCTAAAAACAAATACACGTCTAATTGTAATTAGCAAAAAAAAGCAAAACACAGACACTCAAACACCTACAAAAGGTGGGAAATATGTCTGATGGAAACCGTAATAATCTGAAATGTACACCGACTTCCCATACTGTAATTACAATATGATTTTCTGAGTAGACTCGATAATACTAGTTGTTAATTAATGCTAAGCATTCACTTTAGTCCTATATATTTGAAATGTACTTTTAAAGAACTGCACAAAATCATAGACAAATGTTGAAAAAGTAAAAAAAAAAAAAGCATTTAAAACAAAATAGAATACAATTATTTTGTGTGCATTTAAAAGGGCATGCTTTAAACAATACTGGATTGTTGTTTTGCCTGAAAAAAATATTAAAACCTGACCTAACAGGAAATGCATAGAGCAAATGTAAGTCAGTAGATTTCATAGGCAGACAAGTATGAGTTATACTGTACATCAATATTACCACTCATTGGCTTACAGGGATCAGTTACAGTGCCTTGCAAAAGTAATCACCCCCATGACTTTTTACCTATTTTGCTACATTACAGCCTTAAGTTCAATGTTTTGTTAATCTGAATTGTATGTGATGGATCAGAACACAATAGTCTAAGTTGGTGAAGTGAAATAAGAAAAATATATACATAAAACTATTTTGTAGAAATAGAAATCAGAAAATTGGCATGTGCGTTTGAAGCCCATAAAAAGCTCTGGTGCAACCAATTACCTTTAGAAGTCACATAATTAGTGAAATGATGTCCACCTGTGTGCAATCTAAGTGTCAAATGATCTGTCATTAGATATACACACCTTTTTTGAAAGGCTCAAGAGTCTGAAACACCTAAGCAAGAGGCACCACTAACCAAACACTTCAATGAAGACCAAGGAACTCTCCAAACAAGTAAGGGACAATGTTGTTGAGAAGTACAAGTCAGGGTTAGGTTATAAAACAATATCCAAATCTTTGATGATCCCCAGGAGCACCATCAAATCTATCATAACCAAATGGAAAGAACATGGCACAACAGCAAACCTGCCAACAGAAGGCCGCCCACCAAAACTCACGGACCGGGCAAGGAGGGCATTAATCAGAGAGGCAGCACAGAGACCTAAGGTAACCCTGGAGGAGCTGCAGAGTTCCACAGCAGAGACTGGAGTATCTGTACATAGGACGACAATAAGCCGTACGCTCCATAGAGTTGGGCTTTATGGCAGAGTGGCCAAAAAAAAGCCATTACTTTCAGCAAAAAACAAAATGGCACGTTTTGAGTTTGCGAAAAGGCATATGGGAGACTCCCAAAATGTATGGGAGAAGGTGCTCTGGTCTGATGAGACTAAGATTGAACTTTTCAGACAAAGAAAATGCTATGTCTGGCGCAAACCCAACACATCACATCACCCAAAGAACACCACCCCCACAGTGAAACATGGTGGTTGTAGCATCATGCTGTGGGGATGTTTTTCAGCAGCCGGGACTGGGAAACTGGTCAGAGTTGAGGGAAAGATGGATGGTGCTAAATACAGGGATATTCTTGAGCCAAACCTGTACCACTCTGTACGTGATTTGAGGCTGGGACGGAGGTTCACCTTCCAGCAGGAGAATGACCCCAAACACACTGCTAAAGCAACACTTGAGTGGTTTAAGGGGAAACATGTAAATGTGTTGGAATGGCCTAGTCAAAGCCCAGACCTCAATTCCATAGAAAATTTCTGGTCAGACTTAAAGATTGCTGTTCACAAGCGCAAACCATCCAACTTGAAGAAGCTGGGAGGAATGGGCAATAATCCCACTGTTAAGATGTGGCAAGCTCATAGATACTTATCCAAAGCGACCTGGAGCTGTGTTTGTCGCAAACGGTGGCTCTACAAAGTAGTGACTTTAGGGGGGTGAGCAGTTATGCACATTGACTTTTTCTGTTATTTTGTCCTATTTGTTATTTGCTTAACAATATATATATATATATATATATATATATATATATATATATATATATATAAATATATATATATATATATGTATATATATATATAGTAGCACAAATAAGGAATAGTACATTAGTGATTCTATTTGAATGTCTAAAAACAAGTTGATAAAAATGTATTTCTTGCTCAAATTTCTCAGAAATACAGTATATGCACTGCATTCTGGGAAAACTGGGCTGGACATGCAAATGAGGCCACATAATGCATCATCACTCAATCCAAACCATTTTAAACATGGCTCCTTTAAAGTATATGCTTACTGTATTTCACAGTTTTAGACATAGCAACGGATGGATTTTTCACAAACCAGGTCACTTAACCACATACAGTACTGTTTCACGGTTACGGCCGATATATATATATATATATATATATATATATATATGTATATATATATATATATATATATATATATATATATATATATATATATATAAACATCTTCAAAGTTGTGGGCATTTTCTGTAAATTAAATTATGCAAATCCTCAAACAATCCATGTTAATTCCAGGTTGTGAGGCAACAAAACACGAAAAAATATCAAGGGGGGGTGAATACTTTTGCAAGGTACAGTATATATTTGAATCACTTTCTTCTGCTTCGAGAACTTTATTTGAAAAATAAAACACACAGTGGTACATTATAAAATACCTTCTTTCAGATGCATCAGAGAAATATTTTCAATGTCCATTTAAATAATTATGTTTTACTGTATTTGCTATTTTGCAGCACTGAAATCTACCTTTTTTGTTTACTAATGATCAATTTCCTGAGGTGGACAGAGTCTTTGCATGCACCAAGGAAGCTTCTTTCTGCACAATGTGAAGGTGACCTCTCTAACTGCTGTACTTTTATTACGACTAATGGAAGGATCATTACTTTACAAGAACTTGCCCTTCTGAGACAGCAATTGAAAAAAGGAGTAAAGCAAATAGAACCCTACATAAACAAAATAGGTATTTTATATATATTTTTTTTTCATATAAGGGCCTCATTCAACTGAGCAATTGTAAGTTACTGGGGCTCGTAATGGTGCCCATAAGCTAATTTGCTATTCAATTGGCTTTTTGTCGCAAGCCACAAACGGTCTACATGTTTCAGGCTTGAAATCCTTGCGGTTGTTAAAATCGGAACTTACAGCAAGAGTTACAATCGCTAAAATCTGTATTCAATTGCTACAATCCCTCAAGACCGCAAACGCAATCAAGCCAGCAAAAGGCAAATGTCAGCCAGAATCTTACGGGTTCCAAATAGGACCCGCAAAGGGTTTACAGACTATTTTGTAACTCTGCAAAAGAGAATAAAAACCCACCAATGGACTTTAAAATATTGGGAAAGCAATGGAAGGCATTATAATTCATTGTACAACAATTCTCAATTAACAAATAGGCCTTAAAAAAAAATGTTTTTCATATGTTGGAATGGTCATGCATATGCAAATATGAAAAGTCATGCTGCAAGACACTGAAAGCAATTAAAGAGACACTGCCTGATTAAATTGCAACACAAATACATGAAAATGGCTGCCATATTATCCCTTTCTCACTCACAGAGGCTCTAGTGTGTACCCTAAAGTTAAAAAGATCATCTCATATACATCTCACTCATAAGATCTACATTGGGCAAACAAATAGTGGCCGAATTACACCGCCACATCACATATATCAAGTACCAGTGGAATATTTTATTTATGGTTGTTCAGTCCCTCTGTTGTGTCCAACTCTGTAACCCTATGGATTGTAGCACACTTACTTATGTCTCTGTCTGTGCTTATCCACAAGGTTTGCATGAAAAACATACTGGAGTGGGTTGCCAGTTCCTTCTTCAGTGGACTGCGATTTGTGTGATCTCTCTGCTATGACCTGCCCACCTAGAGTGGTATAGCTCACAGCTTCATTGAAGTATACAAGCTCCTTCACCACCACAAGGTAGCAATCCAGAAGGGGACCAGGGGAATATACACAACACTAATCTACTCTAACCCATCCTGAAAGGCCGCAGACACACATGGATGTTGTGCAGAGGCACGTGGAGCAACAGCCAACTCACCTCCATCAGGGATAACCTTCACTACCACTACGCCCATCCTGGAATGTCGCAAGCCATTGATGGTTGCCATGTGCCAAGATGTATACCCATTATCATTTAGTAAAATCTCATCAAGTGTTTTGCTATCAATCAATTTACATTATCACCTGTCATATTGTTATCAGGCCTATCATATTGTTATCAGGGGAATGTTGATACTCCACAGTAAAACAAATTGGACTTTGCATGTGTATTAACCCTTTATTATATATATAACAGCTACTTGCCCTTCAACAATGACGGAAATACAATTTTAAGCCTGGCAATGCTGTTTGCCACCCAATGTGAGCACCTTCGGCACCCACGCTGAACACCTTTGGTGCTCAATGCAAGTCTCTCCCCCTGTCTACTTCCTCCTTTGTGTCTCCTTTCCCCCTCCTCTCCCTCCCTTGTGTCTCCTTTCCCCCATCCTCTCCCTTCCTTGTGTCTCATTTCCCCCATCCTCTCCCTCCCTTGTGTCTCCTTACTCCCTCCCTTGTGTCTCCTTTCTCCCTCCTCTCCCTCCCTTGTGTCTCATTTCCCCATCCTCTCCCTCCCTTGTGTCTCCTTTCCCCCTCCTCTCCCTCCCTTGTGTCTCCTTTCCCCCATCCTCTCCCTTCCTTGTGTCTCATTTCCCCCATCCTATCCCTCCCTTGTGTCTCCTTACTCCCTCCCTTGTGTCTCCTTTCCCCCTCCTCTCCCTCCCTTGTGTCTCATTTCCCCCATCCTCTCTCTCCCTTGTGTCTCACTTCCCTCCTCCTCTCCCTTCCCTGTGTCTCATTTCCCTCCTCCTCTCCCTCCCTTGTGTCTCATTTCCCCATCCTCTCCCTTCCTTGTGTCTCATTTCCCCATCCTCTCCCTCCCTTGTGTCTCCTTACTCCCTCCCTTGGGTCTCCTTTCCCCCCCTCCTCTCCCTCCCTTGTGTCTCCTTTTCCCTCTCCCTTGTGTCTCTTTCCCCCCTCTCCCTCCACTGTGTCTCTTCCCCCTCTCCCGCTCTTGTGTCTCTCCCGCCTCTCCATCCAGTCTTTTCCCCCCTCTACTCCCTCCCCTGTATCACTTTGCCCTGTTATCACACTCCTGTAACTCTTCACCCTCTCCCTCCCCTGTGTCTCTTACCCCCTCTTCTTTCTCCCTTGTGTCTCATTTCCCCCCTCCTCTCCCTCCCATGGTGTCATTTCCCCCCTCCCTTCCCTCCCTTGTGTCTCCTTTTCCCCTTCGCCTGTGTCTCTTCCTCCCCTCTCCCTCCCTTGTGTTTCATTCCCCCTCTCCCTCCCCTGTGTCTCTTTCCCCCCTCCCACCCTGTGTCTCTTCCACCTCTCCCACCCTGTGTCTCTTCCCCCTCTCCCTCCCCTGTGACTCTCCCCCCGTCCCTCTCCTGTGTTTCCATTCCCCCGTGTCTCCCCCTCCCTCCCCTGTGTCTCCTCCTCCTCCCTCCCCTGTGTATCCTTTCCCCTTACTGTTGTTGTGTCCCCGAATGACAGTGATTTGTCAGCTTCATGCTTTTAATGTCGTATCCATCTATCTCTTGTTAATTCCATAGAGCTGACATGTCAGTGTTCTTGTTGGTAATCATGTACATGTGTAGTGTGGGCCACATGGCCTGAAGCTCCAGCGGCGGGCACCTGGCTCAGAAAGTCCTTGGACACCCTCTCCCACCCATTGTATTGCACAGTCACTTGGGGGCCACCACTTGGTGCTGCCGCTTGACTGGCCTCCTTGGTCATCATCCTCCTCACCTTGGCCCTGATGTCGTCAAAACCTGTGCTTCACAGACCTCACATCCCTTTCCCCCCCTCTCTCCTCTCCTCCTCCTCCCCGCCTCTCCCCCCCCTCTCCTCTCCTGCTCCTCCCTGCCTCTCCCCCCTCTCCTCCTCTCTCCTCCCCACCTCACCCCTTCTCTCTCCTCCCCACCTCTCCCCTCCCTCCATTTCAATCCCCAAAAGAATATAACGATAAATAAAAATACGTTTTACTGTATATATATGATGGGGGAAAAATGTGTATTTTATGTGTATTTATTAACTGTTGGGGGATGGGGTATGGGTTGGGTGTTTGTGTATGGAGTGACCTACCTCTATACATTTACTGGAACACTCAGAGGAGGCAGGAGAATTGAATTGCAGAAGAACACAGTGTACATTAATCAAACTGCCACAAATCTGAATCTCAGCTGTACTCTGAATGTCTCTTGTCTTTTAGACTGCTAACCACACAGAAAAACAGCATAATTGTCTGCTTCCAGTCTCCTTTAAAAATCGAACAGTAAAAAGCAAACTAGTTATGTTGAAAACTTATTGAAACTTATCTAAATGTAATCTTGTAAAGTTTTAGGTGGAACTTTCCCTTAAACTTTAAGGTGAATTCAGGACACAAATAAGTTCAGTGAGAGTCTCAGTAAGATTCAGTGGTTGTTTGTGGAACACTTACCCCCATATGACATGAAGATGTTCCACAGATCAGTGCCAGCCTGGAAGTGATTGGCTGGTTTTCACAAGGCAGGTCATGTCCTTGTACATCTGCTCCTATAACGCCTTATAATAAAAAAAGAAAAAATTCACAACAAAATAGGAAACACATAGATTCAACAAAAACGTGTCATTACATGTGCAAAGCAGACCCTACTAGAAATCAGGCAGATTTAAATGTTTATTGTGCTGTCACAACTTAAATTTTTTATATTAATTTGGAGGTCATTACTTTATGCAAGTGTGTGTATCGAGTATGTATTGTGCATACCTCAACTAGTTGAGACCAAGGGAGGCAAAAATGATAGTGGTACTCATTTTGGGAAGGGTGCGGTAAAAATTACTTGGCTAAGGGCATCATAAAAATGTACATATTAGGTTTTAGAATTAGGTTACAGTTAGGGTTCTTTCTAGACAATGAAACACAAAAGACAAAAAAAGTAAAACACTCCCCTGTGCACCCAGATTGTTCTTAGGGAACGTTATAGTCCATGTTTGCAAATATACATGCAATTCCTGCCCAATTACTATCTGTAAATATATTTGACCAAATCAAAATATCAACATTGCTTTAAGAACCTTAAATGTCCATATAATGCAAATACTATCAGTGGGTGCATATTGCCGGAGGCGAAAAGAGGATTGAGTCAAAGGAGTAAGAGAGGGGGTATTCCAGTGAAGTGTGAAAAGGGGACAATGGGCCAAGAAGAAGAAATGCAAAAAAGAAGAGAGGTGAGATGGAGAGAAAGAGGGAAGAGGGATAGCGTTAATGAGGATAAAAAGAAGAAGAAAAAAAGATATATATATGAGGTATGCCTTAATATACGAGCAACCAAAATATGAGTTTCCACTTATACAAGAAAGGAAATGTATTTATAACCATTATTTATTCATTATACAAGCAAATTGTTGCTAAAACTAGTATAATTGGCTGCTTTTACCACAGGGACCAAAAGGGAATTATATTTTTATTCATTACCCAAGTTTTTTTCAATTTACAAGCAATTTTCTGGAGTGAATTACATTCATATAATGAGGGATTCCTTTATATAGAGATAAAGGAGAGTGAGTGAGATTTAGAGAATGTAAAATAATATTACTTGATCTCTGGCTCAAATCTAATTCATTGGCTTAGATCTAACAAAATGAACATGAACATATCTGGCAAGCAAGAAGATGGAATACTGCTTAATTATACACAAGACATTGTAACTAGGGGAGGGGAGAAAAGATAAGAACATACTTCCTCCGTGCCTGTTTTCAAGCTGTCAAAAACAATATATATTTCTCTTAATTTTATTTCAGTTTGCTTTCCTCTGGATCAATTAACAATTAATCTGCATATTGCAGATCAGAGGAGATCTAAAAAGGTTGAACTTGATCAAAAGTATTTATTCAACCTCAATTACTATGGGCCTCATTCTATTAGCGGCCGCAGCCGTTGCGGGGCCGCAAGGACCGGCCGCAAGCTATTCGGCTATTCTATTCCCTTACGGCCGGGGGCTCCGGCAGGCTTGCGGCCGGTGCCTTGCTATCTCTTGCGGCCGCTCGCGCCAGAGGAAATCCTTTGATCTAAAACGGCCGCAAGAGTTTCGGCCGTAAGAAATTCCTATTTGCAATTCAATTGCTCCGGGAAACCTCTCTGCAAGGCTAAAAGCGAGCCGCAGCTTACTTGCAGGAAAGAGGTCCCGCTAGCACCAATTAAGCACATAAAATAGCTCAAATAAAGCCATCCTGCACTTTGAGAAGACTATAAAGGGATTTTAGGTGTTAGAAAAAATAGCACATAATTATCCTGTACTCAAATCCGTAAAATATTTTATTTTTAATATCCGTAAAATATCCATGTAAAAAGTCCAGAGTGCTTGGAGCACCTCAGACATGCCCACGCCGCAGCCGGAAAATAAACAGTTAATTTGAACTTGGGTTTGGGCTGATGTGCAAGCTTGAGAGTGGGTTCCTTTTAATCCTCATGTCCCCCAATATGATCCCTAGCATTTACAGAGCTGTACAGTGCAGGCTTGAATTTATTTTTGAGTTTTTATATTTCACAGCTTACGGCCGGTTCCAAGATATGCGGCCGGCCGTAAGAGGAGATCCTTGCGGGGCCGTATAATAGAATCGCGTGTTAACAGAACCCCCGCATGGAATCGCAGCCTTACGGCCGATTTATGGCCGCTAATAGAACGAGGCCCTATGTAACTACTATGTAATTTTGGGAAGCTTTGGGAACTTATAACACCTTGGAGAAGGTGACTGATTTGTGGGACATATGTCCTCATGTAGGCAAGGCTACATATTAATGTCTTATAGGTAGAATGAAAAGTTTGTTAAGGGAACTGCAATTATGTATGGATGTAATTATTTCCTAACTTTGGATGTCATTACCCATTTTGTGCATTTGGCTTCTAGAATCAGCTGACAGGGAAAAGCATAGTGTAAACAAAATATACGACAATATTTCCTCCACAACTTTATTGCTAATATTCTACTGAAATTTGCTTTTGAAAAACAGTCAACTTCAAAGCACCTAGAAGAATCTGTTTACTACAATTAATTAGAGCAACTGAAGAAAAAGGAGAGAAATAAAGAGAGAGATGCCAAATTGCATGAGGAATATCATACTTTTTAACAATGATATTATTAATATCAATAACATTTATTAATATTGATAAAAAACTACATGTTTTATATATTTGCCAATTTTTCATTATCTGAATTCTTACCAAACAATATATATAAGTTTATTTATGAAAAAAAGATATTTATTATGATGAATCAAATTACATCAAATCAGTATCATTCAATATAACAATCAATGTAGTATAATTTTGACAGATATAATATCAAGATATATCAAATAATGAAGTATCCGTTATTATCAGATTGTCCAGATATTCATACATAAGATATGGTAATTTTGATATCAGAGATGTTTGTTTGATTATTTTTGGTATGTTTACAAATATTTATTTATTAAAATACCATACCATTTTAAAATTATATAACTTTTGTTGTCAAATTATAATATTATCAAATACAAAAAGAAAATGTTTTTTTCATTACAATTAAGTACTAAATCAAAATATATTGCATTGCTATAACACATAATAATTATGATATTTATCAAATTAATCTGTAATATGTATGTAAACTTACAAGTTACAAAAATATGGTGATATTATACTAATCAGATTAATATTGATATAGCAATCTACTTTATAGTAAATTAACAAAATATTTCCATAATTGTAATGAAAAAAAATTTATAAAGAAAATAACAACTTATGCAATACCCAAATTCAATGTCTTGTGCTTGGTTCCATCAAATAAATAGGCCCAAGGAAGTCTCAACCTTTTCTTTTGTGTTAAAAAATATTTCCCGTTCTTTGTAGGTAAGTGTGTAAATTATTTTGTGAGTGAGCTGTGAAGGTTCTTTGTATGTCTCAAAGTATACATTATAAATATCTATGTGGTTTTGGGAATGTCGCAATAGTATGTGCTAAGAGTAAGTTATGAATCTCCTAAATGTGTTTCTGAATGTCTATCCTCAATGGAGTGTGTTCTCATAGTCCTCCCTGTCATATATCTCTGCCTCTTCTTGTCATTCCCCTCCAGCATCAATAGCGATAGTCTTAAATTAGAAATTATTATCTAAGGGTTTTCCTTCTAATTCCATTCCGAGGTCACTAGCTAACTTTGGAAACACAATAAATAATTTTCCTAGTCAATTAATTTTTTGTGAATAAAATGGCTATGATGATACAGCTGTACCCGGAAAGGTTATAAGATATTGGAGTATATTTTTAGATAAATATCTCATATTTGAGCTCAAGAAATAAAATCCGGATTTCTTCATTGTTTTAAGTCAAGACTGATCCAAGCTAAACCGAAATGACAAACACTGAAACATCTACTTTTACACAGATAATCTCAAATCAGAATGAACAATGGTTGGCAAACAGGATTGTTTCTAGGACATTGTACCGAAGGTTCATTGATTGATTTTACAAGAATTGAATGAAACTCATGAGATAATATTAGACAGTATGAATCACTGCTCTAATTCTATATATATATATATATATATATATATATATATATATATATACACACATACACATACACGGTATGCGTGTGTGTGTATAAATCATGGTTAAAAAAAAAAGGAATTATATTTAAAAAAATATTTAAAATCATGTACGATTTTAATCATCCTGAAAGGAAAATCCAGGTAGTACTAGTAGAAGATGTCTATATTGCCATAGGTCAAAGAAACTAAATTAGAAATAGGGAAAGAGAAGGAGAGAGACAGATACAGCGAGAGAGAGACACAGAGAGAGAGAGAGAGAGAGAGAGACAGATACAGCGAGAGAGAGAGAGGGAGAGAGAGAGAGAGAGAAATGCCAGATTTCAGTAGGAAAACTCAACCATGTTCACACTAGCAGTAGAGAATATCTATATGGCCATAGTTCAAAGCAATTAAATTAGAGATAGGGGGTAGGAGAGAAATAGAGGGATGCAAAGTTGCATTGTTGACCATTCGGGAAACACTAGCCATGTTAAAACTACCATTGGAACATATCGGTACTGCCATAGATCAAAGCATCTCAATTAGAGAGAGGAAGAGAAGTGGAGAGAGAGAGAGAGAGAGACCAAACTGCATTAGCGAAACCCAGCCATGTCAACACAACCAGTACAACATCATGATTGTCCCCATTAAAGGCTCATATTCTCCAATAAATTGAGGAGGAGATATAACTACCAGGCTATCACCACTCTGCGTCCCCAGCATCATATTCTGTTCCTACAATAGCAGATTTGCTTTTAATGAGCCCAGCTGTATAAGCATTCCCCTTTTATAACCACCAATTAATTTAGGGAACCAGTTGTTTAACAGCTGTGGTCAGATACCTGATTAACTGCTACACATGCCTTAAATACAGCTGCACATTACCACTTTATATTAACTATAGACGCAGTGTGTACCTGAGCGCACAGCCGCACTCTTCTACACCTCTTTATGTTATTGGAAAATGATTGTAATTTAGGCATTTCCTTGGGCTGTCAGCACCTCCTCAGCCAGAGCAGATCTCTAACTTTCTGCAAGTCCCACTGGATTTAATTCCCAAAATATTGCAATACTTTAAGCATATTCCCATACATTTTTTTTAGACTGGGTTTAGATTTTCATCAAGAGGTCTAACATTTTACAGCCGTAGTCAATTGGGCAACCCACCGTACCTGAAAATAAAATAAAAAAATGCCACTTTCTTGTATTTGCACATAAAATGTTCCTTACCTCTGAAAGCATTGTTTAATAGATTTCTTAATGTGATATTACAGCAAAATTAATGGGGCAAAGTAAAAAAAATATTTTTCAATAAGAATTCTTACAATTTGATGTATTTATTAATCATTACGAAAAACGGTGCTAAATATGGCTTCTTTCTCATTGTATTCTATAAAAATATAAGTATGCTATATTTTAACTAAAATATGTTTGTTCTTACGGTTTAATATAAAAATGAGGTGCATCTTATAGTCTAGATACATATATGCTATTGTTTTATTTTTGCATCCTATAAAAACAGGTGCGTCTTATATTCTAATTCTTTTATTATTCCTGAAGACCATAAAAAATAAATGTATCTTATTTATTTTTTTACTTTTTTCTTAAATATGTACCCTATAAAAATAGACTGTGTCTTACTCCAGGCATATAGTTTGCCCTTTTAGCTTATATTTTTATCATATAAGAAGAAGCATGGGTGTAGGAACTTGTGGGGATTAGGGGGACAAACCCCCCCCCCCAGATTTTGCATTGTGTGTATGTATGCATATAGAAGCTGTTAAGTGTTCTGTGTATCAAGTGAGCTATATCCCCCCCAGAATTATTTTGGTTCCTACACCTCTGAGAATAAGTCATGTTTTATTTTCCTAATTCTTTATGTTTGTATATTATAACAAATAAAATTAATACTATATGCCAGATTTATTTATTTCATATGTTTGTATCCTATAAAACTTTTGTTGTTAAGTCGCTCAGTCGTGTCCGATTCTCTATGGTCCGCATAACTTCAGGCACATATATAGTTATGTCTCTATATATGCATAACGAAATCTTGGCAAGAATAATGCAGTGTGTTTCCAGTTTCTTCTCCAGTGGACCGCAATTTGTCTGACCTGCTATGGCCTCACCATCTTGGGTGACCCTACATGGTATAGCTCACAAATTCATTGAGGAACACAAGCCCCTTCAATGTGACAAGGTGGAGAAGTAACTGGCAACCCACTCCAGAATCTTTGCCAAGATAAGCTTATGGATAAGCACAACCAGAGACATAATAATTGTGTCTGGCATGCTATGGTCCATTGAGGCATGGACAGTCGGACATGTCTGGACGACTAAAAGAACAATAACAAATGTTTGTGTGTATATATATATATATATATATATATATATATATATGAGGTTTATGTTCATACACTTTAGTTTTCTCTTGCGACATTTTTATGTAGAATAGTCGGATAACATTGTACTGATCCAAGCAGAATATTTAACAAAATGTATTCAACATATCTCAGTACAGGATTGGGTTCATCTTGCCAAGTTTGGTTCATCTTAGTTTATTCATGTGGGTGAACAGCTAAACATACCTAGACCTCCAGCGTGTGCATCAATGAGTGAAGCAGCCACTGCAAGTCCTTCTGGAAGACCCAGCTCTTTGGCAGCCTGTGCTGTGAGACTATTCCCAATGGAAGCTCCAGGAGACAGGACTTGGTTTCCTGGGCAGACAGAGAATAAATAATCACCCTTCAATCCCGATAAACAGAGAGAAAGCAGATCTTTTCTGCAATGTGCTGCCTTTACATCCCCGGAGCAGTTGGCTCACAGCTATAGATATTTATATTAAACAGAATACATTACACAAATTGTGTTGAATTACAATTATATACCAATGGCAGGTACAGTTGTCATTAATATAATTTAAAAATACTTACAGTGTGTTAAAGGGATGTGGAAGAATACTAGGTATATAATATACTTGTGCATCTATTCACTTTATGTACTTTACTTTATTAAGAAGTGCTTACAAAATCAATTTTACTGCCTAAAATCAAACAAATAGTCCCTGCATGGGCCTGCTTACAAAGACAGAGACTATGCTTCACTTGCTGTGATGTGTCTCATAGTAACCAATCAGTGACCATCGTTCATTAACATGCTGCTGAGAAGTGGTCTCTTATAGGCTAGGACACTACACTGCTCATCTACCCCTACAGAGTCTGTGTATGCATATGCTGCAGTGGGCAGACCTATACAGGGACTATTTATTTGATTTTAGGCAGTAAAAACAGTGCTTATAAGCACTTCTTAATAAAATAAAGTACAAAAAAATAAATAGATACACAGGGATATTATCAGCCTTATTAAATTGTGATTCGGTAAATTTAAAAGGGCTCTATTTAAGCACACTTAAGCATATTTTTTTTTTACAGAAGTTTTTAGTTAGTGAACTTCTATCCAAAAGCAAGGTCTTCACTAACTACAAACTTCTGTAAATAAAATATGCTATGTGCTTATATAGAGCCCTTTTAAATTTACTGAATCACAATTTAATAAGGCTGTATATACCTAGTAAAATCCATATTCAATTAAGTAGTGTCGAAATTAAATAATGAAAGAAACACTGTATTGCACAATACAAACATATTTGTGGAGTATGTAGTAAACAAATAACATGACCGAATACCATTTTTAGAGAAAATGTTTATATTCGAAGAATATATAATTGTTCTCCAATTGAGCTCCTCTGATTATGGTTTTTGTTTATTCAAATGACCCTCAGGGCTTAATCTCCATAAAGGTGAGAGGGGGCTCCAGATGTGGACTCCTTGCTCACTGTGCCTTAGGGAGTTCAGCTACACCCTACTGATGAGGCCCAACTAAGGTGGAAATGTATGCCAGGGATTTGTAGTTTCTCCTGTTCAGAGGGGCATTGCCTGGTATCTGCCGGCTGGATGACTCTACTGAGTGAGACCAGACTGATATACTACAGGACATCTCTCCATGTGAATGGCACAAGTGTCTAAGAGAGGCTGCTCTCAGAGGGGGTTAACATGTCCAAAGAACTAACCTCTTAATGTTCTTGGATCGGCATCATTGATTGTTAGACAAAGCAAAAGTCTCAGAAAATAAATATTTATAGATATACATTTTTATGCTATTCCTGTATAATCTTTAATATCCCTGAAGAAGCCATGTTTGGATGAAACATGTAGCAGCCTGTTATGTTGTTTTGCTGATTTACTGCTTTTTTGTGAATATATATTTTTTCTTAAGCGCATAATAAATAGTGTTTCCAAGGTATACTAGTTGGTCCTGTTGCTTTCCTTCCCTTCCCAATTGAGCTAATTGTCCCTGCTCTCAGAGTGGATTAACATGTCCATAGAACTAACCTATTATGGTTACTTTATTCTCTGACTGAGCGCCTCTGATTATGGATTTTGTATTTGTGTATATTTGAACTTCTATAAGTGAACGCCTTCAGATAAGGGCAACTTGTGTTTAGGTGAAAAATTGCCTTTAATTAAACGATCTAATACAATTATCCAAACAATCCATATCAAATAATGACTAAAATGAATAATTTCATAATTGGAATAACGGATTAGTCAAAAAAGTGTGGAAATTTCTTTGGTGGTCTATTTGTATGTGTCCGTGGAGTATATCACCTTCTGGATCGCTACCTTGTTGTGGTAAAGGGGCTTGTGTACTTCAATTAAGCTGTGAGCTATATCATGTAGGGTCACTTAAAAAGGTCAGGTCACAGCAAAGAGGTCACTGGAGAAGATACTGGCAACCCACTCTAGTATCTTTGCCATGAAAACCTTATTGAGGCGCACATGCTGTGGTCCATAGGGTCACAGACAGTTGGACACGACTGCACGACCAAACAACAACAACAACAACAACATGGAGTATATAGAGAAATAACAAATTGCTGTCATTTTCATGATAATGGAAGCCGCACAACATGGCTGTTTCCTTTTGCAGTTTCCTGGAGACGATTCTGGACAGTTCATAAAATTTAACAAACTAGAACCAAGAAGTCTCCAAGATCTCAGACTATAATCACTCTCTAGCCTGAATAAGGTGAATGAATAAAAAAATAAAAAAAAAACAGCAGCTGAAATATCATTGGGCAATATCCTGAATTAATCCTTCCTTTGTTATGAAAAACAAATGACATTTTAACGCTCAGCATATTTTTGATATTCTCGGATGATGAATTGCTCTTGGTGTAGCAGGAGGGTCAGACTGTCTCAAGCATTTAGGAACCAGATGTTTTTTACATAAATCATGTACACACTGTCTGTATTATATACAGTTCAACCGTTCAAAAGGAACATGAGGATATGTACTAAATTAACCTAATGATAGGTGTATTGTATTAAAGGCCACCACAGCAAAGCATGGGTTAAAAATCTAGAAGAAAAAAAGTGAATCCTTTTTTTTTTCTATATGGTATTTTGAATATTGAAATTTTATAATGTGGATTTTTTTTATTGAAAGCACTGGCATTTTACTTGTTACATTCCCTCTGTGTCGACAGATACTTACTCTGCACGTTTCGTCCTGCCTCTGGAAGTTGACCAGCAGAAACCAAAATAGATATATGTAATATAATTGCATATAAAAGTGTAATAAATTAGAGGCTGCATTATTTTTTAATAAAAAAAATAATTGTGTATTTAAAATATACCTGGATTTCCATTTACTTTTACACAAGAAGAAGGCGACGACAGAAAAGGATAGATGAGGTCACTGAAGCAATGAACATGAACTTGATGGAGCTCAGCGTGGCAGTGACCAAGAAATGTACCTGGGGTGCTTCGGTCCACAGGGTGATGGAGAGTCAGACGTGACTGAACAACTAAATAACAACAACACTTTGTTTTATTAAGAAGCTTTGTTTTTACTGCCTAAAATCAAACAAACCGTCCCTGTATGGGTCTGCCCACTGTAGCT
Organism: Discoglossus pictus; assembly: GCA_027410445.1. NCBI lineage: Eukaryota > Metazoa > Chordata > Amphibia > Anura > Alytidae > Discoglossus > Discoglossus pictus. The sequence continues at coordinate 163,825,517 of CM050170.1, forward strand.
CATAAACACACAGACTCTGTAGTACTGGCTGTCCAGTGTCTCATATCAACCAATCAGTGACCATCTCTCAGCATATTCTGCAACATATAACTGATACATAGTCTCTGATATGCTAGGATGCTACACTGCATATCCAACCCTAGAGTGTGTCTGCATATACTGCAGTGGGTAGACCCATACAGAGACTATTTGTTTGACTTTAGGAAGTAATAACAAAGCATATATGCACTTAATAATAAAATAAAATATATAAAAGTAAATAGACTCACACGTATGTTATAATCATAATATAATATATAACATTTTGCTCTAGTTTCAGGGTAGTTTAAAAAGTTTAGGGTATTTACATTAATTAATTAATTAATTAGGTTATTTAATTGTTTTTATCCTCCTCAATAAAACTTTGATATAAAACTTCACTTCTAAGAAGTCTTTTAAGTAACAGACTCTCAGCTTCTAGAACCTTTCTTCCTGTTTTCTCTCATGTCGGGTGTCATTGATCACAGTGGTATCCTAAGGCTATGCACATAGGAGAGGGCCTTCATATTGTCAGGATAATGTTGCTGTATTCTGAAACAGTGGGAATAATAATAATTTTAGGTCACAGCTGTGCAGTATGCCAGCCTGCACCGAGAGATCAGGAAGAAAGGGAGGGGTTCAAAAGTAAAGAAAGGAATACTGTGAGGGCTCATAGTAAGTGAAGTGTAAATATTATATCACAGTTAAATAGAGGAATATAAAATAAATTAAGTCACACAGTCTAAACATTTGTATAAAACAAAATGGCTAAGGAGTTCCTTTATTATTTGTTAATGCGGGTAAAAAATAAAACGTTCGTAATGTTTAAAAGCCGTTCTTTGAATTGCAGGAAAACAATGTGTTCCGTGTCCCTTAAGTGTTTGCTAAAGCTTTGATGAATCCCTTTCTCAGATTTACACTGTGATTTCTCGAGAAGTGTTGATACAATAAGGGCATCCAGTTATATATTCAGTATTTGGTTTGGCAGTGGATGTAATAACACAACAATTCTTCAAAGGCAACGCCAGATAGAAAGAACTGTGTGTGATAAATCACAAAATGCTGCACATTTCGGAGCCGGATTTACTCGCTCCCAATACTTATGTAAACCACTACAGTTTGGGAAACACTTCACATGTTTATACATACTATAACAAACTATCAATGTTAGCTTCTCTGCACTCCATGACAACACGTTAACGGAGATTTATTTTTCCAAATCAAGGTCTCAAAGCACAAAACATTATTCAGCTCTTGGGGGCTTGCCCTCTGTCAGCCAATGAGATCTACACACTAAACTGTGCTCTCTACACTTAGAATGGAATTCTCCAAGAAATATGTTAATTCTTGTTTTTTCTTTAAAATATGACTTATCCAGTTTGTAACAGTATCTTAGGATCTGGCAATAAGAGTTTTTGACCTGCTAGGTTGGCTTGGTTCTTTGTGGCTGTACAATTGGATATGGGTACAATGGATTGCCAATTATAGGATCTATTTGTTGTGAATTTGTTACAGACCAGGATTGTGTTTAGTTCACATCCCTTAGTTGACCTATTATACTTGTGTAGGTATTAACAAAAGTAGCAAGTACTACTGAATTAACTCTCTGAGGGTGTAGTAAATAATCATTGGAGTGGTGGTGAGGAGCTAATGAATTTGATTAGCTCAATATATACTGAAGCCCAGACCAGTAAATAACCACTAGAGTTGGAGTGAAGCCCAAAATTATAGATCATCTGCTGGTGTAGTAAATAACCACGAGAATTGGGGTGAAGCCTAAAATCATAGATCATCTGTTGGTGTAGTAAATAACCACTAGAATTGGGGTGAAGCCCAAAATCATAGATCATCTGTTGGTGTAGTAAATAACCACTAGAATTGGGGTGAAGCCCAAAATCATAGATCATCTGTTGGTGTAGTAAATAACCACTAGAATTGGGGTGAAGCCCAAAATCATAGATCATCTGTTGGTGTAGTAAATAACCACTAGAGTTGGGGTGAGGAGCAATAGAATTCTTTAAGCTCAATATATACTGAAGCCCAGAATTAAAGACCATCTGCTGGTGTAGTAAATAATCACTAGAGTTGAGGTGAGGAGATGATTTTTGATTCTTGACTTCAGTATATATCAAGTTCATAGAATTATTTATCTGTTGGTGTAGTAAATAATTACTAGAGTTGAGGTGAGGAGCTAAAGCATTCTATAAACTCAATATATACTGAAGCCCAGAATTAAAGATTAAAGATCATCTGCTGGTGTAGTAAATAACCACTAAAGTTGGGGTGAGGAGCTAATGAATTCTATAAACTCAATGTATACTGAAGTCAAGAATCAAAAATGATCTGTTGGTGTAGTAATTAATTACTAGAGTTGGGGTGAGGAGCCATAGAATTCTTTAAGCTCGATATATACTGAAGCTCAGAATTAAAGATCATCTGCTAGCTTAGTAAATAACGCCTAGAGTTGGGGTGAGGAGCGAAAGAATATATAAACTCAATATATACTGAATCCCAGAATTAAAGATCATCTGCCAGTGTAGTAAATAACCACTAAAAATATGTTGAGATCATTTTTGATTCTTGACTTCAGTATATATTGAGTTTATATAATTCTTTATCTGTTGGTGTAGTAGAGTTGGTGCGAGGAGCCATCGAATTCTAGAAGCTTAAAATATACTGAAGTCCAGATTCAAATGTAATTTTTTGAGTTTGTGTGTGGTCTTGACTGCTTGACCATCATATTGAATATGAAGTGTGAGAGCATAAACTATCCCCTTTGGAGATAAGAGTGGAATAGGTGGAGTTGGTATAAGCACTTATATTTATTACTAAAATATAATTTCCTTGAGAAAAGGATTAATGTAAAGTGTGATAACGGACTATTAAAGAAAGCTCAGAATACGCACTATACCAGATATCATGTACTAATGTAAGACGTGTGGTCTGTAGTCTGGCAAATATTTAGAGCCAGTAACTGTTCATCACTACCTAAGAACCTATATGTATTTGGTACATGGTGATTGTGAAGTATTTCTTCTCATGAGTACTATACATAAAGGTTATTTTTTTATTGCAGAAAAAGACTGTATCCCACCTATTAACTTGAGGGTCTTAAACTTTTTTAATGTTTTATACATGTGTTGTCTATTAAAACAAATCTTCCCTTTAAATTATTAATATTAAAGTTTACTTATTTTAATCTACACAAATATGGGGGTGCATATCAATGCGCTTGGTTGTTTATACCAAGTAAGGTATGGATTGATCTATTTTCACATTGATTAAAGTTGTCCATCACATTGGACATAAACTAGGTATAAAGTTGCGTCTTTTAAAAAATTGGATATGTCTAAGAAATGCTCTAAAATTTGCTAAGTGAACACATTAAAATGTTTATCTAAATAATTGTTTTACGATAAGAATTCCATAGCGCTCATCATTGATTTATTGATTTGCTTAAATGATATTATTATGTAGTTGATGCTCATTCCTATCTTAGTGAAGACATTAAGCATTGTTTATAACAAAGCCTTTTTTCTGTTTTGCAGGAAATTGCTATCAACATGCGAGCTCATCAAACACTAGTTATTATAGAATCAATTTTAAATAAAGTAAAAGTGAAATATTCAAAACAATATAATAATCTGAGATTGTCCTGCGGCATTCACAGTGAAATGGTAATTGTGGATATATAATCCATATGTCAAACTAGTGCAGGATATGGACTAAAAATGGCTAAACTTAATAAGATGGCTTTGTTGCCCAACTCAAGAAGGCTGACAATTTCTTCAACAAAGATGGGTGACGAACAGGAAACTGTAATACTTAGAAACTGGGAACTCATCACAGCTGTGCTAGGTCACATTTTGGATCTAATAGTTGCATTCAAAAGATGGTTTCATCCAGTAATGAACTTTTAACTTCAATAGCAATCTGTATTACTAGATTATTGTTGAGTGCCTTTGCCTAGTCTTAACCACATCTTCTACGTGCCATATTCTTTGACGGTTTACTGTTTACTCCAATATTGAGGTCTACCTCTACTTTAGTAATGGACTTAAGGGACCACTGTAGAGTGGAAAAAACATCAGGTTTGTGATGTATGCAAGAAACTAGCCACATTAGCAGCTGTCTAAATCATGGGGAAAAAAAAAACATTTTCCTAGACAATCCTCACTTTAGCATACTCTGGGACTTATTCAATTGCGATTTGGCCAATTGAATAAGGCTCTATATAAGCACCTAGCATATATTTTATTACAGAAGTTTTTAGTTCGTGAACTTCTAGGATCTATCCCTCTTTGCCTGCGCATTTCTTCTGCAGCACTGACAGCTGCAGTTACAGGAGCCATCCGCCAGAAAGCGTTGTGAGTTTTCGGGCACCATCAAGGCAAAGAACTACTTTCCACTCCGACGTGGCACAACTCGATGGCACTGAATCGACAGCGAGTCCATCGCTATGTTCGGCGCAGGCACTCGGCCCCCCAGGGCCTCGGGCGCGCCTCTCATAGCTCAAGGCCTCTTCTGTCGGCGCACCTTATATGCTAAAATCGTCAGTGCCATCTGTCGGCCAGAGGCCGAACTGCAGCGGTCAGATTTTGCGATGGTGAAGAGGGAAAGGACCAACTTCTAACCAAAAGCAAGGTCTTCACTAACTAAAAACTTCTGTCAAAAATATGCAATGTGCTTATATAGAGCCCTATTGAATTGGCCAAATCGCAATTGAATGAGGCCCTCTGTGTGTGCATGGAAGTTGCCATGATTGTCATATTTCCTTTTCACGGTACAAGGGGACCATTACAGAGCATGGCAAGCAAGGCTTGCTAGTATCCTTGTAAGTTGCCTCTTGTGAGCCAATAGAAGGGGAAGGTGTCCAATGCTGAAATGTTACCTTAAACCAACAGTTAAAACAAATTCCCCTCCTTCCTCACTCGAGTATAAGCCGAAACGAGTATAAGCCGAGGCACCCATTTTACCACAAAATACTGGGTAAAATGAGTGACTTGAGTATAAGCCGAGGGTGGGAAATGTGCTGCCCCCTGTGTCCCTCTTGTGCCCTCCGTGTCCCCCTCTCTCTCCGTGTCTCTTCTCCCCTCTCCCTTCCCTGTGTCTCTTCTCCCCTCTCCCTTCCCTGTGTCTCTTCCAACCTCCCCCCTCCCTTATCACACTCCTCAACCTCCCTCCTCATCCTCAACCTCCCTCCTCATCCTCAACCTCAACCCCCCCTCAACCGCAACCCCCGCTCCTCAAACCCCCTCCTCAACCTCAACCCTCCTCAACCTCAACCCCAACCCCCCCTCCTCAACCCCCTCCTCAACCCCCCATCCTCATCCTCTCTCCTCAACCCCCCATCCTCAACCTCCCTCCTCATCCTCAACCTCCCTCCTCATCCTCAACCTCCCTCCTCATCCTCCCTCCTCATCCTCCCTCCTCAACCTCAACCCTCCTCAACCACCCCAAACCCCAACCCCCCATCCTCATCCTCTCTCCTCAACCCTCCATCCTCAACCCCCCACCTCAACCCCTCCTCCTCATCCTCAACCTCCCTCCTCATCCTCCCTCCTCATCCTCAACCCCCATCCTCAACCCCCCATCCTCATCCTCAACCCCACATCCTCAACCTCCCTCCTCAACCTCAACCCACCTCCTCAACCTCAATCCCCCTCAACACCAACCCCCCTCCTCAACCTAAACCCCCCTTAGAGACACACGGGGGGGTTAGAGAGACACGGGGGGAGAGTGACTCGAGTATAAGCCGAAGGGGCCCTTTTTTGCCTTTAAAAAAGGGCTGAAAAACTCGGCTTATGCTCGAGTATATACGGTATATATATTTTTTATGATAATTAATTACATAATAAATGAATATACTTTACCTATTTTGAATTAATATATCCAGCAATCAATATCCTGAAGAGCTAACAATGCCTTTTGATTTTCTTGCAGCATACAATGTACATTTGGACTGTTGCTGCCCTGAGGAGAAAGTGTCAGGATTGTGGCAAGTGTGCAGTATAAATAGGCTGCGTGCGCAAGGCCGAACCGTTTGTTTAGTTGTGTAAAGCGGCATTTTAGAATGGTAATGTTATTAGTTGCAAGTTAGTGTTAGTGTTGTAAAATGCCGACGATTGTGTATGTTTTACGCGGCTCTCGAGCATTTTCTGTCCTTCCTAATAGTGTATTGTGTACCCTTAAACATTCCTGGGTAAAAAAAGTCTTATGTGCCTGGCGGTGTTTCGCGTGTTTATGGGTCATGTAGCATCGTTTTCGACCACCATTTTTTTTGTAGCTTATGCAATTTTCGAGTGCCAAAACTCTGCAAATTCAGTTTAAATTTGCATGCAACCTCATTCCCAGACGTCCTGGCTGTCCCCCCGTGCTGTCTGTGATGTTTTTTGTACGTTTTTTCTTATTTTGTGTGTGTTTCTAGATGTGCGCGGTGCGGCCGTTAACTTCGTATTTTTTTTATCTAATATTTTTATTTCTAAGTCCTGCGGCTTTTTTTACTTTGCAAAGTGTTACGGGCCGTATTTTTTCCCGCTGCTATGGGTCTTGCATTGTGAATTGTATAATTGAGATTTCTTTTGATCTGTAGTCCTGCGGGTCGTAGTGATGAGCGCCTACGACGCTCATCTGCACTAGCGCAATGAGCGCCTTTGGCGCTCACTGCCTAAGTCGTACGGGGTCGTAGGGATGAGCAACAACCCGCAATGCTCACAACTATATATATATATATATATATATATATATATATATATATATATATATATAGTTTGGCAGTTCTCCCCCCAGATTTTTTTTTGATTCCTACTCCCTCGTGGGGCATCCAGAACATGTTTAACAGGGTAAAATTTCATGTGACTTACTGAATTTCCATCTAGCTTTGCACTCATTTGCAAGCAGTTTAGCTGCTTATATGTTCCTCTATAACCTGTCTATAGCTACAACTAATGGTGATGGGATATATAAAGTGTTAGGTTCCCCTCATCCCTGAGGACTGGCAGATTGGGTCTCAAAGACCAGCACGAGAGCTAGGAGAGGCTTTTGAGAACCACTGCTCTAGACGGTTAGCTCTTAGAGGTAGGGACTTCAACTCTGTTGCATCGAACTATCCATTGTCTTATAGTGACTATCCATAGTCTTATAGTGGCTATCCAGTGTCTTATAGTGGTGTACTGTCTTGGTATTTCTATATGTGTTCTCTGTACAGGAATACCCAATTTAGCACTGTACATGAGTTCCTGCATGCAGGAGCACTATGTGAATCAGCTCCAAACAGGGCATTTTAATGCAATACTGCTAAAACAGCACTATGGCGGGGAATAAAGCAATAAGCAGGAATTTTTTAAATGTAAACACGATTTGGCGCCTAAAATGCGCTATTGCGTGATTTAGCACTAAGCGAGAAATTTGAAACGGAAACCTTGCTATAGCAAATCAATGCTGTAAGGAGAAGGGCAAAGCGGGGTATACCTGTACTCTTAAAAGCCCTAATATTGACACTTTAAAAAATAATAATATTTAAAGGGTCACTGTAATCAGTGAAGAATTACATTTGTTTTATTTTCTTTCTAAAACATTTTGTCAGACTTTAACTTGTTTTCAGCTTAGTGTAATTATGCTTTACTGAAGATAATCATTTGCCTTTATTTAGCTATTTTTCAGCAGGTTTCATCCTTGTTATTAATAACATTCCCATTAGCTCTATTGAAAGAACTGGCCTTGAGTTTCTACATTTTTTATGTAGCAGCTGCAGACTCAAAAAAGTACATTTTATAAATATGAACAAAGCGCTTTTATCTATAAAAATCACAAATACATAGCATGCACTTACTGGAAAAGTAACAGCTTAAGACCGAAAATGAAATAAACATTGAATATCTTTGGAAAAATGTGACAATATTCAATATTCAACTATAATTGCATAAAGGAAGAGTTTGTCTATTTTCAAGTGTAGCATTTCAACATAGTATAATATATGAGTGCAGATGTCCTATACATATACAATAGTTTCTTCCCAACAAAATAATTCCATTGTCACTGGTGTCACTTATTGACATAGGAGCGGAGGCCAGCAGCAGAAGGAAGTTTTAATGTAGTGTGGTACTAACAGGGCCAGAGATAGAAATAAAAAGTCAGGATCCAGTGGTCAAGGCAGGCAGCAAAGGAAGGTCACGATGCAAAGATGAGACAGTCCAGTGAACAGAGCCAGAGGTTGGATACAAGAATTGAGAGGAGTCAGACAATGTCAAGAATCGAGAGCCATACAGTAGAATAATCCATACGACAAGGTTGAGGTAGTAAAAAGATAGTCAGGAACAAACCAAAGGTCACAAATGAAAACAGGTCAGAAATATTGTTGGGATAACCCTAGATGCAGCATGGAGGCAAAACAACTAAGCACTGTTTCTCAGTTGCTTGCATAATAATTAGGTGCACCTGGCTGCAACACGCGAGCAACATCGAATGTGATTACCAATTGGCCAATTAGAGCTAGGCGTGCACATTAAAACAGTACCTAAGTGTGGTGTCACAGTCACCCTTTTTATACCTGTCCGAAGCCACCCTGAGCCTCCCTCACTCTTACCCTTTAGGGCCTTACCTGTCCACCAAGAGCTAATCACTGGGGACTGGGAAGGAGACATCATGGGCCTAAGTGCTTTCTAGATACCTGGGGATGAATTAGATGAAATTCCCCATAGAGAGTAGGCCATGAAGGAATTGACACATCTCTAATCCCCCCGTGTGTCTCTAACCCCCCGTGTGTCTCTAACCCCCCGTGTGTCTCTGTGTCTCTAACCCCCCCGTGTGTCTCTGTGTCTCTAACCCCCCGTGTGTCTCTCTACACTGCGTGTCTCATTCCCTCACCCCGTGTAGACGCACCATCCTCCTCCAGCTTAGCTTCGGGCACCACTCCAGTTACCACTCGCCCGGCTGCCGCCACCACCAACACTAGCACCACAGCCGCTTCACTTTATCCGTCAGCAGAGTTATTTACACATCCGTTGGAAGAAATGAGTGATGCACAAACATTAGTGCCAGAGGATGTAGATAACAGGGATATGTCCCAGTCAGGCAGCATTACACACATGGACGTACGGTCTGATGATGATGTTGTACCCGGTGCTGCTTCCTTTGTTGAGTTGTCAGATACAAGTGAAGCGGTTGATGATGACGATGCGTCCGTGGATGTCACGTGGGTGCCTGCTATAAGAGAAGAAGAACAGGAGGAAAGTTCAGATGGGGAGACAGAGAGGAGGAGGAGACGAGTTGGAAGCAGCGGGAGGTCGTCGAAAGTAGCTAGTGGCACAGTCAGACAGCATGCATCGGCACCCGGGGTCATCCAGACAGCACGCCAGTCAACGTAAGCTGTTGCCACCACCAGAATGCCGTCAATGCAGAGCTCAGCAGTGTGGCAATTTTTTCGTGTGTCTGCCTGTGACAACAGCGATGCCATTTGCAACATGTGCGAAAAGAGTCGTGGGAAGTCCAACACCCACCTAGGTACAACTTCTTTGCGAAGGCACATGATGTCACATCACAAACGTCTATGGGATCAACACATGAGTACAAGCAGCAAACAAAGTCAAAGCCGCCATCCTCCTCCTGGTCCAGCATCTTCAGCCACGTCAACCACTGCTGCCCTGCTTGCCCCCTCTCAACCATCCGCCACTCCGTGTCTCGCCCTGAGCAGTCCCTGCTCATCTGCCCACAGTCAGGTGTCTGTCAAGGACATGTTTGAGCGTAAGAAGCCAATGTCACAAAGTCACCCCCTTGCCCGGCAACTGACAGCTGGCTTGTCTGAACTCTTAGCCCGCCAGCTTTTACCATACAAGCTGGTGGAGTCTGAGGCGTTCAAAAAATTTGTAGCTATTGGGACACCGCAGTGGAAGGTAACCGGACGAAATTTATTTGCACAAAAGGCAATCCCCAACCTGTACTCGATTGTGCAAAAGGAAGTAATGGCATCTCTGGCACACAGTGTTGGGGCAAGGGTCCATCTGACCATGGATACCTGGTCTGCAAAGCATGGTCAGGGCAGGTATATCACCTACACTGCGCATTGGGTAAACCTGGTGACGGCTGCCAAGCATGGAATACGTGGCTCTGAAGAGGAGTTGGTGACACCGCCACGACTTGCAGGCAGGCCTGCTGCCACCTCCTCTACTCCTCCTACTCCATCCTCTTCCGTAACTTCCTCGGCTGAGTCCTCTTCTGCTGCTGCTATATCTTGCTCCACATCCCGGATACGGCAGTGTCACGCCGTCTTGGGGTTGACTTCCCTGAAAGCAGAGGGTCACACCGGACCAGCACTCCTGTCTGCCCTGAACGCACAGGTGGATCAGTGGCTGACTCCGCACCAACTGGAGATCGGCATAGTGGTTTGTGACAACGGAAGAAATTTGTTGGCGGCATTGAATTTGGGCAAGTTGACACATGTGCCGTGCATGGCACATGTGTGTAATCTGATTGTACAACGCTTTGTGCATAAGCACCCAGGCTTACAGGACGTCCTGAAGCAGGCCAGGAAGGTGTGTGCCCATTTCAGGCGTTCCTACACGGCCATGGCACACTTTACAGATATCCAGCGGCGAAACAACATGCCAGCGAGGCGCTTGATTTTAGACAGCCCGACACGTTGGAATTCAACACTCCTAATGTTCGACCGCCTGCTCCAACAAGAAAAGGCCATTAACGAGTATTTGTATGACTGGGGTGCTAGGACAGCCTCTGTGGAGCTGGGAATTTTTTTGCCACGTTACTGGACGCTCATGCGCAATGCCTGTAGGCTTATGCGTCCTTTTGAGGAGGTGACAAACCTGGTCAGTCGCACCCAGGGCACCATCAGCGACATCCTACCATTTGTTTTCTTCCTGGAGCGTGCCCTGCGAAGAGTGCTGGATCAGGCCGTAGATGAGCGTGAAGAGGAAGAGTTGTGGTCACCATCACCACCAGAAACAGCCTTATTAGCATCGCTTGCTGGACCTGCGGCAACGCTGGAAGAGGATTGTGAGGAAGAGGAGTCAGAGGAGGAATGTGGCTTTGAGGAGGAGGAGGAAGACCAACCACAACAGGCATCCCAGGGTGCTCGTTGTCACCTATCTGGTACCCGTGGTGTTGTACGTGGCTGGGGGGAAGAACATACCTTCAGTGAGATCACGGAGTACGAGGAACGGGACATGACCAGCTCGGCATCCAACCTTGTGCAAATGGGGTCTTTCATGCTGTCGTGCCTGTTGAGGGACCCTTGTATAAAAAGGATGAAGGAGAACGACCTGTACTGGGTATCCACGCTACTAGACCCCCGGTATAAGCAGAAAGTGCCTGAAATGTTACCGAATTACCACAAGTCAGAAAGGATGCAGCACTTCCAAAATAAATTAAAAAGTATGCTTTACACAGCGTTTAAGGGTGATGTCACAGCACAACGGCAATCTAACAGCGGAAGAGGTGAACATAATCCTCCTCCTCCCACGACCACGCCGGCAAGGAGAGGACGCTTTACAGACGTGTTGTTGATGGAGGACATGCAGAGCTTTTTAAGTCCTATGCATCGCCACAGCCCTTCGGGGTCCACCCTCAGAGAACAACTCGACCGTCAGGTAACAGACTACCTCGCCATAACTACAGATATCGACACTATGAGGAGCGATGAACCCCTTGACTACTGGGTGTGCACGCTTGCCCTGTGGCCTGAGCTATCCCAATTTGCCATAGAACTTCTGTCCTGCCCCGCTTCAAGTGTCCTGTCAGAAAGGACCTTCAGTGCAGCAGGAGGTTTTGTCACTGATAAGAGAAGTCGCCTAGGTCAAAAAAGTCTAGATTACCTCACCTTTATTAAGATGAATGAGGGATGGGCTGCCTTGAGCTAATAATGGTCCACACGCTGCTGTATTTTATCCGTGAATGCCGGATGACTTGCGTGACTTATCCGCCACCAACTAGGGTTCAAGACGCAATGTTTTAGGGCACATTCTGCCTGGCAAACTAACATCAATTTTTCTGGTCGCTGCAACAATACCTAATTTTTGCATTTAAATTATTTTATTTTAGAAGGCGTACAGCATGTAATGAAAAATAAAGCATTTTTGAACAGTCTTGCATAACAGTTGTGCAAGAATACATATTTACAATAAAGACATTTTGTGAAAGTTAGCTGGCTATTCCTTCTTATTTTTACTTTTTAGGTTAATAATTTTTCTTATTTTTTACTGTGATTGCAATTTAAGAGATACCTAAAACATGGTAAAACAGACAATAGTAAAGAGTATATCTGCAGGAAACACCAAAGTCCTATTAGCTATCATCCCTCCAGCAGTATTAGCTTATTATTTACTATATCTAACCTTGGCAATCACACTTGCGTTACCCTAGGGCAGGCTTCAGTAAGCAACCTCTCCTTTCCTGGGATGATTTTGCCGCCGGTTGCTTCTGAAGGGTCTCCAGGGCTCCCCCACTCCGGTCCTTCCCCCAGTTTTTGCTTCAACCAGTAACAAATGTTTTATATTTGTAAAGCGACCCAATGATCCCCCTTGATAGAGGTTTATCTTTACAAATTTTGGAGAACCAATTTAAGACCGGTGTCTCCTATTTCTGGGTCAGGGAGTGTGTGAAATGCCTCAGCCTACAGTAATTGTAATGTTCTGACAGCGGTAGCTCATGCTTGTCCCTCAGTTCCTCATAGGTGAGCATCTTGCCCTTTACTAACCAGTCTCCCAGTCTATCTAGTTTCCTTGACCTCCACCAGTGTTGTGATGTTGTATGATAGTGAGTGTCTGATTAGGGGGTTTGGCGAGTTTTTAAGGCTCTGAGGCAATTCTGATAGCCAAGCCACCTTGTCCCAGGTTAAGGGCCTTAAAGTGTGGTTCTCTAAATACACACAGGCCGGTTGATGACATATAGAATGTGCTATTGGGAGAAAAGATAGGTGACGTAACAGGTATTAAACTGATAGGAATGAATAGTACAACTTAATACACCACTCCTATCTGGTGGCACCTTAGATTGCACGTGCAGTGCCCCAAATTTGAAGTGGGAGGACCGACCAATTATCTTTTTCCATCTCCCTGTTCCAAAAATCCATGCCATATACACGTCCCCTGATAGGTGACGTAACAGGTATTAAACTGATAGGAATGAGTAGTACAACTTAATACACCACACCTATCTGGTGGCACCTTAGATTGCACGTGCAGTGCCCCAAATTCAAAGTGGGAGGACCGACCAATTATCTTTTTCCATCTCCCTGTTCCAAAAATCCATGCCATATACACGTCCCCTGATCGGTGACGTAACAGGGATTAAACCGATAGGAATAGAACTACTTAACAGTACACACCTTATTATAACGCAGACAGAGGCAACGCAGAGAGAGGAGTCTGAAGAAGAGGAGTCAGAGGAGGAAGGTGGCTTTGAGGAGGTGGAAGACCAAACACCACAGGCGTCCCAGGGGGCTTGTTGTCACCTTTCGGGGACCCTTGGTGGCTGGGTGGAGGAAGAGACCTTCAATGACATCAGTGAGGACAAGGAACGGGACATGGCTAGCTTGGTATCCAACCTTGTGCAAATGGGGAGTTTGCGGTTGTGCAAAGGGACTGTTTGAGGTTTGTTTGCGGTGCATTAAACAGGGATATTGGTCTGTTACTGTGAAGCGGGTGTAACCCTTACACTACCTGATCGATACAACATCATACCTGATGTTTTAAAGCATGTTATTCCAAACAATATAGGAATGTTAGGTGATTTATGCCCTTTATGGCTTAAAACCAGACTCTGCATCAACTATGTAATTTTCCGTGGGAGTTTTGCCATGGATCCCCCTCCGGCATGCCACAGTCCAGGTGTTAGTCCCCTTGAAACAACTTTCCCATCACTATTGTGGCCAGAAAGAGTCCCTGTGGGTTTTGAAATTCGCCTGCCCATTGAAGTCTATGGCGGTTCGCCGATGTTCGTCCGTTCGCGAACATTTGATGGAATTCGGGTCCTCGGTTCGCGAACCGAAAATTTTATGTTTGCGACATCACTACTCACCACTATCCTGGTCTGCCAGACTAAGAGGCGCCTGTTGCTGCCTACTGTTAAGGTGTTACGTTTATGATCTGATTACTCACTGGGTGCCTGTTGTGTCCCTGATGTAATTGTTGATTGTCTAGCCCTATCCGGTCATGATGCCATGGAAATGTGCACCTATTAATGTTTGATGGTACTTGAAAAGCCTGGGCTTAACAGCCCCATCCGATTGGTTGCTCATGAAGAATCCTGAGCCAATCAGAGTAACAATGACAGAGGCTCCTCTAACATAGGTCTGTCTATAATGGGTGGGTAGTTCAAACCATGTTGCCAAACTACCCCCTGTTTGGCTAACACTTGGCAATAATGCGGATGAAGGCATGCTTTTCATTGGCTGCTCTCTGTTGGAGGGGGGGGGGGGGGTGGATTCAAAGTTGCTTTTTCATATTTCAAGTTAAAGTTTTATGCTACCCTATTGTTTGACCCCCTATAAATGTTCACATAATTCTCAAATAAGGTCTCTCTCTTTTGGGAACAAGTTTTGATGTCTGGAGTCTTCTTTAGAGATTTCAAGCAAAGATTGTTATTTTAACCCAAGATCTTCTCCTAAGCCTCTGATGATCGCCTGATCAACTGGGCACCAAGAAGCCCCATCCCTGATCACAGTCCAAGGGTCTCTTACGTAGGCAAGGTGGAGAGGGTCTAAAGGTTAGACGGACCAGCCAATACCTTGGTCGTGTTAAAAAGATGCAGATACCACCACTACACTACAGTAATAGAATTAAGGTCTAGATAGAAACATAAGCCCAGAATGGATATCATGACATCCATTAACTATACACTTTTGATGACTTTTTTTTTTTTTTTTTTTTAAAGCAAGCATGGTTTATTTTTGTGGTAAGAAGCAGAATTTATCTTTGTCACTAGTGATTAGTGACGTGCTGAGTGATGACAAATATCACCTGGTCCTTCATTAGGAAGAGCTAATAGAGCCCTGCAGCAAAAAAACACTACTTTAGGAAGGACTATTTACAGTCAACATACTTAAATGTGAAAAAAAAAAAACACGTAAGTAAGATCCATGTTTTCCCAGCAGGCACAGACCGCACAGCTGGAAAACATTTAACAGAAGTTCACATTATGCTGCTGTCTCTGCAACTTTTTACCCAAGTCAGCTGCACACATTATAAACACACGGCACAGGCTGTACACTTATGGTTGAACACAGAAAAATAGATATTATTATCTCCAACCTAGTGTTGGTTTCCCAGCCAAACCCAATGCTTTTGTATTGTTGGTCATGCTGTGCTGTGTAATTATTGGGGCTTGGTGGAAAGTAACCCTTACAACAGCTGCAAGTGTCCTAGTGCTTTTAAAAAGGAACACTATAGTCCAAAAAAATCTCTAATTTATTTAAAAGATCACATTTTAAACATTATACTTTTTTTATATGCGAAATTATCAATCTATAGTACAGAAAATGCACATTATACACTGTATAAAAGGGGCAATGAGCCTTAGATGTCAACTCCAACTTGTTTTGCTTTTGTTCCCATTGGTTTTAATGTAAATTAGATAAGGGAACAGAATAAACATGATCTATAGGAGAGCCTTTGATGCAACATCCTGCTTTTGGGCCAATGAGGGATAAGGGGAGTGGTGTCAATTTCAAACGTATCCAGTTATCAAACAAAGGCTCTGGACTTCTGCTTGTTCCCTCCTCCCCCACTGATAACTACAAAATACACATAACCATCATCCGGTTCTCAGCATGTGATGTAACAAACACAACATGGAATGAATCCTGTACTCATAAACCGTGTTTTCAAAACTTAAAATTTTCCACAAAAATGTTTTATGCCCATGGGTTACACAGTGGTTAATAATTCATTTGTTACATACTTGACAAACAAGTGCCTTTTTCCTTAAACTTTAAATTAAAACAGATACATAACGAGAATATGTGGTTGCATTTTAGCAGATTACAGTATCCTGCTCTAATAAATGACTTTATTCATATTAAAAATATAAAAAGGTAATATAACATTGTTGTGGTCACGTATTATACAATATCCTAAAATGTAGACAGAAAGTATTCAGAACGGGTTGTAAAAGAGAGGAGTTGTAATCCTCATGCAATACCTTGTCCCATGATGCTTTGCTGAGACTGACTTCCCAGACATTGCAAGAATGTCATATCTGCTTCTGAGTGGCCAAAACGTATTATGAATTTTATGATAGTTTAGCTTTGATTTTCAGAGGAGTTATTTTTAAGAAAACTGAAAACAATTGCTATCAATAACACACTTTATCAATTTATAAACCATGCTTTAGCCATTAGTATGCACTTTGTTTCTTAATTAATGCTTCAAATATGTTTTATATATACACTGTCTTGGAAAAGTATTCACCCACCTTGACTGTTTACCTATTTTGTTACATTACAGCCTTAAGTTCAATGTTTTGTTATTCAGAATTTTATGTGATGATCAGAACACAATAGTCTAAGTTGGTGAAGTGAATTGAGAAAAATATAAACATAAAACAATTTTTTAGAAATTTGTTATGAAGCCCATAAAAAGCTCTGGTGCAACCAATTACCTTCAGAAGTCACATAATTCATGAAATGATGTCCACCTGTGTACAATCTAAGTGTCACATGATCTGTCATTACATATACACACCTTTTTGAAAGGTCCCAGAGGCTGCAACACCTAAGCAAGATGCACCACTAAGCAAACACTGCCATGAAGACCAAGGAACTCTCCAAACAAGTAAGGGACAATGTTGTTGAGAAGTACAAGTCAGGGTAAGGTTATAAACAAATATCCAAATCTTTGATGATCCCCAGGAGCAAAATCAAATCTATCATAACCAACTGGAAAGAACATGGCACAAAAGCGAACCTGCCAAGAGATGGCCGCCCACCAAAACTCACGGACCGGGCAAGGAGGGCATTAATCAGAGAGGCAGCACAGAGACCAACGATAAACCTGGAGGAGCTGCAGAGTTCCACAGCAGAGACCGGAGTATCTGTACATAGGACGACAATAAGCCATACGCTCCATAGAGTTGGGCTTTATGGCAGAGTGGCCAGAAGAAAGCCATTACTTTCAGCAAAAAAACAAAATGGCACGTTTTGAGTTTGCGAAAAAGGAATGTGGGAGACTCCCAAAATTTATAGAGGAAGGTGAGACTAAAATTGAACTTTTCAGCCATCAAAGAAAACACTATGTCTGGTGCAAACCCAACACATCACATCACCCAAAGAACACACTCCCCACAGTGAAACATGGTGGTGGCAGCATTATGCTGTGGGGGGTGTTTTTCAGCAGCTGG
Source organism: Discoglossus pictus (assembly GCA_027410445.1). Lineage (NCBI taxonomy): Eukaryota > Metazoa > Chordata > Amphibia > Anura > Alytidae > Discoglossus > Discoglossus pictus. The sequence goes on from CM050170.1 coordinate 163,842,881, forward strand.
GACTGGGAAGCTGGTCAGAGTCGAATGAAAGATGGATGGTGCTAAATACAGGGATATTCTTGAGCAAAACCTGCACCACTCTGTGTGTGATTTGAGGCTAGGACACAGGTTCACCTTCCAGCAGGACAATGACCCCAAACACACTGCTAAAGCAACACTTGAGTGGTTTAAGGGGAAACATGTAAATGTGTTGGAATGGCCTAGTCAAAGCCCAGACCTCAATCCAAAAGAAAATCTGTGGACAAAAACGCAAACCATCCAACTTGAAGGAGCTGGACTTGGAGCTGTGATTGCCACAAAAGGTGGCTCTACAAAGTATTGATTTTAGATGGGTGAATAGTTATGCTATTTGTTGTTTGCTTCACAAGAAACTTTTTTTTTTTTTTTTAAACATCTTCAAAGTTGTGTGCATGTTTTGTAAATTAAATGATGCAAATCCTCAAACAGTGCATGTTAATTCCAGGTTGTGAGGCAACAAAACACGAAAAATGCCAAGGCAGGTGAATACTTTTGCAAGGCACTGTATGTATATATATGAAACCTGCTATAGACAATTAAAAAAAGTAGAGCAATCCAAGCACCACGTCTACAGAAAATATGTACTGCTACATATAAACAAAAAGAGAATTATTTGTTGGTGCTTATGAGTACAAAGTAAAACACTTTCTTTAATTTTCCTTATAATTTACCTTGAATAACCTTCCTGTGTAAAGCCGTATTTATATAAACATAATGTCATGTGCACAAAGTACAACATCTAAAAAACTGTATGAAGGATTGCCCTTGAAAACAGTTTATATGACCACTAAAGCTTATACAACACTAGCTACTTGTCAGTCAAAAATGATGGGAATAAAGTGTAAGGCTGGCAATGTGAGGCTTTTGCTCCTCTGAGCACATTGCAAGGCTCTCCTGCTTGTGGCGCTCATCGCAAGCCTTTTCTCCCGCCTACTGTACTGGCCGCTCATTGTAGGGTTTGTTAACCTGCAAGATTTGTGCTTGGGAATGCCATGTGTGTCTTTCCACCATCTCCCCCCTGTCCCTCCCCTGTGTGTTTCTACTCTGTGTGTCTGCTGAATGCGTGGCGCTCGCTGAATGCCGTTTGTTTTATTTTCACAGTCCTGCGTGCCTGGCGTTGTTTGTGTGTGTTACGGTCTTTGCTGTCGTGTATTTTCTAAGTCCTGAGTGCCTGGCTTTTCTCAGCCTCATTTTCATCCCGTTTCCAATTTTTTACGTTTTTTCCTCGCTTAGCCGATTTTCGATTGACAAAAAACAGCAAAAATGTCTCAAAATTGCTTGCAACCTCACTCCTAGGCTTCCTGGCTCTCCCTCTGTGCTGTGTGTGAGTGTGTTATTATGTTTTTATCATAATTTTGCTTGTTTTTCGAGTTACACGCTGGAACTAAGTTTGACCGTTAATTTAGCAAACTGCGTTCCTCGCCGTCAGCGGCAAAGTGCTACCTGCTCATTGTAGCTTAAGTCCTGCGTGCTTCAACTGCTCGATTCGCAGTGCAATGAGCGTCTTTGGCGCTCATTGCAGCCTAAGTCGTGCATGTATCATCAGCTCGCCTTGCTTCACGAGGGACGCAAAAGCGTAACCAACACCGTAAACACCTCCAAACCCAGACTGATTAGCAACAAATAAGTGTTTGAACAAAAAAAAAATCAGTATAGCTTTTAAAACCTACATTTCAATTTTAGATTTACAGACTAGCAAGAGGATGGAGGAGCTGGACTGGCCAATGGATGGATCCCACTGGTTAGGTCCTCTCCTATGTGGGTTTGTGTGTGTCGGTGCAAGAGATTTCCATTCCCCTAACCAGAGACAGCACTTACTCTCATTAAGATGCCTTTGCAACTGTCGCCACGGCAACCTGCAACACCACAGTACTTCACTTCAGGATTCTCAAGGCTGTCCTCACATACACTTTAGCAGATGTGCTTTTCACAATCTCCTATCAGGTATTTAGAGGGTAAGCAGCAGGTAAACAGATATAAGAATCTAGTCCAACACTTGTTAATTTAAGAAACATGTATTTATGAAATTTAAAAATTACTTTTTGTATATTTAAATGTCTCTTAGAGCTTAGTCTCCCTAAGGGTGATAGGGACTCCAGACGTAAACTCCTAGCTCACTGTGCCTTAGGGAGTTCTTAGGCCCAGTAAATGCTGGTGTTTGCGGTTTCTCCTGTTCAGGGTAGAATTGCCTGGTATTTTTGGGCTGGATCACTCTAGTGAGTGGGACCAGACTGATATATTACAGGATATTTCTCCCTGTGAAGGGCACAAGTGGCTACAAGAGGCTGCTCTCTGAGTGGATGATGTCCATAGAACTAACATATTAAAAAGTTACTTCATTCACTGATTGAGCGCCTCTGATTTAGCACATAACACAGTTATAGGGAAAGGTAAGAGATAACTAGTCAATTATTATAATTAAACAACTGGCAGTTGATTTAATGTGACAGGAGGAGACAGACCCAGCACACCAGGCATGTAATATTCATTTTAAAACCATTTTATGTTGAATTTATAAATATACATTTCTGAGATTACAAGGAATGAACTAGATATTCATGGTCATTTATCTTGCACTTTAAGAGAGGACTAGCAACTTGCCCGTCAAAAAATTACGGTCAATAAAAGAAAGTGTTGAAATGCTGATTGTCACACAATGTGAGTGTACTGTGTGCCTCAACTATATAGACCCCTCTAACACACTAACGAACCCATGTAATAACACTATAAGTGCCATGAGGGTCATCCAGGACCCTCATGACCCAAAGTGTAAGCACTACACCATTTTAACCCGGTCACTTATGGGGGTCTATCCAGACCCTCATAAGCCTCTATTTAACCCCATCAGTCCCATAAGGGTATATTATGACCATCATGACACTAAGTATAAACACTACACTGCACTATACCCCCGCAATAAAACATTAAATATCAACTAAACACCCTCTACACTAACCTATTAACACCTACACTACCTACCTACCCTCTAATAGCCCCCACCACTCTAATTACAAAAAACAAAAAAACTAAAAAGTCACCAAAAATAAAGAAATCTATATTTCATAAAAGAAAAAAACCTAAATCACAAAAAATAAAAAATGTACATTACAGAAAGAAAAAAAATTACACACCTGAAAAGGAAATACATATAATACATACAATACAAATAAAATTAAATACAGTTCAATACACCCCTATCTAATATATAATACATCCTATGTATCTAATATACATCACCCAATCTATCTAATATACAATAATTAATATCTATGTATCTATCTATAGAGTGGTGGTGGTGGGGGGGTGGGTCATTGAGGGGTAGGTAGGTAGTGTAGGTAGGTAGTGTAGGTGTTAATAGGTTAGTGTAGAGGGTGTTTAGTTGATATTTAATGTTTTATTGGGGGGGGGGTATAGTGCAGTGTAGTGTTTATACTTAGTGTCATGATGGTCCTGGAGGACTATATTGGCACTTATGTGGTTAATGTTGGGTTGTAACAGGCCCATAATGGTCATAATATACCCTTATGGAACTGATGGGGTTAAATAGAGGCTTATGAGGGTCTCTATTGAACCCCATGAGTGACAGGGTTAATTATGGGTGTCTGTATTGACCCCCATGAGTGACCGGGTTAATGATATGTATTTTGGGGGTCTGTATTGACCGCCATGAGTGACAGGGTTAATTAGGGGGTTATGGGGGTCTGTATTGACCTCCATGAGTGAGGGGGTTAATTAAGTGCTTATGGGGGTCTGTATTGACCCCCATGAGTGACAGGTTTTATGATACGTATTATGGGGGTCTGTATTGACCGCCATGAGTGACAGGGTTAATTAGGTGTTTATGGGGGTCTGTATTGACTCCCATGAGTGAGGGGGTTAATTAAGTGCTAATGGGGGTCTGTATTGACCCCCATGAGTGACAGGGTTAATGAAGGGCTTATGGCGGTCTATATTGACCCAGATGAGTGATAGGGTTAATTAAGTGCTTATGGGGGGCTGTATTGACCTTCATGAGTGACAGGGTTAATTATGGGTTTATGGGGGTCTGTATTGACCCCCATGAGAGACAGGGTTAATGATATGTATTATGGGGGTCTGTATTGACCGCCATGAGTGACAGGGTTAATGAAGGGCTTATGGGGGTCTGTATTGACCCCCATGAGTGACAGGGTTAATGAAGGGCTTATGGGGGTCTATATTGACCCCCATGAGTGACAGGGTTAATTAAGGGTTGATGGGGCTCTGTATAGAGCCCATGCGTGATAGGGTATTTTTTTATTTTTTTATTACAGGTCCTTTAAGGACCCGTAATGCAGGAATTTTAAATTATCATTGCACCTGGGGTCCCCGATCGCGTGCGATCGGCACCCACACTGCGATGGTTAATGTGAGGTTAATGCAGGTCTCCAAGCTTATCTCGGATCCCGTGGGGTTAATGCGGGTTTCAGAGCTTATCTCGGATCCCTTCTTGGGTAAGTTGTACGTGACTGGGCGGTCCGGGGTCGTGGAGCCTCGTTTTTGTTTTTTCCGGTGGCCATTTTTTCTCTCGCTTAGGGGATTTTCGAGTGTTTGAACTTGGGAATTTGGACTTAAATTAAGGTGCAACTTCACTTGCAGAGGTCCTGGGTGCCCCCCCCCCCTTTAATTATACATTTCTGCTTAATTGCAAGGATGCTAACAATCCTTAACAATCCACAACTTTGTTAACTTGTATATAAACATGAGATTTTGCCACATAAATATAATTGTAACTTCCATGATTAAATCCTACCTAAAAAACAAAAATGGCCACACTTCCCCCAGCTGTTTTGTAGCCAGAGCTACCTTTTTACAGCATCTCTACTTTATTTTAACTGCACTATATGATGCAGAGCAGTATCCATGAGTTCAAAGATAATGTTTAAAGCACTTTTTATCCATTACCAAAACATGCTGTACTATAAACATGGGGCTGCAGTCGTCCTTTAAAGCCCCAAAGAAGTGTTATATTTATAATATGCTCTTTTGAAGAGCTAGACAATGAGCAAAATATTATGTACAGTTTAAAATAAGTAAATACAGCCATTAATTTGTATTGGTTGTATTGTGTTTTAATGATGACAGATATTTTGCCTGTGTTCATAAAACTTTTTAGAAATCAACAGAGGAGTGGGGTTCGGATAAGATCTATATACACTTCTGTTGAAGATGTCCTCTCCAAACAGAACTCAACAGAATTAAATGGTCTTTTTAAAACTAACCCTTCACCTTAAGCTACAGACAGCCTAGCAGTCCACGATGGAAATCTCCATCACACAATTAGAATAATCTATATACAGGAGGTGCCGGGGTCCGACTTGTACTTAAGAACGGGATCCCAAGACTTTTTGTGTTTGTTTTTATGTTCTGTTTGTTGAGCGCAATATTTTCTGTAATTTATTATGACAGTACAGGGGTATTATTATTACCACATATGAGCCATTATAGTATTGTTATTATTATTAATCACGGATCTGAGTTGCATACAAATCCGACTTAAAGACATTCTCAGGAATGTATCTCATCCGTAATCCGGGAACCTGCTTTTCTCTGATGTCACTATTTTGTTACATACTTTAAAGGCCTATGAAGTTTTTACCAAAGTAATGTGGCCCCTTTAACTATTAAAAAAATGGGGATTTTTTTTTATTTTTTATTATTTATTTCTATGTTTTCCAGGCCACATTGCAAGCCGTTGGTATTACATTAATTTCTAAATTTTATTACACTTTATACAAAGGACCTCTGTCTTTTGGCAGACTTGTTACTGGGAACGGAGCTTTTTCCTTTTGTCTTTTTTGGCATAACTTTTTTTTCACAGCTACATGGCCAACTACAATTATATTTCACATAAAAAGTGCCTAAGTTCTGCATGACAGATAAAATTTGTGTTGTGGGGCTGAACCAGTCCCCAACTGTGCCATGTTTTGAAAGGCTTGAGTAAAGTCTCCTGCTATTAAACATTTGTAAGCCTTCATATCCTATATTCTGCTTACAAAACTTAACCAAGAGATGTATTGTTGTCTGTGTTGTGTGGGTTATGTCTGGCAAATCTCTAGTTACTCTGGAAACCACATAAAAAGGTGGAGGGTCACTGACACCATAAAAAATACTTTAAACAGTACACTAAGCATAGCAAATTCCAGATTAAACTTCAAGGGCCGATTAAAGAAAAGGAAAGGTTTCAGACAGAGCTTTCCTTTGGTAAATGTTCTGCACCGAAATGCCTCATTGGAGATGTACCAAATAAACTCTCAATGCAAAGGACACAGAAGCATTACATACCTACTGTAGTTCAAGAAAAACTGTAGTTGTTTGTGGTGTATGTAACAGTCTAGCAGAAACAGTAGTTGGTTGAAGCAGTGGTTCTCAACCATTGCCGACCAGATGGTTACCTTCCAGTGTACATGAAACCTGTTGGTTATCTTCCAGTGATCAAGGTGGACCGGCTGGTTAACTTCCATTGCTCAAGGTAGACTGGCTGGTTGACTTCCAGTGCTCATGGGAATCTGCAGGTGACCTTCAAATGCTCATGGAACCTACTGGTTACCTCCCTATGATCATGGGGACCTGCTGTTTACCTTCCAATGATCATGGGCTACCTTCTAATGCTCATGGCTATCGACTGGTTCTCTTCCAGTGCTCATAGGGACTGGCTGGTTACCTTCTAATTCTCATGGAGAAGGCTTCTTATTTTCTAATGCTCATGAAAATGACTAGTTACCTTTTGGTGCTCCTCCTGTTTACCTTCCAATGATAATGGGTACTGGCTGGTTACCTTACAGTGCTCATGGAGTGTTGGCTGTGACTAATGGGGACGGTTTGTATAAAATGTCTCAGGCACTGGTCCTAGAAAGAGCTGTTGAGAACCACTGGTCATTTTATTCTATATAATTTCAATAAATAAAAGTGATAGTTGTTTAGTTATTTAAAATGTCCTTAGAAAGCAAAAAAAAAAACTGAACTTTTTTTTGCAACTTTATTCTTTTACTCTAGGGATCCATTTGGCTTTTGTTCCAGCTGCTTATTAGTTTCTATGGAGTGGTGGTCCTTGTAAACTAATGAGCTTCCCATTACTGTAGCGGAGAGCACTGGCAGTTGCATATGCTTGTTTCCTGATGTGCAAACATACATTTCCTGTGAAAACAAAGTCTCCTCCCACCTCAGGAAGTTGTCATCTGAAATCAAAATGGTAGATTCCACAGCAGCATATTTGCACATAAAAAGTAATAAAACAGAAGCTTTATTTCGAAACCGTAAATTTTAAAAACATGACCACAGTTGTCCTTTAAGGACACAAAATACAAAAACATTTAAGAGAAACATTTAGAAAATTATACTTTTTTATATGCAGAAGATTCCATATTTTCTTTGTTTCAACACTTTTTGATAGCCTGAAGCTATCCTTATCGATCAGTGGATGGAGGAGGAGAGAAGAGGGAGTGTGAAATAACTGCAAGCCATTCCCTCCAGAAAATGTAAATGCCCACTCAAACACAAGCGTTACAAACCCCCCCCCCCCAAAAAAATATCATGGATGCCTTCATAAACCAGCAGGGGCGACAAAACTTTTTTTGTAATAAAAATCTAGTTTTATGAGTTTCCTATGGCAAGGTATATATTCAAAATATACATCAGACTGTAAAAAATAATACATCATCTAATGTATTACCTTATGTAGCGGTCAAATCTAAAAAAAATTCATGAAATGGGAAAAAACTTTAAATAAAGAGGTAGCCTCTATGTGTACAATGGGACTGTGACCGCTGAAAGGGAACCCCTATATAAACATATATTGCCCTCACTGAATAATTATCCTTAGTTTTTATCTTTCTACTTGCACACGATTGCTAATCATTGCTAACTCAATTAAAGCTTGCAATTTTGTATACCAAATAATCTTCCTGTTCCTACCAAAGGTCCACTGTAGTGCTTATACAGTAGGGTTTCACCTTTTTATATAATAGCTAATTAACGAATAAAGCTTTTTTTTTTAAAAAAAAACATTACATTTAAGGTTAGCAATTTTAGACTTTCTACCACCTTTTTGGGCACATCCTTTTTGGCCCCTAGATAACTAACAGGGAGCAGAGAAAAGCATTTTAGCTTGGAGCAAAATTGCTTAAAAGTATATCTAAGTTTCCTGGATTATGAATTCATCTGATAGAGGAGAATCAGTAGTGTATGCAAAAAACATTTTTTTGCATGAAAAAATACCAAAATAAACATTTAAAAACTTTCCTTGAAGTTAGCAAAATGTCTTATAATTTCTGACAGTTGAAAATTAGTAATCACCCACCTCAAACCCAGGCTAAATTAGTAAAAGATTCATAATTCGTTTTGGCCAATCAGGAGGAAGCAAAGGCTCTAACATTTCTATCAAACTCTGGGGTTCCTCGCTGTGCTGCCAAGCAGCTTGAGATATGTAGTGTGGCACCATGTTAGAAGGAGCTATGTATTTTCATATAAGAGTCTCTATGTTAAGCACATTCACAGTTGATTATCACCCTGCTGGTTTGTCCATTCCCTGCATTAACCACTGCTCCTGGTGTTTTTTAGTTTCCCCTCCCTGTTCGGTAGATCAAAACAGCAGCTGAGCCTACTTGTGTCATTAACACCCCTGCAGATTATCCATTCCCTGCATCAACTACTGCTTCACTTTTTTTTCTCTCTCTCTCATTCTCTCTGGTTACTGCTGCAGGTCTCACACACAGCAGCTCTGCCTGTGCTAATCTCTACTGAGATCCCGGGACAGCTGCAGAGCAGAGAGCAGGAAGCAACCGGGCAGGACTCACATCAGTGCTCTCCTATTGGCCGAGGAAGATACAGCAGATGAATAATGGGAGAAAAGTGGTCCCCAAATGCTCCATGCTGATTGGGGGGGGGGGGGTATTTGCCTGTGTAATCACCCCTGGGGGAGTCAAAATAATCATTAGAGGGATTTTTATAAAACTAAAACTTTTTATGAAACGTGCTTTATAAATAAAGGATAGTTTTTTGCCTAAGTAGTTGACAAATGTAATAACCCAGGACACTTAGATACTGATTAGCAATTAAAGGGATATGTAAGTAAATAAATTAACCCTATAGTTTGACCATTACAGTGACCATTTAAGTTTACCGTAAAAAAATAAATGTTTTAAATAAAGTTATAACTGAAAGTGCTTCTTATTACTTATAGTTTTAAGTCATACCATATCTGGCATAAGCAAAACATTGTTCTCAAAAAAGTTCTATATTTGCTGTACACCTGGCAAAAGATTTAATAATAGAGAAAGAGTTATTCACTTTTTTGTTTAAAAATTCAATCTAAATCAAAGCCCCCAAAATATGAGATTGAGCCAAAAAACAAGGTCTTTTATCAATAGAAAAGCTATTTTTACAGCTTGCAAAATGTGAAATCTTAGGATGCTGTTCTCCTAAAGAAACGAAAATAGCCAAGAAAAACACTGAACCAAATGCAATAAATAGTGTGATTCATAGAACGTAAAAAATGAACATCATAAAAATGAACCTCGAGTCTAAACAGAGGTGTTAATGGGGAGCCTATACATTTTCACTTTGTGCTTGTTTTAATTTTAACCTTAAAAGAGCTGCGAGTGGGGCCATAACTGCTCCAGATGAGGTCATCCTGGAAATCAGAGGAAGGGATTAGTGTAATTCAGGATTGCTGCAAAATCATCATTGGGAACTGACCCAAGCACTGGACGTCTCAGCTCTATTGCGGAGAACAGGGACTGTATGTGCTCCACCTTAACACAAGGACTCATACTGTATGCTCCACCCTAACACCTTTCAGAATATACTGCAAAGTTGTTGTTTGTCCAACAGGAATGCAAGCAGAAAAAAGGACAGGCGACTGGACATGGTGAGAATTAGTCATAAACACAGTGTTAATCATTGTTGATAGGTATCTACCCACTGGTCTAGATTGCTCTCTTCATCTCACTCTCTAACTCAGTATTACTATTGGCATCTGTACCAGTGGCAGGACTAAGCACTGGCCCCCACAAAAAGGCCCTCTGCTAAATGGAGTAAAGTGGACATCCAGATAAATGTTTTATAGAAAGGTGACCTGAACAGCCAAGATTTGAACTAACCACAAACACATACATACATGGCTTGTGTATAATCCAACCCTAGCTTTGCTCAAAGCAGTTTGGTCATATGCTTAAGGAAAGCCATGTTTGATATGGTTATGGATTGATAGAGGGAAACATTTGTGGGCACATTTGCAGGTTCCTGCCAAGATTCCCAGAGTGCAGTGTAATAACAGTATTTCTCGGAATTCTGGGCATGAAGCAGGTTTATTAACTTGTTTTAGACATTCGAATGTGAACACAAATGTACTATTTATTTACTAATATATATATATATATATATATATATATATATATATATATATATATATATATATAAAATATAATGTGTGTGTGTATATATATATATATATATATATATATATATATATATATAAATAAAATAATATATGTATTATATACACATATAAATATATATATATATATATATATATATATATATATTTGTGTTTGCAAGTATGTGTATATGTGTGTGTGGCTAGTTATATGTATAATCAGAGTTTTGCAAAGTAATATCTTTTTTTTTTTTTTCAAGAGTTGCATTTCTTTTTTATCTTCTGACTTGAAAGCTTGTCTACTTACTAAAATGTTTGCCCAGTAAAAAAAGGCATCACTTTATACTGCAATAATCTGATTATTCATCTAGATTACACAAATGGCTACACCTGTATAGCTACGGAATATGTTGGAGAGTTAAAAAAAAAATAATATATATATATATATATATATATATATATATATATATATATATATATTTATTGCTGTTCCATTGTGTCAGACTCTCCATGATCCTATGGACAGCACACTCCAGGCACATATATCATCATGTCTCTGGTTGTGCTTATCCATGAAGTTTTCTTAGCAAAGATACTGGGGTGGGTTGCCAGTTCCTTCTCTAGTGGATCACAATTTGTCTGACCTTTCTGCTATGACTTGACTATCTCGGTATATCTCGGTATAGCTATCAGCTCTCTTGAAGTATACAAGCCTCTTCACCACGACAAGGTAGCGATCCAGAAGGAGATATAGATAGATCGATAGATAGTTTCTATTGACTAATGTAAGCAATTTCCTGCATATGGAAAATGTTCACGAGGGCCCCAAATTATTTTGCACCATTCATTACGTCCACCACAGTTCTGCATGTCTCAATCACTCACATGCCTGTCTGAACCGGTTTCTTCCCCCTCTCTCTCTGCATTTACATTTGTCAGTTTCTCTACATGTCTCTCTGTCTGTCCCAGACTCTCCTCTCTGTCTCTATATATCTGTGTTTGTCTGGTTCCCTGTGTCTCTCAATTTCTATTTCTGTCTGCCTTAGCTGTCTTTATTACAGTATCTGCTTTTACCCTCTCTCTGTAGCTCTATATCTCTCTCAGACTGCATCTGCTTCTGTCTTTCCCCCTTCTCTCTTTGGCTCACTGTTTCTGCATGTCTTCATCACTCTGTCTGAATCTCTCCTCCCCTTATATGGCTCTAAATCTGTGTCTATTGGTCTGAATGTCTCTATCACCCTGTCTGTCTCTTTATATTTTGCCTGTCTCTGTGCACTGCAGATTGTAAGATGCAGACTTCAGTTTATTACTTTTTAAATGCAGTTATGCTGGAGTGGGAACTGACATTTTAATTTCTGCTGATCAGTTTCCTGTGGTAGGAAGAGATGCTCCATGCAGGTGAAACTTCCATTTGGCCATGGAAATGTGGCATATAAAAATACCAGTGCTTTCATTAGGCCAATGGAAAGCTCATTGGCAAGGGTGGATCTATCGCCGGTGCAACCGGTGCATTGCACAGAGGCCCTTGCAGCACCATTCAGCCCCCTCCTCTTACTTAAGCACTGTGGTCCAGTTCCAATTAGTAATGGGGCTACTGGGGGGCTAAATGTTGCTGCTGGAGGGTTGAATAGTTTTGCTGGGGGGTTGTGGGGCTGAATGGTGCCGCTGGGGCGGTGAATGGTGTTGAATGGTGCTGCTGGAGGGGTTGCCAGGGTCCACTTCACTACAGAAAAGGAACATGTTAACAACAAATATAATTTACAAAAAAAACTTAGTTTAAAAAAAAAGATTATATATATTCAAAACATTTTTTTGCCCCAAAGTTTTTGTTTGCACCGGGGCCTTTAATTCACTAGCTCCGCCACTGCTCATTGGGATACAAGGACAGAAGCTTTGCAGAAAATAGGGATTTGCAGTAAAGATAGAATAAGCAAACTGCATCCAAAAAGAACAATTGTATTTATTCTAATAACCATATGAAAAAAACTGACCACAGTGGTCTTTTAAAAATAGGCTTCATAGGTGTTTGCCTAGAAGAAATTCACGTGTTTGGCTGCTTATGGCCACACCCAGAGCTGGATTTACATCTTTGGCACCGTTAAGCTTATTTTATTAATCTATATTAATACTCATTATTAATCTATATTTATATGGATTAATAATTACTAAATTACCTGTCAACATATAAATATTATTCTACAAGGGTAAATATCCACTGGTGCATGCTCCGATTGGTTGCTTTAGTCAAATATAATATGAGATAAGGGGGAATAGATATTAATAAGTATTTATTAATTTAATGCTATTAATCTATAATGTCGAACTGCTGAAACCAAAACGGTAGATTCCACTGCAGCAGAATTTCATATAAAAGATAATAAATTAAAGATTTTATAATTTATATAGTGAAAAACATGTAGCATATTTATAAGTGTTATTAAAAATAACAACTTTGAAAAATATAACTACAGTACTCCCTTACAAACACAATTAACTGAATTCATAAAAACAACATTTCTACTGAACAACAGGTGGAGCAAGTCAGTTATAAAAATAATGTGCAAATAACTTAACAAGTGTATCTGACGTGTAAAAATACACTAAATAATATTGTACTATACACGAATATTGAAGCCCTGGGATAACAATATAGTCAAACAGTACTTACCCACCCTTGTCTTCAGAGTATAGCAGAACATAACTATGATACCGATTAGTTTAGTTCTTCTCTTTGCGCTACTGTACCAAAAACTCTGCTTCAAAACTGAAAAATGTAGCAAAAACTAGAAAATGTTCTATTATATTCTAAATAAAGGGTTACAGTGGTCTTAAATACATTCCTGAGGAAGGGGGCAGTTAAAAATGTTGGAGAAGTTGATAAAAACAATGAATACGTATGGAGGGGGTTGTTTTGTCCCCTTTTTCATCATCTCCACTACTAGCTTGAGAAAAATTTATCTACATTAGATACTGGGGCCCACAACAAGGTAAGGGCCCTCTTCTAATGGCCAAAAATGAGGAATCTTAATTTATTAGATGAATATGGTAAAGAATATGGGCTACTTTATAGAAAGTTGATATGATCATGATCACCAAAGGAGTGATCTGAACATCTACATATATTTTTTTTGGGTTTTATTGGTCAAACGGGGTGGCCCAAATTATTTTACACCGGGGCCCTCCACTCACTAGCTGCACCACTGAATGCTGAAACCATGCAAAGCAGAAACCAAGAGTTACCAACTGGATTGACTACTACCTAAGGACTGGGGTAACTTTATTTTGCATATAATATGTTGTTGTTTTTTAATGTCAATATGTGATTCTACCGGTTTTAATACTATGAATCAAATGAAGAGGTAATTTGTACCTCACTTCTACCTAGCTTGGTGCTACCCATCGCATTGTACAATCCCTGATAGGTGTCAGCCTCTTCATAATAATCTCCCTAGGCACAGTGACTCAACATTACTCACTAAGCATCAGGCATACCCTGTAGGGCTATTTATCTAATAAATGTTATTAATAGATAAAACCTATCATAAATATATCATATACGCTTATTAGTCATCCAATTACATATCTGATCTGGCAAGGAGTACTCTGCAAGACTGAGCTGTCAGCAGTGATGCCAGCGCCTCTGACAGAGCTCAACACTTTGCCCACCAAGTAACTGGCAGCGATCGCGTGTTATTATGGTATTATGCAAGATCCCTACCTTGCCAGGCGCTACACAAAAATCTGTGTCATTTTCAATTAAATAAACACATTCAAATGTTGAAAAAAGCAAAGGTAATTTATATATATAATTTGCTATCACTATATTGTAATATAATTTAATTGTTTAAATATAAAGGGACTAAAAAGTTTGCCGTTAACGTGAACTTCCTTTTAGCTCAGTGATAACTAACTTATTTTATGTTTATTAAGTAATAAAAACAAATAAACAAACACACAAACAAACATTGCATTAACCTGAAAAAGGGATTCAAACCAATGTAAAGTGATGCAAAAAAAGAGCTGAATAATCTCCTTCTGGATTGCTACCTTGTTGTGGGGAAGGGGCTTGTGTACCTCAATGAGCCTCAATACCATGTAGGGGCCCCCAAGATGGGCAGGTCATAGCAGAGAGGTCAGATAAATTGTGGTCTACTGGAGAAGGAACTAGCAACCTTTTAATTGCATGATAGCAATTCTGTAACTTTAGTGTCCATTTAACATTGGGAAAATACATAAATGTGTTGGAAAACTTTTCAATTAAAAATGTGCATTTTGTGTTGTATATTTAGTTTTTAAACTAGGTTAATTTTAGCTTCTTCATTGCAATCACATATAATAGTTGGCAAATTACGAGACGTGGTCACGCTTTGCGTGGTGCGTACGACTTAGGCGATGAGCATATAGGCAATGAGCACCAAAGGCGCTCATCGCCTGCGAGCCTCGCATTGCGAGGCAAGCCGTTAAGGCACTAAAACTCGAAGCACGAAGGCGCTCATTGTCTGCAAGCCTCACGAAGCGAGGCGAGCAGTGAAGGCAATGAAACACGCAGGACTAAGCCACCAAACACTTTGTAAATGCGGAATCACCTTAGGCTGCAAGCAGTTGACCAAAGCGGTACTTAGAAAAAAAAAATACAAGACAGGAAAAATACCAAGTTAACAGCAAAAAACACTAAAAATACAAAAAATAATACAACAAAAACATCACACACAGCACAGAGGAACAGCCAGGACATCCGGGAGTGAGGTGGAAGGCAAATTTAAGTAGATTTGGATGAGTTTCAGCACTTGGCTGAAAATGGCTTAAGCGAGAAAAAAAATGGCAGCCCAAAAAAAATGAAAAGGAAGCTACACGACCCTGAACCGCGCAAAAAACACTGCCAACCGCATACCACTTTCACACAGGAATGTACGAGGTCCAAAATACACTATTACAAAGGGAAAAAAAATACAAGATACGAAAAATACGAAATTAAACGGTGAACCGCGCAAACCAAAGACACACAAAAAATTTAAATACAACAAAAAGATTACACACAGCACGGGGAACAGTCAGGACTGTCTGGGAGTGAGGTAGAACGCAAATTTAAGTAGATTTGGCCAAGTTTCGGCCGCAAAAAAAATTAAAGCGAGGCTACATAAGACCGGACCACGCAAAACACCGCCAACCATGTAGCACTTTCACACAGGAACGTACGAGTTACAAAATACATTATTACACATGACGGAAAATGCTTGCGAGACGCGTAACACATACACAAATGACGCCAGTTTACAACAATACCTTGTAACTAATAACATTACAAATCTAAAATGGCGCTTTACACGCAGCCTATTTCTAATGCACGCTTGGGACATTCATTACACTTTCTCCTCAGGGCAGCAACACTCCAACTGTACATTCTATGCTGCAGTAAAATAAAAACAGATTGTTAGCTCTTCAGGCTATTGATTGCTGGACATATTAATTAGAAATAGGTAAAGTATATTAATTTATTAAGTAACTAATGAATTAATTATTAGTTAACAAAATATATATATATATATATATATATATATATATATATATATATATATATCTGTCTTTCTGATGAGCGCCAAAGGTGCTCAGAGGAGCAAAAGTACACAAGAGGAGAGGCCGAAGGTTCGCAGCGAGAGGCACGCAATGAGCGCTGAAGGTCCTCAGAATAGAAAAAGCTTTACATTGTGTGGCAAACAGCATTGCCATGGCTTCAAATTTTATTGCCCCGTCATTTTTGACGGGCAAGTCGCTAGTTATTATATAATATTTACACTTAACTTATTTTTTAGAAACCCGAGAATAACAGAGTAACAACCCTGTTCTACTTCACGAGAGCTGCCATATTGTACAGTTGTGTCCAAAAGCCATGTCTACAGGGACTTCACATTAACAGTGTCTAATGCCACTCAGGCACACAGTCTGCTTGTTAGTAGTATTGGAGAACAGCAATGTGAGGCTTTAATTTGGCTTTAGTTTACAGCTGTGTAAGATTACAACTTTCATGAGAGTGAACAGGAAGAAGAACGTGATAATCTGTTTGGGTCTTGTTAGAATTAAGCGCCTTGTAAATTTGATAGCATAAAAGAATAAGAATAAAATGAATTAATAGACCTAGTTAAAACATTCATAGAATACAAAACTATTGTCTAAAAAACAGCTGTAGTACAAGTGATTGGGGGCCCCATAGCAAAATAATTTTGGATCCCTCTATCTACAAGGCAGGTTCTCCTGCGGGTGAAAGAAAGGCTAAAATATACCTGTAGGTGGACTGATTGACCAGATAACCTTATTATAAAAATAATTATCTGCCCATCTCTCTTAATTAAAATTACCTCAAACTGCTGCTGTTAGTATTGTGCTCCTAGTTTGTAGTGGGCCAAGGAACTTTGCAAATGCTGCATCAGCAGTAGCTCCACCACTGCAAAAAAGGTCCCTTTAATGTTGTACTATGTGACAAGCATGGTATTAGCAATTAACTTCAAAGATATTAATGATTGTTTGGGGTAAAAAAAGAAAGTATATTTAAATATTTAATTAAAAACGACCTGTTTTCTGGGTTTTTTGGAAGCACAAAGGGTTAAGTACATTTAGTCATAAAGCAGGTTAGTGCAAGTGTCAGAACATTATGACTCAAGTTGTGTGTCTTTTCTGTATAAAAGAGGCTTCCTTTGATTCTCACAGTTCAACAAATTTCTAGTTGCTGAAAAGGTCAGAGAAAGCCACATATGAATCTACCCTTAATGGATAACGGATTAAAGAGGAACCACAAAAATCTGGTCCCCAAGAATGTATATTAGGTATTTTAGTCAGCAATTTGATTTCCTTGATCTGACAACAACGGGACCTATTTTATTGCCCAATTCATACATTTATACACACTTAAAACCACTCTTAATGTCGCCACATATTCTATGATACACACATTCAGATTAAGAGTGACCCGCCCACAATCGCTACAGGCCAGCCAAAGCTGCATATCCAGCCTAAGAACTCCATTGGTTTTAGCACAGCTCTAATACTGCAAGATCTAAATAATTCAAGTTCTCAATATTCTATTAGACCAGTATCTCTAGCTCGCAAATAAAGTGTAACCCACAACTGAAAAAAACATTACGTTTTTGTCCAAAATATTACGAGTACTAAATAGGACTTGCAAGAGCTTTATCAAACAATTATTAGAGCTGTAGCAGCAATTAAACACACAATACTGTACTATAAAAGGATAGGGAGATATGGAAAGACATTATAATTAATTGCACAACAGTCTCAAACCTAAAAATATGCAATTAAAAAATATTATTTTTAAATGTCATTTCTGAGTTAAATTGATCCCGGACTCAAGGGGTTAATACATATCATAAAAACCATATGGACTAGAACAGATGCTCTAATGCATTTTATTTTATTTAGTAGGCTACTTGATTGCAAGCCCAGTCACAAATATTACTTACTAGCGACTTGCCAGTCAAAAATGACGGCAATAAAATTTGAAGCATTGCAATGCTGTTTGCTCATTGCGAGGCTCCCCCCCCCTCTACTTTATGGTCTTCATTGCAGCCCATACCTTTGCGACTCATCTCAGGCCTCGCAATGAGCGCCTTCGGCACCCCTCGTGGGCCACCCCTGTGTCGCTTTCCCCCCTCTCCCTCCCCTGTGTCTCTTTCCCCCCTCTCCCTCCCCTGTGATTATTTTCCCTTGTCTCCCTCCCCTGTGTCTCTTTTACCCCCTCTCCTGTCTCTCTCTCTCCCCCCTCCCTCCCCTTTGTCGCTTCCCCTTCTCTCCCTACCCTGTGTCTCTTCCCCCTTCTCTCCCTACCCTGTGTCTCTTCCCCCTTCTCTCCCTACCCTGTGTCTCTTCCCCCTTCTCTCCCTACCCTGTGTCTCTTCCCCCTTCTCTCCCTCCCCTGTGTCTCTTCCCCCTTCTCTCTCTCTCCTGTGTCTCTTCCCCTTCTCTCCCTCCACTCTCTCATTTGCAGGCTTGGCGGCATTAAACCTGTAACTTTTTTTCAAATCTGCAAGACTTGAAGCTTAAAATCGTTATTGCTCCTAGCCTTGCAGGCTTGAATTTTTTTTTTTTTTTTCAAGGCTGTAACTTGGCAGCCGTTGGGAGGCCGCCAAAAAACGCCAATTGAATAGCAAATTAGCTTTCAACCTCACTTATGGAATCCCTGCCTCAGGAGGAGGCAGGGAGCCCATAAGTGAGGTTGGTAGCTAATTTTCTATTCAAATGGCGTCTTTTGGTGGCCTCCCAACGATTTCCGAGTTACGGGCTTGGAAAAAAATGGCGTCTTTTTGTAACTCGGAAGCCGGTCGGAGCCTCTTTTGCGAGCCTCGCCCCCCTCTACCTTATGGGCCTAGCAATGAGCACCAAAGGTGCTCCTCGCGAGCCCCGCAATGAGCACTTTCAGCAGTGGGCAGACCCACGCAGGGACTATTTGTTGATTTTAGGCAGTAAAAACAAAGCTTTATAAGAGCTTTCTTAAAAAATTAATGTACATAAAAGTAAATAAATACATAGGTATATTACATACCTAGTATAATCTAGAAATCTACAATACCCCTTTAAACAGGTTACGTTACATACTCTTGTATTCTTTTCTCTGTCCCTTCTGAATGCAATTATATTAAAATATTTTTGTGTGACCATTGATTCCAAACTCATAAAAATATTTGAAACAGTATGTAAAGCCTATTTACTGAAGTACAAAGTGATATGCCCAGATAGAAAATAAATGAAAAGCTCAGAAATGATCAATATGATACGATACAATAGTCATACTGAAAATGTAAAAGCTTTGTACAAAAGGCATTTGATTAAAGGACCTGCAATTCTAGAAAAAAAGACACTTGTTTATCAAGTATGTACCATATAAACAATATAAGCAGCTGTGTAAACCATGGACATCAAACAAATTTTGGGGGAAAATCTGAATTTTTGAAGAGACAGTTTACGACTACAGGAATCCATTTAGTGTTTGTTAATAATTTCCTGACAGCTGGATAATGGAGATGTGTGTTGGTAACATTAGAAGAGTGAGGAGGATGGGAGGAAGGAACATTCAAAAGTCCAGAGCAAGATAAAATTTAAATTGACAACACACTTGCCCAGATAAAGGACATTGCATCAAAGGATGCAATCGCAGCTCTACAGAAATGTAAACACATCTGCCTCATACTGACACCTTCAACCAATGTATCATGGATCCCTTGAGGGTCCTGCAGAGGCATCAATATATATATATATATATATATATATATATATATATATATATATATATATATATATGTTTTCTAATTAAAAGCTTTTTTCCTTTTTTAATTATGCTCTTAGTCTGACTTAAAATGTTCAGACATATATTGTACTTTTTTTCATTGTAAGGTGGTCTTTTAATCTCAATGTTCAAAAGTTGTGGCCTCACTCTACTTAATTCATTGTTTGACACTTTATACATAGAGAGAAGAGATCATTAGCTTTTTGACTATGACAATTAAGGTAAAAAATAGTTAGGAACCAGCCCCAGACAGATGAGATCCATTTAAGATCGAAACAGTGCCATCTGTGAGTGGGTTTCCGAACCTGTGCATAATCCATTCTATGCTATGCATGAAGTTGGTGTTCTAACGATAGTAATAGTTATTACATTGCATTCTGGGAACCTTGGCAGGGACATGCAAATGTGCACACAAAAGCTTAGCTCTAGTAATCCATAACCAAAGCTGTTTGATGCAGTGGGTATATGTTTAAAGAAAGTCATGTTTAATATGGTTATGGTTGTCTTATACATTCAAATGTGAACACAAATGTACTATATATATATATATATATATATATATATATATATATATATATATATATATATATATATATATATATATATATATATCATACTTCAATATCTCTCTTGTTGCTCTCTACATTGCCCCATCTTCCTGCTTATTCGCTATTCCACATCCATCTCCCTTTCTCTACCTTTCTGCTCTCTCCATCTTTAATCCTCTTTCCCTCTTTCAGTCTCTTCATTTCTCTCTAATTCTCTAACTCAGTATAAGCAGATTATATTATATGATATATTTAATGTATTAAAATGTATACATTTATACTTAACAAGTGCAATTAAGTATATATACAAATGTAAAGGTAAGTGTGGCAGAATTTGAGGCGATGATCTACACTCTACCACATTCAGCTGCTTGGAGATATGCTCCACACATTATAAAAGTCTGTACAAGATGGGAGGAGCTCCAGCCTAAATCTATTTAATTTTATGTTTTCTTACAAAATATCATTTTTTTTCCAAATCACCATAAATCGTGAAATTGTTTGGACTAATTTTTACTATTTAAAAGTTAAGAGAGTTGGAACACAACAGTGGCTCATTAAGAAGTTCTTTTGCTTTTTTTTTTTTACAAACTTGTGCCCGGTATATGCTGTTGATGTGTATAAAAATATAAGTGCTGTATTGTGTCCTAACTTACACTTCATAAATAATTAACTTCAAAAATATTCCCCCGTGAAGACTGGCAGTTGTTTACCTTCTACATGTGCGCAGATCTCTCTCATGTGATTTTTGCTACGGTCCCCTTCTTTCCACCCATATTATAAAAACAAGACTCAAATGAGTATAAGCAGGTCGGCTGTAGCACCGCATAAATGTATAATTGTGGCTACGACATGGAGATCCAAGATTAACCCTTTGTGTTTTTCTGTTATTACAGTGCCAGATTTAGCATGCTGTCTGGGATTAAGTATTTTTAACATAAACAGGGGAAAAACAGGTTTAGGGTGGGGATTTCTACTGATTGCTCTCTCTGACCTTCACTGTCACTGTAGGTAGAAAGAAGGGTGTACTGTAATTAGAAAAGTCCAAATTTCTCTACATAAAACAGTATGACTATGTCTGGGATCTTGAGGCATTTTTGGTTATAGATATGAACAATTTATATGGGACTATGCTGCCCTTTTAATGAACATTGACACAGACAGTAAGGTGTTTTCATTTATTTAGTTTCCTCTCTTTGCTCTTAGGGACCTCACATTACTGGAAAGAGGTTTTATAGTGTGAAAGGGGTTAAGTTTTCAATTCTGGCTAATATATATAGCAAGGTGTTACTTGGAATTGTTGGAGGGTCCCTCCAGGAACCTACCTGGTCCTCCCCCTTGCAGTTGTGTTGGTGTTAGCCATGTTGTTCTTTCTTCCCCTAGTGTTCCTGCATTATGGTCAGATTTTTAAATTTTGAAACCTAAAATTAAAACTTTATTGAAGATTGTGATAGTTGAAGATTTAAGATTGTGATTGTGTAGTTAAAATATATGTGCAACCATAAAAAATGAATCCGGAAAGGTTATTTAAAGCCCTGAATGATTGTGATCTTATGCAGTACATACATGGCCTCTGAGGAAGCCGCTACAGTGGTGAAACGATTGTCCGGTCTTTCAGATGAGTGATTTATTGTATGTTCAGTTACTATTGTTACTATGTGTTAATCTTGTGAGATTATTGAAAGGGTACAGGGAAGGAGAACCATCTAGCATTTCCCTTATTACAGCCTGCAAGATAAATAAATATATTATACATATTTTTGATCAAAGGTGAACAGACAGCAAATCACTGCTAATATCATATGGAACATGCATTTAAAACTTAAAATGTTATTTCTTTTTGTTTTTAATCACTAAAGTTTCTATACAATTTGGACCTCCATAAGTTTATAGACATCTTAGATTTTGTTCATTTTACATAAGCTTACATAGTAAGCTTGTGGATGTCTGTCAAGACAACTCACAAACAGGATGACCCATAAGGTTAAGGGCCTGGTTCTTGATGCTTTTTTCTTTCCATTAGCCCATTTTTGTACAGATGTCTAATTAATGGATTCATATTTTGTAGTTGCACAATATTTTCATTATTTTAACTACATCACAATCTTCAATAAAGTAAAATTTTAGGTTTCAAATTTAACATTTTTTTTTTAGATTATCTAGACTGGTCTTAAACACCGAAAGTAGGGAAATGTTCCCTTCCTCATTTAGTCCTTTTTACCCATCCAGCCTCGCCATTTCCCCATTGCAGTATTTCTTATACCTCCTCTCCCTATTGCCCCACTCATTTCCCCGCATACCGCGTCTGAATCTTTTCATGGCATCTTCCCTCTCTGCTCATTTCCCTTCCTCCTGCAACTGGTCTCCCCAGGCTATCTCTTCCCGGCTCATTGACACTCAGCACTCAGTTCCCCTTTTACCTTCCAACTCAAAATGACTATCTGCCACTAACCTGACACTTTTTTCCCCCCACTTCAGTGAATATGTATCACAATCACTCTACACAGCACTTTGTCAGATTTCTGATCACTGGGCTTTCCAAGGGTTCCACACCATGGTCACAACATCCTTTGCTACGGAGAATCTACTAACAGCTACAAAGGAGCCTTAGGTAATGGAAACAAACTCCTCACATCAGAGTTTCGAAACAGCTACCTGCTATGACTGTTCAAAGCTCCTCCATTCCCAGTATAGAGAATCAATCTGACAGGAATTGCAACAAGGAAGTATTTGTTTAAAAAATGACTGGTCATCAACCTATCACCTCACAACCATCCGATACCTAGTACCAATGGTAATAAGGTGGTAATAATTTCCTTATTCCTTCAGAGGAATACTCTTAACAATACTCTTGAGTTGACAATGCTGTTTCCTTCAGGTCTAGATTAGGTCCACGCAGCTATACTATACATGGGCTATTTTATGCCAGGAAGGCACATTTTTCATTTCTTTGTCACATACAAATACTACAAGAGCCAATTGGCAGATAGGCCCTTTTTCATTAAACCAACTGTGTGTTCCTTACTCATAGAGTCTCTAATTTTTACGATTGTGCTTTCAACTTCGCCCCATGTTGGAATTTGAGTAAGTTTCCAATATTTTACAAATAGCCATTTTGCTATCAATAATATGTGAGATAATAAATATATACCTTGGGAGGCTGGCAAATTTATATCCAAGTGTAATAAAACCAATTGAGGAGTACATAAAATGGGTTTCACAATTATTGTAGAAATCTGCTTACAAATGTGAATCCAAAAGGGCTTCACTTTTTCGCATTCCCAACATACATACCAGCGCTATGGAATATGTCGGCACATTATAAATGAACTATAATAATACATGCAAGGTTGTACCTTGCTTCCTACAACCTTTCCAACAGGTAGTTTTAGAAATAAAATTACTGTATTTATCGGCGTATAACACGCATTTTTTCTACCTGAAAATAGGGGGCAAAAGATGTGTGAGTGTTATACGTCGATATAATGTTAAGGACCCTACATACCGCATAGCGGTGCGAATGGCGCACATTGCAGTCCCCGGCAGCCTTCCTCTGCTACACTGGAATGTGTCACATAATGTACCGTATATACTCGAGTATAAGCCGAGTTTTTCAGCCCTTTTTTTATGGATAAAAAGGGCCCCCTCGACTTATACTTGAGTCACTCTTCCCCCCGGGAATAATATTAATAAAAAAAAGTTATGAGCTACCCTTATTTTGCTTCAAAGTTCTTTATTTGAAATGTAAGATTTTTTTCCTGAAATTTCCTTCTTAAAATGAGGTGCGCGTTATACGCCGGTGCGTGTTATACGCCGATAAATACGGTATATCTATTAATATCAGGGACTAAATACCACCTGTGTGTAATTTTGAAATATAATTCCATATATGAGGCATTAAATACTGCCTTCCATGGGCCTCATTCTATTAGCGGCCGCAGCCGTTGCGGGGCCGCAAGGACCGGCCGCAAGCTATTCTGCTATTCTATTCCCTTACGGCCGGGGATTCCGGCAGGCTTGCGGCCGGTGCCTTGCTATCTCTTGCGGCCGCTCGCGCCGGAGGAAAGCCTTTGATCTAAAACGGCCGCAAGAGATTTGCAATTCAATTGCTCCGGGAAACCTCTCTGCAAGGCTAAAAGCGAGCCGCAGCTTACTTGCAGGAAAGAGGTCTCGCTAGCACCAATTAAGCACATAAAATAGCTCAAATAAAGCCATCCTGCACTTTGAGAAGACTATAAAGGGATTTTAGGTGTTAGAAAAAATAGCACATAATTATCCTGTACTCAAATCCGTAAAATATTTTATTTTTAATATCCGTAAAATATCCATGTAAAAAGTCCAGAGTGCTTGGAGCACCTCAGACACACCCACGCCGCAGCCGGAAAATAAACAGTTAATTTGAACTCGGGTTTGGGCAGATGTGCAAGCTTGAGAGTGGGTTCCTTTTAATCCTCATGTCCCCCAATATGATCCCTAGCATTTACAGAGCTGTACAGTGCAGGCTTGAATTTATTTTTCAGTTTTTATATTTCACAGCTTACGGCCGGTTCCAAGATATGCGGCCGGCCGTAAAAGGAGATCCTTGCGGGGCCGTATAATAGAATCGCGAGTTAACTGAACCCCCGCAAGGAATCGCAGCCTTACGGCCGATTTACGGCCGATAATAGAATGAGGCCCCATGTATTTACATTATGTGTTTTTTCCAGGTCTGTTTCCCATTCTTTTATCCCTCTAGATGTATCAAATGTGCAATTAGAAGATATTATTTTACTACACCTTGGAAATCAAATGCAGGTCCTCTCCCTTAATTATCAATTCTTCTAGTACAGATACATTTTCCATATTTGTCTTTTTAAGTCCCCCCTGCAATAAGGATTTTTCCAAGGCTCTATAATTAAGCCAAGTAAAGTCAATTAAGTCTAGTTTATGTTGAATCTCCGATAGTTCTAATAGGGTACCCCCTGAGTACAGATCACCTATATTATAAATTCCTTTTTTCTTCCAAAATGATACTTCTAGATTTTTATTTTTGGCTGTCAGAATTTCTTTTGGTGCGACCAAAGATGAAATTGTGATAAGCCAATTCTTTTTTTATTTTTTTTTATATAAACATACAAATTTTACATAATTTACAAAATAGTACAAAATGTAAATTTTTCTTGCATATATTTCATTATATCATTTAATAACAATATTTACCATCTTTCACACCATTCATTCTATTACTTGTTGCTTATTTATCAATATTCATGATGCTTATAACCTTTAATTAATACAGAAGGAGTAGAGGGGAAACCAATTTTTACTTATTAATATATTTTTCCCCAATACAACCAATTTATATAGGGATTTCTTTTTTGTTGGGCCTGTTGAGGGCCAATCCTTTTCTAAAGCATAGTTTCTTGAAACTGTATTTATCCCTTCCTGCCAACTTGGAGTCTGAGTATTCTTCCAATATTTTAATATAATCTTTTTTGCCATTAGCATAATATGAGATATTACATATTTAAGTCCAGGGGGTGGTATATTTACTTCCAAATGTAATATCATATGCTCTATTTTGAGAGCCCGCTATTATGGTAATTTGATGTTTACACTGGAGCAAAAACGGTTGAATTTTTTCACAATCCCATCACATATGTTGGAGGGAACCTTATTTACCACAATTTCTCCATCACAAAGTTTGTCAGGAGCTATCAAATCTATTAATGTCCACAAAAGTTAAATGCCATCTTTGAGCAATTTTAAAGAACATTTCATTATACGATGGACATGGAGATGATTTTTTAACTAATTTGAAAGCTTCTTTCCAACTATCTATTGTCCATTCTTTCTTTAAATATCTCTCCAAGGTTTTCATTCTTGTTGTTTTTTCAAATTTTCTGGAATTATTAATAATTTTTTGACATTTTGATATTAAATGAGTTTTCTTATTCAATAAAAACTAATTTCTCAAAGGGAGTCTGCTCGTTCATATGATTTAATTTGTATCCGATTTGTAGCAAGCTACTCTGTAATGTTAGATAATGTAGCCAGTTGAAGAGCTTAGAATTTATTTTTTTGGATATATTCTCCTGACTAAGTACGTTTCCATTTAGATAAAGATCCCCCATTACCTTTACTTCACTATTTTCTCCCATAAAAGTGATAAAGTTATTATCAACACTGGACATCAACTCTATTGGTGCTCCTAATAATGGATGACTACATATGTTCATATTCTTTTTATTTTTGTACAAAAACTTAATCAATGATTTAATACTTCTAGGAAGATTTAGTATCATACTATTTTTCATCTGTGAAGACCAGATTACCATATGTAATGAAATTGGATATAGAAATTCTTGTTCAATCTCATACCACACCCTTTTCGGGTCTAATTTATTCCATCTTGCTATGTGAGCCCAAATAATTGCGTCATGGATATCTGCGATTACTGGGGATGATATTCCACCTCATATAAGTAATGATCTATCATTTTCTGAAGGTCATTCAATAAATACTTTGGTGAAACATCTGGAATTGCTCTGAAAATATACAAGATTTTAGGAATTATCATTTTTATTATTGCTATTCTTGCCATCCATGACATTTTCAGAGCCTTCCATTCAGTCAAAATAGATCTTATTTGCTTGCGTATATGTTCAATGTTTACTTTCAATATCCTATTTATTTTAAATGAAAATTTTAAACCCAAATGGGTGATATATCCTGATTTCCAGTTGAGATTATAGATATTTTCTAATCTTAATATTTGATCTTTACTTATCCCTCTTGATATTACATCAGTTTTCAAATAATTTATTTTTTATTATGATAAGCAACCATATTTTTCCAGGATTTTTTTGCAGGTGATATAAAGATTTGCCTGGCTCTATTAGTGTCAAAATTATATCATCCGCAAAAAGTTGTATTTTATATTCGTATTTTCCAATCATTACTCCTTTTATTCCAGTTGTATCTCTAAATAATTGTGCAAGAGGTTCTATGAATAATACAAATAATAATGAAGAAAATGGGCAGCCTTGGCGAGCACCATTTGTGATTATAAATTTCTCGATTTCAAAACGTACCCCGAAATTATTGCTCTAGGGCTTGAATATAGGGCTCCTATCGCATTGGAACCGAAATTTGCAAAACCAAATATTAACATGACTTCCTTTAAAAAGTCCCAGCTGACTCTGTCAAAACACTTTTTCAGCGTCAGCATGGGAACCCCATTCTTATTTGAATAGGACATTATGTCCATAAGACGCCTAGTGTTATCCAAGGTTTGTCTACTGGTTAAAAAAACTGATAGAGTTTAATCAATTAGACAATATTTGTGAGTACATTTTTATGTCTTCATTTAGGAGTGATATGGGTCTGTAGTTTATATAGTTCTCTGGGTATTTATCTGGTTTTAAAAGCTATATAATACAGCATGCATAAGCTTAAAGGAAGCCATGTTTGATAATGGCTACGGATGAAGAGCGAGGCATTTGTGGGCACATTTGTATGTCCCAGCGCAACTTCCCAGAATGCAGTGTAATAACTGTTTTCCTTGGAACTCTGAGCTGGAGCAGTTTTTTTTTACTTGCTTTAAACGTTCAAATGTGAACACAGATGTACTTTTTATTTACTGTACTACTGTACGGTGGAGGGCTTCTATCGCTCTTTTGCCCACCATATTATAAATGATTGTTGTGGTGAACTACCTACTCATAATTTCCACAACACAAGCTGAGATCCCGCTCCGTGCTGATGATAGCCAGTAAGCTTGAAACAGTTGTACATGGATTGGATACTCGGCCTGTGTTTATTCCAACCTTGGCTTTGCATTAAAGCTGTGTAATGCAGCATGCATAAGCTTAAAGGAAGTCATGTTTGATAATGGCTACGGAATGAAGAGCGAGGCATTTGTGGCCACATTTATATGTCCCAGCTCAACTTCCCAGAATGCAGTGTAATAACTGTTTTCCTTGGAACTCTGAGCTGGAGCAGGTTTTTTTTAACTTGCTTTAAACGTTCAAATGTGAACACAGATGTACTTTTTATTTACTATATATATATATATATATATATATATATATATATATATATATATATATATATATATATATATGAATAATCAGAGCATTGCAATATATAGTGATACCTTTTTTATTGGACAAACATATTCATAGATTTCATGCCGAGCTTTCAAGAGCGTTCCTCTCTTTGTCGAGTCAGAGTCAATACTAAAGAGAGGAACGCTCTCGAAAGCTCATCATGAAATCTATGAATATTTTTGTCCAATAAAAAAGGTATCACTATATACTTATTCATCTGGATTACTGGACATTCACGGCTACCTCACTCATTATATATATATATATATATATATATATATATATATATATATATATATATATATATATATATATACATATACATATACACACACACATATATATATATATATATATATATATATATATATATATATATATATATATATATATATATACATATACATATACACACACACACATATATATATATATATATATATATATATACATATATACACATATACATATATATATATATATATATATATATATATATATATACACACACACACACATATATATAAACATTATTTATATATATATATATATATATATATATATATATATATATATATATACACACACACACACATACACACACACACATATATATACATATATATTATCGTGTGATTAATTTCCACTCTGGAGTCTTAATGTACAAGTCTATTCGCTTCTTATTGTCCTTGTATGCTATGTTCTGTTAAAGTTTTTCCCCCTTCTTTAACTGTTTTTATTAGATGCCAGTGGGAATCCTTCAAGATTAAAATTATTTTTCCGTTTGTAAATCAGGTTCTCTCTTCTCAATGCTTGGGTTATATGTAGATATTGTTTTCTTCTGGCCAATGTGGCTGCTGATAGATCCGAAATAACTTTCAAAGCTTCATATGGGGCATCCAAACTCTTTTTCTTAAAGTGTGCTCTCAGTATGGCTTCCTTTGTTGCTAGAAAGTGTAGTTTAGCTATCACATCTCTTGGCACAGTACTTCCTAGATATGATGTAAGTGGTAGTCTATGGACAAAGTCATTTTTTTAAAATCTTTCTGTAATATAGAAGGATCTAAAAATCCCAAAAAATGTGTCAGATATTCTTTCAAATCTGGATCTGTGATTGAAGTTTGTTTGTATCTATCTCAATAGATTTTACTACATTAGTAGTCCTCAGGGAATATGCTTCCACACTGAAACATTAAAAACTGTCCCCTTATTTACAATGAATGGTATTATTATATGTTGTCCTTTCATAAAGCGAGAATTGCATGTACAATCATCATTCTAGGAATTACTTAGGACTTACCCTACAACCTACCGCTGTTCTTTTATTTGTAGCAGAGGTTCTTTGCAGGAGATGTAAATTCACCTATGAGAGTGAAACAATTGCAATCTTTATGATAAAGTCTTTCTTGTCCTTAAACGGACTTTAGTGTTTTAGGACTTCGATATTTAGTTGTATTTTGTTTAGTGTGTTTCTCTTAAATGCATATAGAGTGCTGTTGTAATTGGCACTATTTGTAATCCTCTCATATATTGCTCACTCCTTAGGATCTGATTATTTTCACTTATATCCACTTCTGTGAGAAGAGGAGTATCTCTATAAATGTAATATGAATGACTGTTTCAAAGTTATGGCTGTTTATATTCATTCATATACTGAACACCCATCACCCTCCAAGACCTCAAATAGCTACACCAAGCTAAACTTTGATTTCCATTCTTCCCCTGTTTGTTCTCTATTTGGGGCTAATATGTTGTGGTTTAACAGTCCTCTCACACCATGCTGCCCTGCAATGGCATGAGAGCTGCAATATTTCTTCCAAACAGTCTTTCCCCACGAAAACTTAAATTTAGCTGGAATTCAGGGGACTTTCTAGTGGGGGACCATCCTCCGACTGTTGACGGGTCTGGAACCTTGGCGTCTTCTGCGTACTGAGAGTGAATGGCGTGTTCTCATGGTAGTACGGCTCTCCTTGCAACCTATGGGCACGTCATGCGTCCTGCACGCTCATTTCCGGTTACCAACTTCCATGTGAGTTCCTGAGCTCAATTGCGGTGTATCTGATAACTTCATTCTTATTCTAGACTTGAAGGCATAAATTTAGTCAGCTATAGAATAGATTGGATAGGTACGCTTTCTTATATAGTGAGCTCCATCCAATCACTTGCGAGATTGCTATACTATCATGAATATATTTAATTGATGGTATTGCTAAACCTCCCATTTCAAATTTTTTATTGGAAATATTAACTTTTGTATACAAATCTATCCAATATTTTTTGTATTTTACAGAGGATACCTTTAGGTATTCTTTCAGGAAGGCACCTAAAAAGGTATGTTATTGTGGGGATTATACTCATCTTTAATGCTGCTATCCTTGCCGACCATGATAGATTTAAACATTTTGAGTCGTATAATAACAATCTAATCTGTTTTATAATTCCTCCCAGATTATTTTTTAGTACATTCTCTATTCTAAAAGAATTTTTTTATCCCATATGAGTTATATATTTTATCTTCCAGTTATATAGATATACATTTGACCACGGTCTTATTTGTTCCATATTAATTCCTCTGGAGATTATATCCGTTTTCAAATAATTCATTCTAAAATTCTGACAAGAATTGATATAAATAAGAACAAGACACTTCAGGCTTTGTTAAGGTTAATACTATGTCGCCCGCAAACGTCATTATTTTGTAGTTGGTATCTCCAATCTGTACCCCATAGATATTATTGGATTCTCTAATCAATGATGCCAGGGGTTCTATAAATAGTATAAATAAAGTAGGTGATAGGAGGCCACCCTGGAGTGTGCCATTTTTAATGGAAAATTTCTATTCTATTTAATTATCCAGGGCTGAATATAAATGCTTTTGGTTTAGTATATAAAGCTTTGATCGCCTTTGGTGCAAACTCTGCCAATCCAAATTTCTGGAGCACTGCTTCAAGAAAATCCCAGTTGAGATGACCCTGTCAAATGCTTTTTCGTCGTCAAGTGACAGGGTCGGCATGGGTAGATCGCTCCCCCTGGCGTGCAACATAATATCTACCAAATGCCTTGTACTATCTGAAGACTGTCTCCCCTTTATAAAGCCTGATTGATCGTATTGGATCAATTTAGGGATAAAATGGTTTAATCTATTCACCAGAATTTTCGAATACGGTTTTATATCTAAATGTATCAAAGATATGGGGTGATAGCTTCCACATTCTTCTGGGTCTTTATCTTGTTTTAATAAATTTAATATTTTAGCTTCTGAAAGCTCTGGTAATAATTTTCCTATTTTTTTTAAATCTCATTAAACCTATTACATAGATGTTCACTTAGAACCATTTATAGTACCAATCCAAATTATTATTTTTTTATATACATTTTTATTGAAGAAAATTGACACGCTTCTTGAATTATTATTTGTAGCATCAACCCTTATATTAAAATGTTTGTTGTTTACATAATGAAGGGATTCTTTCTTTAAGTGTGTCTCCTGTAAGCACAGGATGTCTGCTTTATATTTGATATAGTTTGTAAATGCATTCTTTTAGTTGGAGAATTTAGCCCATTGACATTATGCGAAATTATGTTAATCACCATAGTTTCCTATTTCTTCATTAAAAACCCATATTACCAATTTATTTTCTTTTTTTCTTCTCTTAAACCAATAGTTTATAACAGTCAATCATTCTCATCTTAAATTTAACCACCCATTTAAACATACACCAAGATGTCCAAATCACAATGGGCATTCTTATCGACACAGTGCTGTAAAAGCCAATCTAAAGATATGGTATGTGATCAGACCATAACAATCTAGGTAGGGAAGTCATTGATATGTAAGATTCATTCTCCACAGAGAAGCTTTAAGAGAGAAAAAAAAGAGAAAGAGAAAGTTTTAGTGTATATCTCTAAATCTAAACTAATATCTTTTTTAAACATCATCTTCCTATCTCTGACCTAAACTTTCCCTGCATACCCCTGCTCCTTTACATATCGGGCCATTATTTTAAAAATTACCAATCTGGTATTTTAAGCAGTTAATTTTTTTTGTCCGCTTCTTTTCAATGTTCATATTCCACTTTAACAACAAGACCAACCCATCGTCTACTGGGTTTGCTTTGTGCCAACTTGAGTTCTTAAAAATCCTAAGTCAGGTGGGATGTTTCCATTTATACTGGATTTCCTCTGGTCTTAATCTTTGTGTTATAATTACGAACGTTTTTCTCTTTGCCAACGTGTAGTGGATAGATCTGAAAAGATTTTTATTCCTTCAAAAGGAGAGTCCTGGACTTTTATAATATAGCTAGATTTAACAATTGCTTCCTTATATGGTAAATAATGTGTCTGCACAATCACATCTCTTGGCACTGCTTTATCCATGCTGTTTGGAAGAGGAATCTATGTATCTCTTCCAATTTACAGTCCTCTTTAGGATAATCGGGAACCAGTGTATGGAACATATCTACTAAATACTTATCCAGATCTCTATTGAAATTCCTTGGATTCTGAGGTTATACCTACTTGAGCGATCTTCAAGGTTGCATATTTTTTTATTTAACTCCTCAATTTTATTTTCCAGTGAGGAAGTGTATTTCAAATCGAGTATTGTGGTCAGTGATAATTTATCAAACTTCACCACCAATTTCTCTGCTATAGAATTAACCTCTAATGGCTTTGGAATTATCCATAATTTGATTTTTAAGTTGCATTGTAGGATTTGTCTGAAAGTCAATCAAAAGACCTTTTTTTTTTGATTATGGTAGTTGTTACTCTTCTTGATAATTTACCTTATCTCCATTGGAGGTTTGTTTTATTTTTATAGGCAACTCATTAGAAGTTTTCTCCATAATTGAAATCTCGCCATAAGATGTTTCTACTAGCTCATTTTTAAATTTTTGGGGAAACAACGTCAGTAGATTTTATAGATCCGTTTTTCTTGTCTTTAACTTTTGTCTTTGCGGACATTGCTGCGATCATTCTCCATTATCTAAATTAATTATCAAATCTCCTCATTCCAAACTTCAGATTCTAAGGAAATCCATTGACCCGTATGACGAGCTTCAGATTACTTAAGCTCTCGACAAGACTGAAGGTCCTTTCCACATTATCAAAGTTTTAGGTATTATATTAGACACAGAGAATGGAGGCTAGGCTTCCAGATAACAACCAGGAGTGACTCAAAGATTACATTGAATCATTTAATGCTACACAGAAATGCACACAAAGAACTTCAGACTCTCCTCGGACACACCAAAATACTTTTAAAAGGTAATCTATTCACCAGCAATCTTTTATTCGATATGACCAATCCTTCTAACGAACAGTCTAACATAAAACTTTGTGATTAACCTATCAAATATCTTCTTCTATGGACCACTTTTCTTTGCCTTTTGAATGGCCGGTATTTTTTTTCTTACTAGACCAACTACCTTATTACCATTTTTTATGGTATTCTCTACAGAGTTCTATTACAAAATAGTGTATTGCCTCCATAATGTGATGGCCAGTCGAAAGTTATAATCTCGTTTGCATACAATGCCCAGGCACACATTTTCAGTATTAATTGCCGCCCAGTATTGGGGAGCTGAGGGGAATAATCTGGTAGTCAGATTAATTTGCACTAATGAAGTGTCTAGTGACATTTCATCCCATCTTAAACTCCTAGACCCTTCAATTACGTTCCTCGTAAAAGAACTTGCACTTGACTCAAATTCATATTTTTTTCACATTCCCCCCACGTATAAGAAACCATACCTCATTCCGATGCTTTCTGCCCTCAGGATTTCTCATAAACCCGACAGGCTACATAATGCAACATCTGCTACCTCAATGACCATCAATACCAGTCTAGAACCTCTTCTTTTTCAAGCAATATTTTTTTTTAGAATGCAAAAAAAAAAAGCAGCCTCTATTTTATTTTTATTGTATGTCCAATTGTGTCTCTGTGGGATCTACCATTTTTATTCTTACTAATCAACTTACTGGAGGTACGAGAATACTTTGATTGCACAGGAGGTTAATTTCTGTTCTATGGAAAATATGTCCAAAACAATTACCAGAGCTTTCAGTATCAGTAATAAAAAAACTAATTAGTATATGGGTACAAACCCTCCTGAGAAAGAAGAGAAAATTTAATTTTGCAATAAAGTATTATTTGGTCTGTGTAATTTTTTTAAATTTCTAAAACACACTTATTCATGATCAAGTTTAGTTATTCAAAAGATCATATAGAAACAAATTAAGCAATGTGGTCCTTTAATTGGAGCAATAAATGACCACTATGCTGTATTTACAAATAAAGTGCATAGGTTTCTTTGCTATGCATAGAATATTAAGAACAGTATTTGTGGTGTAGGTTTCTCGACAAGCAGAACTGAGTATCTCCTCCAACCGATGTCTAACATTGGTGTAGCCTGGACTAAATATAAAGCCTGAGCAGCGTAAGTTCTGCTTCAGACTGAGCATACTCCGTAAAAAGCGGTGGGGTTATGATGGCTCATGCACCATCATTGGGCAGTTCCTGCGGAGCAACTGCAAGCTGGCTGCAATAGAGACGTTTCCTCCGAGTAGGCAGTGGGGGGCGATTATGAATTATGTCATGGGAGGGGCCATTGACATCACCGAGGCTGCTTCCAAGGTCCAGGATTGGCCAGCCAATAGGAAGAGCTGACCAGCTCCCGAGAGACACAGGTAGGAAGAGATACAAAACTCTGCTTGAGGGGAAAATGGACAGCTGAAAAATGAAGAATGTTAGCTTTTCTTTATTTTAAATTGCATACTGTTTTTAATAGCCTATGCACAGCAAATAAACAAATTAGTTGTAAATACAGTACAGTAATCTTTTAAAGTTTAATAAGATATTGATATAAAAAGGTTTGGTAAGAGACCAAAAAAGGCCCCACCGCAGGATACTCCCTACCGCTAGCTTAGAGCATTTACTTGTGGCAGATGTTTAATGTTCTGCCAATGTTACTTCCTTATTTCCATTTCCTGCTCTCTTCAGACTTCTAAGTTTTCATTTTGTGTAGTATGATGGGAAGTTTAATAAAACCAAGTCATTAAGTTGTTTGCAGTGGCAGTTCCAAGTACTGATCTATTTTAGAATACTTGAGCAGTCACGGCTTTCTGACAAACTAAAACCAGCTTCAGACATTTCCTATGAAGTAGTATTGCTAATATTCAAAAACACTCTACAGCATTTTGAAGCTAATTTCATTTTGGACTCAAGCCATTATTACTATACTAGCGACTTGCCCGTCAAAAATGGCGGCAATAAAGTTTGAATGCTGGCAATGCTGTTTGACACACAATGGAAGGCTCTCCCCCCTCTAACTTGCGGGCCTCGCAATGAGCGCATTTGGTGCTAATTGCGAGCCTGTCCCACCGTCTACTTTATGGGCATCATGCTGAGCGATTTGCCGCTCATTGCAGTCCTCGGCCAACCCGCCACTTTCATGCTTCGCAATGAACACCTTCGGTTCTCATCGCGAGCCCCGCAATAAGCGCCTTCAGAGCTCATTGCGAGCCTCTCCTCCCCTCTCCTTTTCTGGCCTTGCGTGCCTCGCGATCAGCGCCAAAGTCCTACGGCCTTGGTCACTGATCGCGGACATCGCCCAGAGTGCCTTCAATCTGTTTCCATCCTCCATCTGTGGAGCGTGCTCGGGCAAATAACAACTCTAATGGGCCAGATAACCCTTAGACCCTGAAAGGCCACGATTGCGAGGCCTGCAATTATTATTATTATTGTCTTTATATCGCGCCAACATATTCCATAGCGCTGTACAGTGGTATTGTACAAGGCAAAAAACAAACTTAACGCCTTATAAAGAATGGAGGGCCCTGTTTTTGAGCATATAATCAAATGCACATAGTGCTGGTTTCCAAGACACAGACACACAATTGAAAACTCGCAAACTTACAATCTAAGGGTTTAGGTGAGATACAAGAGGGTGACAACAACAAAATGGCAACGTGAATGCAATTTGTTTAGTCAATTGGAGGGGTCTGTGTGTTGTACTGTAGAGTGTGGGTGGGAGTGTTATTATGCTGTGGAGTGTGCAGTTGAGCACCTTTGGCGCTCATTGCAGCAAAGTCGTGCGGCCCTTGCGATGAGCGCCTGTGGTGCTCATCGCTAGGCGTTTTCAATCTGTTTCTATCCTCCATCGGTGGAGCGTCCTCGGGCAAATAACTCCGACTGGCCAGATAAACCTTAAAGGGACCCTGAAAAGCCACAAATGCGAGGCCTGCAATGAGCGCCAAAGGCGCTCATTGCAGCAAATTCGTGCTGCCCTCACGATGAGCGCCTGTGGCACTCATTGCGAGGCCTGCAATGAGCAAAGTCATGTGAGCCTCACGATGAGCACCTATGGAGCAAATCGCGAGCCTCGCTATGAGCGCCTTCGGCACTCATTGGGCATGTGCAAGGCCGTAACTTAACATGGCGTGACTGACGATTCGTAATTACCACAACTATATATGGGATTCTAAATAAGCTTTGGTTTCTGCAGATATAGTATACAAAAGTAAAAACACTTCTAACAGAAGCTTGATGGTTGAGTTAATTATTCATCCCCAATTTAGGAAGAATTTCAGGTTGAATTTAGCATCTGTACTCCACAGGAGGTGAAAGATCTGGGTACTCTCTACAGCCTCATTGCATAGTTGATGGAAATAACCTGAAACTGGTAAGTCCAATTAAGGGAAGAAAGAGTTGTCTGTGAGTAACCCGCACTTCATGCGAGTGATCCGCACTCTATGTTCTGTGTTATAAAAGTAGTTTAAGACCAATATACATATACCAAAACAATCAATGTTAAGTATAAAGAGATACAATAGGGACATCTCCGGAGTCTCAAGTGCATGTCATCACCTAGTATCTTTAGCTATAGTGGAAATCTAGTTTTCTGCATATTTCTGTTGTAAAGAGGTTTCCTGGGCATGTAGATGTATTCAGAATGGATTTACATTGTGTACTATACATTCAGTGGAGGTACTTCAATCAACTCTTTACCCACAAAACATATTTTGTGTCTGGTCTGAATTAAAAAAATAGTAAATGGACAACAAATTTAAGGATTAAATACGGTTTGCATATCTATGACTCACAAATGAATAATTTTGGTATGTGAAAATCCAAAGTGCCTTTAAGAATTATTCAAATAGACACCTAAATTAAAAAAATGTGAGTGCTCGCAATGTTCTCTAACTCATCCGCTAAAATAATTTTCATTGATGATCTAAAAATCATGTTTTACTACAACAAATATGTTTTACTCCATAGTCAAATTTGGCAAACTATAAAAAGGTAGAACCTAATACTCACCTATTTTTATGTAGTTTTCTTCAAGAATATCCTCCAAACCAATCTCCTTCCAAAAGCTGTCATCCCATCCTTGCTCAGAAGAGTATGTCCATTTGCAGACTAGTGAACACAAGGATCTGTTGTAGAAATAGAAATGCAGACTTCTCTTTATGGCTATTACACAAGATTAAATAATTTGCAACACACTAACATATTTATTAACACAAAGGATACAATAAGAACAGGATGCATAATTCAAAGTTACATTTATATATAAAAGTAGTACCTTGGTACTCGTCGTTAAAGGCATATACCAGTGTCCTGGTTTATTAATGCACTGGATGCAGCTTTTGTTACTTGACACTCCTGAACATCCCTTCTAAGATTAACATAAAATTCATAATTTGTTTTGGCCAATCAGGAGAAAGCAAAGATTGGCTGATATATTTGTATCATACTCTGGGTTTCCTGTGTTGCAAAGCAGCTTGGAATATGTAGTCCACCTTTCTCTATCATTATGTTTTGATTTAGCATTTAGCTCAGACCCCACCCTGGAGCAAGCACTTCCTTTGGTCTCAACTAGAAAGGTCAGGCTCTGTACCTGGCTGGTCTCTTCAGTGTACTTGGTTATGTAAGCCCCCTGTGGGTGTGCAAAGCTGGATTTCACTCTAATGCATTTCACTTTGTAAGTACACCGAACTTATCTATAGAACACATATTTTTCTGATAATCACGGCCTGTTTCTTACCAAACATTTGAGACCCAGGAAACTTATATACACCTTTAATTGGTTCCAGAAGGCATGATGACTGGTGAAAACGACAAGTAATGTAAAGTAAGGGGTAAGGTACATTGATACGATTTTTACTCATCAAATGAATACAGTTGAATTGTTGAATGCAGAGTATGAAGAAGTCAGGTACCACTATACACATGGTCAAAAAATTGGAATAACCTTATATATAGTGACACAAACACAAAATATAACTATTGCAGTATATCGCAATACTTTGGGCAAACATTCAATTGAAAGTGCAGAGACTTCTACAAAGTTGCATTTTTCTAAATCTCATCACATTAAATATTTGCCAAATAAAAATATATCACTATAAGCTGCAATACTCTTATCCTCCAAGTACATTTATTTATGTGTGCACAATAGGAGTTTAAATCCAAATATTCATGAAAGATACCAAACTAGGGGCTCAATTACATGACTCCTGTGAGAGCACCCTTATGGCTGAAAAGGTTCAAATAAGAGCTGCTCGATACGTACCTAGAAGGTTGTCACATAAGGAAAATAGATTAAGAGTGCTTCCAGCTATTGTTACATGATATGTAAGGTTACATGAGATCACTAATACATATGTAGTAAGAAAAATAGCTTACATGTGTTTTCAGAGGTCCTTACTTCATACCTAGGAGTTGTTTGGTGGTGCAGAGACAGGAGATCAGGGAGTGTTTTGGACATCTCTTTTCATATGTGAGGGAAATATTTATTTGACAACAAAAACCAAAATGCTCAATCTGAGATTGAACAATACTAAAAGTAGGCTTGTTCTATAGGCATAGTAACCTAGTCAGAGAGCAACACTCTTTTAGCTCACTTGTTTGAAAATAGATCGATTTGAGGTTCTATATCTACTGTGCTTCATGGAGAGTAATATTCCAGCTGGAGCAATGTCTTCATTAACAAATGGAAACATTTCTTTTTCGTAACACTATTCCACATTAACAAAATGTCTACAGAGTTTTCCCTGCTTAAGTTGTTTTATTGGATTTAAATTCTCTTCAGTGTTACTCATCTGTGTCCATAGAAACTGTCATCACTACACAACATATAAGGGTCTGTAGAAAATATAGAGGTCCTGTTTCCACCAAGCCATACATCTTCTGGAAAGGGGTAAGCTCAAGAACATGCACATGGCATCCAGGGACTTCAGTGGGGATTTGTTTAGTTCCTATTTACATACCTTGTAATAGCATTGAAAAAATGCAATAACTATTGGAGCTTTTTAGTCATAGATAAAAGCAAGGAGAAGAAGTTATTGATAACCAACAAACATCAGTGGGCAAAACACTTAGTTCTGCTACAATAGTGTGTATTGAACAGGAAAATGTGTCTACATAGTATTATTGGGAAATATCCTCTTTATAAATATAGAACATAAATCTGTCATCTCCTCCGCTTCTGCAAAGACATAC
The DNA here is from genome assembly GCA_027410445.1 of Discoglossus pictus. NCBI lineage: Eukaryota > Metazoa > Chordata > Amphibia > Anura > Alytidae > Discoglossus > Discoglossus pictus. Next base: position 163,882,725 of record CM050170.1, read on the forward strand.
AGTCATCACATTCCTGTGTTAATGTCTCTATATTTCCTCAGAGCTTGATGACAGCTCAGCATGTCTTGGAGTAATAGCCGGAGCATTGATGCATTGCAATATAAGGCAGCTGTTTGAGGCCAGGTTGTCAGTACAACGTAGCGTGTTCTACAAGTTCACCAACACATTCACAATAGAGATGAATATGCTACTGGAGATTATCATGTCAGAGGGAATAACAATACGTTCTTACTCTCTAATCATGTATTTAAAATATTTATTAAATATTGCTATAATTTTCTTGCACAAAAACAGATTAAGCTAAAGTCTGAAAAATATACTTCCCATTGGCAATAGCATACTATAAATATTTAAGGGGGTGTAAAGCAGTAAGCAATTAAATGTTTTGGTAAATTGTTTAATTTGTACATGCTTTCTAATTAGTACAACAAAAAGCAAATAATTCACACTGCACGGTCAATATGAACTTACTAAATTAAGCTTTGCATGGGAGGTTCTTTAGGGCTGCAACGCTGTTATCTAATGCTGTAAGTTATGTAAAGCAAAGTACTTTATATACCGTATTTATCGGCATATAACACGCACCGGCGTATAACATGCACCTCATTTTAAGAAGGGAATTTCAGGTGAAAAAAAAAATTCAAATAAAGAACTTTGAAGCAAAATCATCAACCTCAAACTCCCTCCTCATCCTCAACCTCCCTCCTCAAACCCCCCATCCTCAACCTCCCTCCTCAAAGCCCCCTCCTCAACCCCACCATCCTCAAACCCCCTCAACATCCCCATCCTCATCCTCCCTCCCCGTCCTCATCCTCAACCCCCCGTCCTCATCCTCAACCCCCCGTCCTCATCCTCAACCCCCCGTCCTCATCCTCAACCCCCCGTCCTCATCCTCAACCCCCCGTCCTCATCCTCAACCCCCCGTCCTCATCCTCAACCCCCCTCCGCAACCTCCCCATCCTCAACCTCCCTCCTCAAGCCCCCTCATCAACCCCCCATCCTCAAACCCCCATCCTCAAACCCCCATCCTCAAACCCCCAATCCTCAAACCCCCAATACTCCTCCTCCTTCCTCAACCCCCCTCCTCAACCTCAACCCCCCTCCTCATCCTCAACCCCCTCCTCAACCACCCATCCTCAAACCCCCATCCTCAAACCCCCAATCCTCAAACCCCCAATCCTCAAACCCCCAATCCTCAAACCCCCAATCCTCCTCCTCCTTCCTCAACCCCCCTCCTCAACCTCAACCCCCCTCCTCAACCTCAACCCCCCTCCTCATCCTCAACCCCCTCCTCAACCACCCATCCTCATACCCCTCCTCAACCTCCCTCCTCAACCACCCTATCCTCAACCTCCCTCTTCAAACCCCCTCCTCAACCCCCCCATCCTCATCCTCCCTCCTCAACCCCCCCTATCCTCAACCCCCTCCTCATTCTAAAACCCCCTCCGCATTCTAACCCCCCTCCTTAACCTAAACCCCCCTCCTCCTCAACCTAAACCCCCCTAAATACCTCCCCCTCACTTACCTGCTTCTTTAGGAGGGGGGTTTAGGTTGAGGAGGAGGGGGGTTTAGGTTGAGTAGGGGGTTTTAGAATGTGGAGGGGGGTTTAGAATGAGGAGGGAGGTTGAGGATGAGGAGGGGGGAGGGAATATCGGCGTATAACACGCACCTATCATTTGCCCCCTATTTTCAGGGAGAAAAAGTGCGTGTTATACGCCGATAAATACGGTACTTTGTTATATAGGAAATTACTTAAGAGGGAGCACCTCAAACAAGGTTTAGCTCTCTTGTGTCATTACAAAGTAGAAGTTTTTGTGCACATATCAGGCTGGTCCCAACTCAAAGGAGTGGCCCAACATCAAAATGGCAAACAAGACTATTTTGCACAAAATTCTAACAGAAAATTCCAGGCAGACATTTTTCCCATCTGGCTCTTGCCACTTCAGGAGACCTCTGCCACATGTCTAAAAACTTTAAGCATGACTAATAAAACAATTAGTTATGGAAATAATCTTAGCTTTAATATAGCTTTTCATTTTCAAAAGAAATTATGTGTCAAAGTTTAAATAAGCTGCAACTATATAAAAAAAAAATCCCTCTGCATCTCCCCTCCACTCCCATCCAGCCCCTCCACTCCTAGATATATGATTACCACAGTCCCTCAGACTCAAGGCTATCAGGAAGTGTTAAACCCATACAAGCTGGAACATTATGCACATTAAAAGATTCTTTAAAAATTAAGATTTTCTTTACAAATGATTTTATGTTTATGTTATTAGTTTGTTACATTCAGTGGATAGAAAAAGTCTACACACCCCTGTTAAAATGTCAGGTTTCTGTGCTGTAAAAAAATTAGACAAAGATAAATCATTTCAGAACTTTTTCCACCTTTAATGTGACCTATAAACTGTACAACTCAATTGAAAAACAAACTGAAATCTTTTAGGTGAAGGGAAGAAAAAAATAAAAATAATGTGGTTGCATAAGTCTGCACAACCTCTTATAACTGTGTTCAGAATTAAGCAATCACATTCCAAACCCTGTTAAAAGAGGAGTCAGCATACACCTGCCATCATTTAAAGTGCCTCTGATTAACCCCAAATAAAAGTTCAGCTGTTCTAGTTGGTCTTCCCTAAAATGTTCTTAGTTGCATCGCACAGCAAAAGCCATGGTCCACAAAGAGCTTCCAAAGCATCAGAGGGATCTCATTGTTAAAAGGTATCAGTCAGGAGAAGGGTACAAAATAATTTCCAAGGCATTATATATACCATGGAACACAGTGAAGACAGCCATCATCAAGTGGAGAAAATATGACACAACAGTGACATTACCAAGAACTGGAGCTCCCTCCAAAATTGATGAAAAGAAAACTGGTCTGGGAGGCTACCAAGAGACCTACAGCAACATTAAAGGAGCTGCAGGAATATCTGGCAAGTACTGGCTGTGTGGTACATGTGACAACAATCTCCGGTATTCTTCATATGTCTGGGCTATGGGGTCTGGTGGCAAGACGAGAACCTTTTCTTACAAAGAAAAACATCCAAGCCAGGCCACATTTTGCAAAAACACATCTGAAGTCTCCCAAAAGCATGTGGGAAAAGGTGTTATGGTCTGATGAAACCAAGGTTCAACTTTTTGGCCATAATTCCAAAAGATATGTTTGGCGCAAAAACAACACTGCACATCACTAAAAGAACACCATACCCACAGTGAAGCATGGTGGTGGCAGCATCATGCTTTGGGGCTGTTTTTCTTCAGCTGGAATTGGGGCCTTAGTTAAGATAGAGGGAATTATGAACAGTTCCAAATTCCAGTCAATATTGTCACAAAACCTTCAGGCTTCTGCTAGAAAGCTGAACATGAAGAGGAACTTCATCTTTCAGCATGACAACGACCCAAAGCATACATCCAAATTAATAAAGGAATGGCTTCACCAGAAGAAGGTTAAAGTTTTGGAATGGCCTAGCCAGAGCCCAGACCTGAACCCGATTGAAAATCTGTGGGGTGATCTGAAGAGGGCTGTGCACAGGAGATGCCCTCGTAATCTGACAGATTTGGAGTGTTTTTGCAAAGAGTGGGCAAATCTTGCCAAGTCAAAATGTGCCATGCTGATAGACTCATACCCAAAAATACTGAGCGCTGTAATAAAATCAAAAGGTGCTTCAACAAAGTATTAGTTTAAGGGTGTGCATACTTATGCAACCATATTATTTTATTTTTATATTTTTTCTCCCCTCTACCTAAAAGATTTCAGTTTGTTTTTCAATTGAGTTGTACAGTTTATAGGTCACATTAAAGGTGTAAAAAGTTCTGAAATGATTTACCTTTGTCTCATTTTTTACAGCACAGAAACCTGACATTTTAACTGGGGTGTGTAGACTTTTTATATCCACTGTACTTCACAAACATGACGTTTTTCCTTTACTACAGTGGTACTCAAATATAAGCCGCACCTGTAAAATTGGAGAGAAAAAGACTCTCAAAGTGATCAGCCATTGCAAGCAACAGGCTTTCTAATTAGTACTGTAACTTTTTTTACAGATTACAGGCTTTACAGGATGTTAGAATCACTAAAACCATAAAATCGCTATTCAATACCGCAGTCTAAAGCGCGAAAATCGGCACCCTTAACTCGCAATCGCGCAAATCGGCAGTAATTTTGCGTTTGCAAATAGAAGCCGCACACGTATCAAGCAAAGTTGGCAAATCGGCAATGATTTTTTTTACGATCGCGAATATGAGCCGCACTCGTAACTCGCAAGCTCAAAAATCGGAAAAAAGGTGCGGTACACATAAATGTAGAGATTTAATAATGCTTTACAGAATATAGACTACAAATTAAAAAATTAAATTTAAACCAAATTACCGTAAGTGAAGAAGAACGGTCTGTTCGTATAAATTGGGTTCTCTTATATTACAATTTTTTTTTCTTTTCTGATATTGTTAAAGTTAGTTTACATTATATTTTATATATAATGTATAACAATATAATATAAGAAAAGAAAAATTGTAAAATAAGAGACAACAATTTTCTTCTTCATTTAATTTGGTTTCATTTTATTTTGAATTTGTAGTCTATCTTCTGTAACGCATTATTAAATCTTTACATTTATGTTCTGCAGTAGACCAAAAGTAATGTGGAAAATAGAAGGGTCTGCACACTATTAACTAGATTTAGGGAAAAACAATTTGTTAGGTTGTGTTCATGCATTTTTTATTCTATTTAAGTGGTGAATACTTAATATGGATGAAGTATTTAGATAAAATGTGCTAATGGGTGGATGTCTCAGACGGGACTCACTTAGTCTCACCCACCCATTGTGCCAGCAGAAACATCTAATTTTTAATTCATGACTATAAAATGCATAATTAAATCTGAAGCTATGTTAAAGCATTATTTAGTTTAGTCAATAGTTTACACATTAGAGAAGAATTGTGGTAGTTAATGAATACTGATTTTTAGTGAATACTCAATTGTAAATGACATAATGGAGTTTCTAAAATAACTATCAACAAAACTTCTTAAAAATAGGTTAAGTTAAAGAAAACATATAAAACATTGTAGGTACATTTAGGACTACCAAAAATATGAAGAAAATGTTTTAATAACTTTACACTGTATTATTCTTTGAAGTTTATTTATCAAGTAGTATAATACTTACTTACATAGTAGTTGTGGTTAAAAAAATGATTTTAGTCAAGTTCAACCTCTAACCTTTGTAATATGCGGATTGAGTGTTCATATATGATAATTGATCCAGAAGAAGGCAAACGGGGAAAAAAAAGCATTGAAAGGGGAAAAAAATAAAATTTCTTCCAGACACCAGATAATGGCGATCAAACTCCTCCCTGGATCAATAATCACTCTCTAAAGATCCAGGATAACCCTTCAAAATATATCCAATCCGTTTTTAAAGTAGTCTATCAAATCACTGTCACCACCTCCTTTGGTAGAGAATTCTACACATTAACCACCCTTACTGTGAAGAACCCTTTTCTTTCTTTAAGATGGAATCTTTTTACTTCTAACTTCAAAGGATGTCCTCTTGTCAGTTGAAACCCTCTTGGCACAAAAAGCTCACTTGACAAAGCTTTATACTGGCCCTGGATGTATTTATCTAAGGTAATCATATCTCCTCTTAGATGCCTTTTTTTCTAGAGAAAATAAGTTTAATTTGGTTAGTCTTTCTTCATAACTTAGCCCTTCCATTCCCCTTATTAATTTTGCTGCTATTCTCTGTACTTTTTCCGGCTCTAAAATGTCCTTTTTATGAAGTGGTGCCCAAAATTGTACTCCAAAATTCCAAATGAAGGTGTACTAGTAATTTGTATAGTGGCAGAAGTATATTTGTTTCTATGGCTTCTATAACCTTCTTAATACATGCTAATATTGTATTTGCCTTTGCAGCTGCTTCTTGGCATTGAGCACTGTTACCTAGGTGTTGTCCACAAGCACTTCTAAATTCAATATCCAATACCCCAAGATTTACTCCATTAAAATTATGAATTGCATGGCTATTTTTCCTTCCAAAATGCATAACTATACATTTATTCATATTAAATCCCATCTGACATTTAGATTCCTATTTCTCTAATTTTCTTTCACGTGTAAACATCTTTTACACTCCATCAAGTTTAATTTTTTTTTTTTTAAAAGCATATTGCAAATATGGGACTATAGAGATCCTTTAAAGGGACACACTAGGTTTAGTAAACTACAGCAAAGTAACATTAAAGCTTGCCATTTTGACCTGTCAGTCAGCCTTTCTGACCCATTCACAAAAATATATGCTAAACTATTGATAATGAGAGATCATTGGCATTAAATCCAGTTAAGTCCTTGAGGAATTGGGTTCATTGTCTTTTAGACAAGAGACTAGAGACTAGGCATACTCAACGAGCAGGTGACTATACAGAAGCCAACGAACTCAAACCCTCAGGAATGTTTCAGTATTATATGGCAATTATTTCTTATTAACAAAAGATGAGATTTTTTTTAGAAGTAGATCAGAAAAGCAGACTGAAAAATGTCAAACTTCAACGTTCATTTACGGTCACTAAATAGATTTAAAAAAAAAACAAAAAAAAACATAACATTCAATTGATAAAGTGTTTCTCATTAATTATAGTATTAAAGGATGCCACATTTGGAACCTCTACTCTGTCAATTTAAATCTAGTAACAAAGTCAGTAAATTTTTTGGAAATCTGCAGATTAAAAATGTGTGTAGATGAACAATAACCTACCATTAAAATGTCAGTGCCATGCTGCAGGTTTTCCCATCAAGAACATGAACTGCACTAGGCACAATATACAAACATAATTTGGCTTGTTTGGGGCGTGGTGGAAGTTTGATAATCAGCTTACCATTGCAGATCACTTACTCTTTTTTCATTCTGGCAGTTTTGAGTTGGTCTGCCTTATTTTATCAGGTATCTTCATTAAAATGGCAATTTACCTCACTGTAAGTGCTCTTCATAGTTGAAAGAGCACAAGATAGTATGTTACAAGTGTCTTTTTTTTATTTTATTACAACAACAACAGATACAAAATGTACGTTTTAAATCTCGGTTTACATACAAGTATATCCGGCCCACTAGCTGTTGTAGGAGTAATAAGAGGCTGCTGAGTGCGGCACATGGTGTGAAGCTCTATAGGGCTATAATTGATAAGACTGCACTCTGCAGGACCAGTTAACCCATAGCTTTCCTGTTTAGGCAAGTCCAGCATCCCATGCCTACACGGATATATGTGGTAATAGTTACATTTTGGTTTGCTATGATCACCCCCCATTGCTCAAATTCCAGAGAGGCAGGAGAGCAGAACCCTGAGATTTCTGCCAGTATGGGAAAATAGAATCTGTTCCTTTAAAATTTGAAATATATGCAGTCTGACAAAAACCTTACCACTGACTTGTATTGGGACACACACCTTGCAACCTAATTGATTACAGCAATGAAGCAGAGTAGATCGGCATGTGGGCAGTCAGTTACACATGTAAACACAGATTTATTTTTTTTCTCAGGGAAAAATGCATGTAATTCAAAAATTAAAGAAGTATTTCAACATGTTTTAATGACATCTTCACAGTGATGTGGTCCAAATTGTGCTAAATTAAGTTGCCCTTTAAATTTAAAAGAACGGTGCTAGTGCTTAGCAGGTCACAGCTTTCAGTTTCCCACAAACACTATCAATATTTTATAAAAATGACCACTTTGAATACTTTTAAGGGACTCTTTCATTCTGTACAAACATCATATCTGATAGACTGTCCTCAAAGTCTGTTTAAAGTTTTATTAAAAGATCCTAAATAAAATATTTTAAATCACTCAGTGTACATTTCCCTATCCACAATGAGCTTATCACGGAGAGCACCCATGTTTCTTTTAAAAGGACATGGAAGGTTACTGGATTTCACTAGGAATATAATATACCTGTGCATCTATCTACTTTTATGTATTTTATTAAGAAGCTTAGTTCTTTTTTACCAAAACAATACAAATTGTATCGTTTGGGGGCCTGCCCTCTGCGCAGCCAGTACTTTATAGAGACTGTGTCTTCATGAACTGCAGTGTTTCAAAATTAGCCAATCAGTGACCATGTCTCAGCAGCATGTTCCAGAAAGATGGTCACAGATTGGTTAGCATGAGATACTGCACAGTAGGGTGTGTCTTCATGAGATGCAAATAGCAGAGCCAATCAGCTACTATTTATATGATTTTGAGAAGAAAAAACACTGAGCTTTTATTCACTTCTAAATGAAATAAAAGTACATAGAAGTAAATAAATATATAGATTATAATATATTCCTAGTGAAATCCTGAAACTTTCCATATCCCTTTAAGCAATGATGCAATCTTCTTACATTTTACTTTGCATAGAGAGCTACTAAAAGCTACTGGTGTTAGGAAAGTACGATTTGCAGTGTGAAACAGTAGGGTAACCAGTACATTACAGCACTGATTGAGGGAGTAGGCTGCAGTCAATGATGGTGGCTGTTATGGGCTGTGTGTTTGAACAATTTGGGCAGTAGGGCATTCAGGATGTACCTGCTTAAAGTGTTGGATAATTTTCTTTAAATCAGATTTGTTTTTTAATGAGTTTCTGAAGCAAGGAGAGATAGTATGTTAGAGCAAGCCAAGGAGTTCCACAGAACTGTGTGAAAAGTCCTGAAGGTGGGAATGAGGGGACACAAGAGAGTAGAAAGGAAACAGATAATTTGCGGAGTAAAGGGTTGTTGTGGGAGTATTTGGAGACAAGAGTAGAACTATGAAAGGGTTGTGAAGGGCTTTATATATTTAACTTCAGATTTTACACATTTTTCGGGAGGGTACGAAGAACTAGTGGAGTGATAGAAAGAGAAAATCTGCAGAGGTAGAGGAGTGATGAGGTGAGCCTAGCTGAGGAGTTCATTATGAATTGGAGAGTAGACATACAGGTGATGTAGTGAAGATGGCTAACACAGTTTCTGACAGTAAGTGTGTGATACATTGTCCGGAGTACTACATGTGTACACCTATAATGATATATATATATATATATATATATATATATATATATATATATATATTATATATATATATATATATATATATATATATATATATATATATATATATATATATATATATATATATAGATATATATAAATATATATTTTTAAATAAATGTAGTAATCTATATTGATGCCAGTATTTCTCGTTACAGTGAATATAAAAAGTCTGCACACCATTATTAAAATTGCAGGGGTCTGTGATGTAGAGCCAGAAATCAAGATAAGTCATGGCGGACATTTTTCCATCTATAGTATGACTTCTCAACCAACAAATTCAAGAGGAAAGCAAAAAGATTATTATTAGAACAAAATATTGAAAATTAAAGACTTATACTACCTTGGTTGGATAAGTGTGCCCAACAGCATTTTGGAAGCATTTATTACAGCAGTAAGTCTTTGTAAATAAGTCTCACCTGGACTTTGCAATTTCATCTCACTCTTCTTACCAAAAAAAGTTGAAGCTCCTTCAAATGTCCAAGGGATCTCCTATACACGGCCCTCTTTAGGTAGTTCCACTGGTTTTCTATGGCATTGAGTTCTGGGCTCAGTCAAAGACTTTGATCTTCCTTTTCTGAAGCTATTCCTTGGTTGATCAAGATGTGTGCTTTGGGTGGCTATGTTGGAAGGTGAAATTTCTCCTCGTCTTCAGATTTTTTGACAGATGGCAGTTGGTCTTGTACAAAAATATTTAGATATATGGAGCTAGTCATTATCCTATCTATATTGACAAGAGCCACTGCGCTAGCTGAAGGGAAGCTGTCCTAAAGCATGATGAGCGGTCTTGGCTTGTGCCAAATATATCTTTTAGAATTAAGGGTTAATATTTCACCCATTTAACCCATCAGATCCTCACACGGTTTGTAGTGAAAATTTATTATTTGCAAAATGTAGATGAACTTTAAGGTTCTTTTTTTGTGAGAAATGGCTTCCGTCTTTCCACCCTACTCCCCAGCCCATAAATGCAAAATAGGAGAAATTTGAGGAGTGACCAGTACCTGCCAGAAAGTCCTGCACCTTTCTGTAGGCCTCTTTGTGGTCTTCTTGATAAGTTTTCTCCTTATCCTGTCATCCTGATATTGTTAGTCTTCACAGTACTTCTTGGTACATCTAATGCCTTTGATATTCTCATATACTCCTCTCCTGATCATTACCTTTCAACAGTTAGATCCAGCAGATGACTTGTTAGGTTATTATGGACCATGGCTATCCCAGTAGAATGCATCAACAAAAGTTTCAAGGAAATCCTACAGGAGTCAATCAATATCACTTTCATTGATGGCAGATGCATGCTACTTACATTTGGACATGGTACTGAATGCCGTTACTTAAATCTGAACACAGCTACAGTTCCATTATAATAGGGTGTGCAAAATTATGCAACCAGGGTGTTAAAGGTTGTTTTTTTTAATTTCAGTTCTTTTTCAAAATCTATTTGTTTTTCTCTTGCATTTGGCTGGTTGCAAGGACACCTTAAAGATGGAAAAATGTCTGTGATGATTTATATTAATTTGTGGGTTTACATCACAGAAACCTGCAATTACAATACAGTTGTGCAGACTTTTTATAGCCAATTGAACATGCCCCTTAACATTTTAGAACCTCTTTTCTCACTAAACTATGTATTGTGCCATATGTAAATTAATTATTATAACGACATAATGGGCAGTATGGATTTGTGATGTCACATCTTAGGACACATTCCCTGTAAACTAATAAAAGAATAGAGTTCTCTAACACTTCACCATTGAGTAGAGCTTGCCCATTGAATTTAAAATTAAACTATTCATTGCAACGTTAAATTTATTTGTATATATTATTTTTAGAGTTACGGGACCACTGCAGTTCAGGAAACACTGCGTATGTTTGTGAAGTATGTAACAATCTAACAACATCAGCAGCTGTGCAGTTCATGAGCATAAAAGCATTTTTAGAAATAAAAGCTTAATTTTTGAAAACACGGTCTGTGTATAGACGGTTCCATCTCCTCTGGCTTCAACAGTTCTTGATAACTTTCGAGCCTGGTGGTTGTGGATATTTTATTTATCAGGAAGGGATACCTGCTCTCTTCCATCATACTCACAATTATATCTACAAGTCCTCCTACAGAAATGTAAGTGTCATACTTATACAAAACAGCCTTTCCCAAGGTATCTTGTATGGACTATCAGAGAATTCAACGTCTATTTTTTCTAAACAAAAAATGAACTTTATGACATTTCCGAATCTTAATTAAGCTCTTAGTTGGACTCTGTTTTTTCAAGTATTTGTACACTTTCCATTGTATAGTGACCCTTTATTTCCATTTTCCCTACTGACTATGTATTTTGTAAGAGTAGAAGCCATGGTTAGCCTAAGGGGTAAAGAGCTTTGGGCCGGTCCTGTGAATATGCACAGAACATAGGTGAAAGGGTTAGTATTTCTTTATAAACCTGGATATCAGATATCCTTTTAATGTTAAAAACAAAAAACACAATACTGTGAGAATTATCTGTATTCCTCAGATGTGCTCTTAAAAGCTAAGTGCCCTTGATCCGGGATAGTTGTTACAAGGATCTGACAGGTCCAACAGAAAACGATGGTATTTTAAAGGTCAAAAGGTTGGCAGAAATGATATTGCCGTCTAGAGCAAGGGATGAATTGTCTTTGAAGTCTGAGTTACAATATTTACAGTCATTAGATAAAATATGTCTCTGCATAATGGAAAGTACCAGCACTTGTAAAAATGTGTTTTGGCAGCGAGCGCATTTCAATAAGAATTCATGGCCAAGTTAAGTACTGCGCTGTGACCAGGAGAAAGCTTCGTACATAGGTAATTAGACGTATCAATATGTTAATTTGGCTATGAAAGCATATACGATTCCAACTCGCACGGTATAATGAGGCAGAGACATTTTTAAGAAATAAAAAGTAATATAACAAGTCCAGATCTCTGAAAGGGACACTGTAGTCCAAACCTTTGTCATACACATCATTTAGCTTATGGCCATTTCCTGTAATGCAAGAAATACAGTTATTGCACTGCAATGGACAGGTGCATGCAAACAAATCCACAATGCATTTTCACTTTATACGTGGCTCCTTGAAGGTAAGAAGGAGGCATTGGATTAGAGTGGTATTGGATTAAAAACAAATGTAAATGCTTTGTGGGCTCATTTTCATGTCCATGCCCAGGGCAGTGCAATAACTGTATATTTATATCGATAGATAGATAGATAACCACAACAATCATTTAATTTATGGTGGGCAAAAGAGCTATAGAAGCCCTCCACCGTACAGTAAATAAATAGTCATTTGTGTTTACATTTGAACGCATCTAAAACAAGTTAAAAAAACTTGTTTCCTGATTAGAATTCCGAGAAATACAGTTATTACACAGCATTCTGAGAACCTTGGCAAGGCCATGCAAATGTGCCCACAAAGGCTTCGCTCTAGCAATCCATAAGCATTTCAAACATGGCTTCCCTTAAGCATATGCCTGCTGTATCACACAGCTTAGAGTAGATCGATAGATAGGTAGATAAAAATAATTTTGGATGTCGTATAATACTGTCCCTTTAACAGGAAAGAAAATACACATTTGATCCCGGAGATCATGTGCTCAGAATAAACATAGACCACATATATATCTCAAGTTACATATCTAGTATAGGCCAAAATAAAAGGGCTAAACTGAGCTGTAAACTGGAGGAGGGTATTTCAAACAAGCAGGCTGTTCTCAGATTACATTCATATTTAAACTTGTGTAGCAATCACATCCCACTGACCCTTATTTAACTGTTTGAGAATTGTTTATCAAGTAGCCTTTACTTTGTCAAATTAAGACACATTGCCATGGATTAGTAAGGCTTGGATCTGGGATGACTTCATGCTTGGCTCGTAGCTCAGTGATTGTGGCCGCCTGCCAGTGATACATCTGCAGCCCCCCCTCCTTCTTCATGACCTGTCTGGCTTTTGACTAAGAACCGCACAATACGCAGCAAACATATCTATTGAGCCTGGGAATTTGTGTACTTTCATAATTATATATTAAATGTATTATATGGTGAATCTGTTACACAAATCTTTATATAGTTGAATGGATACTTAAAGGCTTAGGAATATATTTATCCATTTTATGGAAATGTTTTAGAGACAAGTTAATTAATTATAGTAAAGGTGTATTTTAGGTGTGCTTAGAAAAATTATTTGAACAAATACACAGTTAACAATTGTGTTGTCAGCCTAAAATTCTTAAAAGCTTGTCTTATTTTATTAGTCACTTTGAAAAAAGGCACATGGAAGGCCTTTTAGGTTTATTTTTACTGCTTAAAATTATACAAATGTTACTGTATCTGTTTGGGTCTGCTCTCTATGCTGACACAGAGTATATAGTGTTATAGTACTGGCTGTGCAGGGTTTCATACTAACCAATCAGTGACCCTCTCTCAACAATGTGCTGTTGAGACGTTCCCTGATATGCTAGGAGTAGGAGTTGACGAGCAGACTTCCAGGAGGATATGCTAGAGAGGTAGTTGGCAACTTGAGCTAGAAGAGAGGAAGATAGTTCTGGAACAGAGAGATAGATTTGACTGAAATTCAAAAGATTGTATTGGGGTGTGACGAAGTGCCCTTCGCCACTTTGTCTTGGAGAGGACTGTTTGCCGGCCTCCTGCCTTTTGACTATGGACCGGCATTTAAATACTTTATTTTCCTATGCAGAAAGACTTTGGTTCCATGGCTATTGAACTGTATGTATGTGGTCTGAGCGCCATTCAGTAATAATGTGTGCTCAGACCTAAGCTATCTGCAGATATGTCCTGGGTTATAAAATGTTGTTATTATATCTGTAAAAATATTGTATTGTGTGGTATGCAGTCAAATATCTTTGGTCTCATACACTTGGTCAGGAGTTGCCCATCTGCCTATTAATAGTATCTGCTAAACCACACAAGAGATAGCAGAACAAAAGGTTTTTAGGTAGAATGAGCAGTTAGCCACGCCTAGTGGGCGGCTCCTGGGTGAGGGGACTCCTGGCTCCCACGCCTTAACCCTATCTGATTGGCCAGAGGTAATTAGGGGTTGACCAAAGGTAGTCACTGCCCCTACTGTGTATGTGAAGTGTTTAAAACGGTGTGTTGTTTTTCAATAAAGAAGAGAGTTCTTTGACCCTTCAAAACGTAGCCTCGTCTCGTTCTTGGAGGGGATTGCTATATCATACTGGGGATTGCTATGCGCTGCATACTCCCTGGGAGCTTTAAGCTACGGCGGTTGTGGAGTCTGTGGTAGTGTGGTGTCCGGTGCGGTGCTTGTAGGCCTCGACGCAAACTAGGAAGCGTCCATCAACGGAGGTACCCGGTCGGGGTGCCAGTAGATCTGTTACAATTTGGCGTACCAAGGGGGGGATTGAGAAAAGGAGGGGGGTCTAGGACTGAACCTTGGGGTACACCGATGGACAGAGGGCAAGGCGAAGAAGGGGAGCGAGAGAAGGCGACACTAAATGTACGATTTTCTAGATAAGATGTGAACCATGAGAGAGCAGTGTCATGTATGCCAAGAAATGGATGAGAAGAGGGTGATCAACCGTGTCAAAAGCAGCAGAGAGATCCAGTAGAATTAGAATGGAGAAATGACCCTTTGATTTGGCGGTGAGCAAGTCATTAGTAACTTTTGTGACAGCTGTCTCAGTGGAATGTTGGGGCCAGAAGCCATATCTGAAGGGCTCGAGGAGAGAGCTGGAGGAATTCAATTGGAAGAGGCGATTGTAGATGATACACTCAAGCAGTTCAGAAACCAGGGGAAGTAGATAGAAAGGGCGGTAGTTAGATGGAAAGGCTGGGTCAGATGAGGGTTTCTTAAAAATGGGTGTTATTATGGGCGTGTTGTAAGGGTGCAAGAAACTTGCCAGTGTTAATGGAAAGGTTGAATAGATGTGTGAGAGCTGAGATAAGTGTGATACAGAGGGAAGGGATTAGCTGTGATGGAATAGGATTATGTGGACAAGTTGTTAAATGAGAGGTTGAGGAAGACTAGAGACATCCTCAATTACAGGGTCAAATGAGTTCATAATAGAAATGGGATTGGGGAAGGCTGAAGGCAGGGGGCTATTGGTTTGTTGAAGGGAGTTTTAGTTAGGATTATGTTGAGAGGAGAGTTTGTTCCAGATTGTTTACATTTTGTCTTCAGCCATGAGACAGGAAGGGGTGGGAGGTGGTGGAGGGTAGAGGAGAGTGTTAAATGTGGGGCGGGGGGGGGGAGAGAGTTTGGGATTGAAAGACAAATTGGATATTAATGATGAGAAGTAGCTCTGTTTGGCAAGTTTGTGATAGGAGCTTAGAATAAACTTGCGTAGTTCTTAGCTCACATAATTCAGTATTGCAAGTCACGGGTGACAAAGATGGCAGCCTACAGGAGATTCAATGGAGAGTCTGGAAAAAGGGGGAGGTCACAGTAACTGAGAAACGGTTACTGTTGTCATTCCAAATTACAGTGTGCCAGAAGCTGTGAGGCGTGTCAATGTATTGTCGGGCATATTGTAACTGGGCTTTTTTGTGGCATTGGCGCAGTAAAGGCTTTTTTCTGGCAATTCGACCATGCAGCTCATTTTGGTTCAAGTATTGTCGTATTGTGCTCCCTGAAACAACCACACTGTCTTTTTCCAGAGCAGCCTGTATTTCTCCTGAGGTTACCTGTAAGTTTTTCTTTGTATTCCGAACAATTTTTCTGGCAGTTGTGGCTGAAATCTTTCTTGGTCTACCTGACCTTGGCTTGGTATCAAGCGATCCCCAAATGTTTTACTTCTTAATAAGTGATTGAACAGTACTCACTGGCATTTTCAAGGCTTTGGATATCTTTTTATATCCTTTTCCATCTTTATGAAGTTCCTTTACCTTGTTACGCAGGTCTTTTGACAGTTCTTTTCTGCTCCCCATGGCTCAGTATCTAGCCTGCTCAGTGCATCTACGTGAGAGCTAACAATCTCATTGACTATTTACTGTATACACAGACACTAATTGCAATTTAAAAAGCCACAGATGTGGGAAATTAACCTTTAATTGCCATTTTAACCTGTGTGTGTCAACTTTTGTGTCTGTAACAAGGCCAAATCATTCATGGGTATGTCAACTTTTGATCAGGGCCATTTGGGTGATTTATTTTATCATTAGGATTTAAAATGGAGCCAAACATCTATGGGATAATAAATTACTTCATATGATTACTAACCTTCAAAAAGAAATCTTTTTTTCCATGATCAGTCATATTTTCAAAATAAAAATGCCAACATTTCTGCCAGGGTATGCAAATAATATAATAAGCAGCTCTGGGGTGTAGAAATAATTTTTTTGGTAATAAAGTAAACCTGGATATTTATAGAATGACTCAAAGTAATATGGTGTTTCTGATATAAACAGTATCTGTTTGATAATAAGCAATTCATTATGAATAAATAAATTAACTAAAATAAGCATAGTCTTTACATGTTTAACTTTAATATGTATCTGCTATTTACAGTGTGGTTCCATTTCCTTTACTAGACTGCTTCTTTCAGTTTCTGTCTCAGGAAGCAGCATTCTTATAAACAACTGAGCTTTCCTTTAGTCATATTGAAAGCACTGGCAGTTTTTGCTATTATTTTTTCACTATGAATACAGATAATAATCTATTTGCAAAGTCTCACCACACTACAGAAAGTAGATCAGCAGAAACCAAGATGGTAGATTCAGCTACAACATATTCACATATATAGTTGTGGATATTTGCGACTGTTCAGAAACTCTTACGATGTTGGTAAAGCACTTGCGATCCATCAACCGCGCAGGACAGGCTGCAGTGAGCGCCAAAGGCGCTCATTGCACTGTGAGCCTTGCGAGCAGTTAAAGCACGAAGGACTTGCAGGGGTGGTAACTGAGCCAAGAGCTTAATTCTAAAAACCCAAAGAACCAGCAACATAATTTAACAAAAATAAGAACACACTCACACACACAGCACAGTGGGAGAGCCACGAAGCCTGGAAGTGATGTTGCAAGCGAATTTGGTCAATCCAAAAAAAAAAAAAAAATCGGCAAAGCAAGGGGAAAAAAATTGCAGACGAAAAACATAAAAATTCTGAAACTGGATGAAAACGAGGCTGAGCAAAGCCAAGCAAGCGGGACTAAGAAAATACACGACAGCGAAGACAGTAACACTGTCAACGCCAGGCACACGGACAACGCCAGGCATACAGGACTTTGAAAATAAAACCAACGACAGTCAACGAGTAACATGCAAACACACAGAGGAGAAAGACACAGGGAAGGGACACGGGGAGATGGTGGAAAAAGACACATGGCATTCCCAAGTTAACGAACCCTGCAATGAGCGGACCATACGGTAGGCGGGAGGAAAGGCTCACAATGAGCCACGGGAGCGGGAGAGGCTTTAAATGTGCTTCAAAAGCTATGATTGCGAGCCGCGTGATGAGAGCCAACGGCGCTTAGCGCAGCGCTTGCGATGAGCGCTGAAGGTGATCAGGGCAAAGCAGGAAAGTTGAAGTACACTGGGGAGAGGCTCGCGATGAGGGCCGAAGGTGCTCAGAGGAGCAAAAGCCTCACATTGTGTGGCAAACAGCATTGCCAGCCTTAAAGTTTTTCCCGTCATTTTTGACAGGCAAGTTCCTAGTTCCATATAAAATGGTAATAAATTTGAGTCTGATTTTTTTTTTTTATGGTCTAAAAACAGTTCTCGTTATCAAATTTAGTTATTCTGATGAATATATTTAAATATAGGACAACAGTGGTCCTTTTAAATGTGGTCTCATGCCACAACGTTTCATAGTTTTGCTCATTAAAGGGGCATAGAACACAATTCTTTTTTTCATGCATTTAATGAAAAAAATATTAAGTAAAACAATCAGGGAATGCAAACGCATGTCTGTAGACTGCAGATAAGTATAAGTGATACAGATATATTACAGCTCATTGGCTGACAGGGACAAGACCCCAGATCAGTTATGCATTTTACCTGCTTCGAGAGCTTCATAAAAAATAAAAAAAAGTACTGTATCAAACATCCTCTTAAAAATGCAACAAAGAAAATATGCTTTCATTGTCTCTTTAATTGGACAGGATTGCAGATCCATGGGCTAATATAAGGATTTATATTGCATGCATGTTACTCTTTAAACACATATCTACAGTGCCTTGCAAAAGTATTTACCCCCCTTGGAATTAACATGGATTGTTTGAGGATTTGCATCATTTAATTTACAGAACATGCCCACAACTTTGAAGATGTTTTTTTTTCTTCCTTTTATTGTGAAGCAAACAACAAATAGTACAAAATAACAGAAAAGGTAAATTTGCATAACTATTCACCTCCCCCCCCCCCCCCCCCGCCTAAAGTCAATACTTTGTAGAGCCAACTTTTGTGGCAATCACAGCTCCAAGTCGCTTTGGATAACTCTCTATGAGCTTGCCACTGGGATTTTTGCCCATTCAATTTTAGTCTCATCGGCACCCGGTATATGACGTCACATGCGCGCCGGGTCAAGGAGCGGAGGCCAGAGCACAAGCAGGTAAGTGAGGGGAGAGGGGGGAGGTATTTAGGGGGATTGAGGGGGGTTTAGGTTGAGGAGGGGGGTTAGGGTTGAGGGGGGTTGAGGTTGAGGATGAGGATGGGGGGGGTAAGGAGGGGGTTGAGGATGGGGGGGGTTGAGGAGGAAGGTTGAGGAGGGGGTTGAGGAGGGAGGTTGAGGATAAGGAGGGAGGTTGAGGATGAGGAGGGAGGTTGAGGAGTGGGGTTGAGGAGGGTGATAAGGGAGGGTGGAAGAGACACAGGGAAGGGAGAGGTTGGAAGAGACACAGGGAAGGGAGAAGAGACACGGGGAGAGAGGGGGACACAGAGGGCAGCACATTTCCCACTCTTGGCTTATACTCGGGTCACTCATTTTACCCAGTATTTTGTGGTAAAATAGGTGCCTCGACTTATACTCGAGTATATACGGTATTATTATTATATATAATATATATTATATATATACGGTATTATTATTATTATTATATATAAAAAAAACTATAGATATAAAAAATAAAATTACCAGAGGAGAGGCACGCAATGAGCGCCAGCATTCCCTGGCTTACAATTTTCTTGCCGTCATTTTTTGACGGGCAAGTCGCTAGATTAAAAAAAAAAAACTGATTTTCCACACCCCCCCAGAGCGGTTTACGAACCTTCAAGCCTGGAGTAGCACAATGCAGAGATCTACTCCTCCTTCCTATGTTGTGCAGGGAAATACACATCTCATGATGCCTTGCTGCACAAACTGCTATCACTGATTGATATAATGTATTCGCTGCCTATGGTTTATCCAAAACGAACTATGTATTTTATGCTCATTTTAGCAGGGATTTACAGTGGTGATAACTCTCAACATCAACTGCTTAAAAAACTCAAGAGATTTAGCAAACTTTAGGGTAAGTATAATAATGTTCTTTTTGTATTTTTCATGCAAAAAATGTTTGTATACACTATTGATTCTCCTTTATCAGATGCATTCATAATCCAGGAAATTTACATATGCGTGCAATATGAGGTTCCCTTTTAATGAACTACAGTCATCAGTCATTGCTATGATATATTTATTCTGGGCATTAGTTAGTAAGTTGGAAAAACATTTCCTATGAAACTAGATTTGGAAACAGTTGGAAAAGATACAGAAAGTTAAAGGTCACTGCGCTCATGGTGAAAAAAGTGACGTGATGTAACCGATGTTTGTTTTTTCAAGTTTACATGTTGATAAGAAGTAAAGTAGCGGTTTCTTTTGATTGCAACACTATTACATGCAATTTTTGTAAACCCCCCCCCCCCCCCAAAAAAAAAAAATGGTATAAAGAATGCACATAAAGCTAAAATTAACAATGGGTAGTTATATGGAGATACAAACAAATTGCAGACTTATAGGGCCATATTCAATTGAGCTTTCGTGAGATCCGGGAGCCCGTAGCTAATTTGAAATTCAATTGGAGTATTTTTGCGGGCTCGGAATGGCTTACGAGTTATGGGCTTGAAAAAATGGAGATGGTTAAACTCGTAACTTACAGCCTCCAGAAGCCTTTGATCTTTCGCAAGGCTAAAATCGCAAATCGCTATTCAATTGCTCAATTTCCCCAAGTCCGCAAATGTTTTCACACCCGTGAATAGCAAATGAAGGAAAAAAATCAACGAGTGCGAGAGAGGACACGCAAGGGGGTTTAACACCTATTTGTAGCACTGTAACTGCAAATAAAAAAATCAATACTGCACTGTAAATAACGGAGAAAGCCATTAAAGACATTAGAATTAATTGAACAACAGTCTCAAGTCCGCAAAATTGTCAAATCTTAGATTTTTTTTTTATATATATTTAATTTCGAGGTTAATCTATCTTGGGTATCAATGAGTTAATACATATCAGGCCACCCATATGGACTAGAACAGTATTGGCATTTATTTTCATAGTTCTTTATTTTTTGGTTTTGATTGCATATCGGACCCCCGCAATAATGACAGTCTAATTTTCTATTGGCCGATTTGAAATGGGAGGTTACGGGCTTGCTTAAGTGATCATGTTCCCACCCTGAACTGCTCCGAATCAGTGCATGGTTTACAATTTTGGCTTCTGGTTCGTAACTTGCGGGCTTGATCAATTGAATAGCATTGCAATCTGAGACAAACTGGAGCCTGCAACACACTCACAGACATTCGGTTGTCTGCAATCGAGTTGCAGACTTCTAATTGAATATTGCCCATAGATTTAATTTAGGGGGGGGGGTATAGTTACTTATCCAAGCAAATAATTTGATATCTTAATATTTTACATTTGTTTTTACCATTTTACTCTACACTAGACCATTTCTGAAATGTTTAGGATTGATTTTGCAACTTCTGTATGCCAATATGTTGCTCGGAACAAATGGTCTAACTGCCAGATAACATTCCAGGTCTTTATTTTGGCCACTATAGACACAGTCAAGCAGACAGTTATCCTAACAAGCACATCAAAATTAATATAGGCAAGTTACTCATTTGCATATAAATGCAGATACAACATAGAATTTAGCACGACTGATTCACATTGCAATGGGATTTTCAAGCAGTTATCATGCTCGATATATATTACCAAAATTAGGTCTGATTAAACCAGTTTTATGACTATATTTGCAGTTTTCCATTTTGCATAGTGATATTGCCACCATCATTTGGCAAAACATTAATTGGTTCCAGAAAGCACAACTAATGGCAAAAACGACGCTTACCAAACTCCCATAAGGATTCGTTTCAAATTGGTTTTAGCAAGTGTGAAGATGTGTCGAATACCATCGACATGTTTTGAGGTAGTCGAGTAACGAGGGTCCACTGTACTGTAAACCAGTGTTGGGAAACTGGTGACTTATGGGCCACTTATGTCTCTCAGACACTTTCCATGTGACTCCAGCCTGTTTTCTAGGTTGGAGGAGCCTGCCCCTCCTCAACATTACACAGTCCAATATATCACTCTAAAACTAGCAAATAAATCACAATTGTACTCCGAAATACTTCTCCTCATTATCTATACCTGTATTACCAATTATTTAATTTCCTACAGCCTGTTCCCCAAGCCTGTTCCTCCAGAAAAGTAAATGCTCCCCCCCCCCCCTAATCTTCATGGAATGGATTATGCTTAGTCAGACTCAGATTTTTAAAACATATATTTTCTTATTGTATAGTCGTTCTTTAAAATATTTAATCTGCACTATATTGGCAGCCATCTAACTGGGATTAATATGATATTTCTGTCCATCTGAATATTTTTTTTCTTTAAATTCAACTTTCTGTTTTATGTCTGTCTTATTAAAGCAATAGTCTAACAGCTTGACTGTAATTTAATCCGGGCTGACCCTATCAAAGTACAGACTAACAGCTCTTACCATGGGAGGATTGTCATTCTTTGGTCTGTTCTCTTTCATTATGTTGAACGTTTATGCTCCCAATTAATGGTATTGTTAGACTCAGCAAACGTGTAAATCGTTTGTTCTTACAGAGAACATTTTTATGGCTTTTATGTCATTTATTAATACATTTTATCTCCTTCAGTGTTATACTTCTACTTCACATTAAATGACCACTGCAGTCTCAAAATTACCCAAATGAATCATTTAAAGGCATATGCAAGCGAGCTGGGTTATTAATGCATCTGATAGAGGAAAATTATGCATTGTCTCTGTGTGTGTCTCGGAGTGTCTGTGTGAGTGTGTGAGAGTGTGTGTGTCTCTTTGGGCTGGAGGAGGTGACGGGGCAATTCACTGGGGCTGGGAGAGATCACAGGGGCAATTCACTGGGGCTGGGGGAGGTGATGGGGAAATTCACTGGAGCTGGGGGAAGTTTCACCTGGCATATTATGTACATAAAACAATCAATCAGTCAGTGAATGGACACAGACCTTGTTCTGGGTATTACAGAAATCTAAAGGAAAGCTGCAACTCAATTTACAGACCAAAATATACAGTGAATTATGTAAGCTAATTTTCGCTTGGATTTTCACGGGGTGTCAACATTGATAGAAAACGGTTTTGCAAATGCAAGAAATTCAGCAAACTTTAGGGTAAATGTTTATTTTGGTATTTTTTCATGCAAACAATTTTTTCATTCACTACTAATTCTCCTCTATCAGATGCATTAATAACCCAGCTCACTTACATATACCTTTAAAAGGGGACATTGAAAGCAGAAACAAATCATTCAAATGTTTAACTGATCTGGGGGCTTGTCTCTGTCGGCCAATGAGCAGTAATGTAGCTGTATGACTCTTGTTTGCCACTGAAATCTATGGCTGTGCAGTATTAGGTTTCATGAAGTTTAAACATATTTTACTTAATATTTTTCCATACAAAACACAACTTTGGTAAAGGTTTAAAACATGTGCTTGTAAATGCAGGGGTGGGGGGGGGGGGGGGGGGGGGGGGGGGGAAAGAACTGTATTCCTAGGGCTTGCTCTTGGTGACCAAGACAGAAAAAACCCTACTAATTTTAAACTCCATGAGAAGTAATATTTTGCCTATTGTTTTTTTAAAGAAAGTATTACTGTTGGCTTTAAAAACTATATTTGGATGAAAAAAATAATTTAGATCTATGCATATTCAAATTACTGTATTAAAAGGAAAACTGACAATTATGCACATTTCAGATTTTTATTTAAAAAAAAAATATGTTTTCTTCTTAACATATTGTAACAATGTAGGTCAACCCATATTTTAACAATATTCTCCTAAACACCACAGTCTTGTGAAATTAGTGTTTTCGGTCTATGAAGCAGACTGGTGCAGTGGTCATTTTTGTTCCTAGCAGTGTTTGTAACCTGCGTGGCAGACATATTTATTACTGGCACAATGAATTAACTAGATGGTAGCGCCAGCATAATGCCTGCAAGCGTCTCTGTAAACAGAATTTTCACTGTAGCTAGGAATTCTGGGTAGTGACATGCAAAT
The DNA here is from genome assembly GCA_027410445.1 of Discoglossus pictus. Lineage (NCBI taxonomy): Eukaryota > Metazoa > Chordata > Amphibia > Anura > Alytidae > Discoglossus > Discoglossus pictus. The sequence goes on from CM050170.1 coordinate 163,906,236, forward strand.
GAGGCTCAGAATGTAATACACAGAATCCTTAGCTACAGTGGAAATATGTTTACTGAGAAGTTTTGTGAGAAAAACATATTGTCATGACTGATTTGTGGGGCTCTTCTGAACCCCACAAGCAACCCTGTTATTTAGGACCTGAACACCTGAGGTTGCTAATATCAAAGGCTATTACAATGGACATGAGACCTGTTTTAACAACTGTGACGTGTTGTTTTGTATGTGTAATGTAATGTTGGCCACAATAATAAATGTTGGGGTTACTAGTTATGGGATATTCACCATGTGTTGCTTATAGGTGGCAGAAATGGTTTATACTATATGATATTCTGATGTAGACCTCTGAATGGAATTCCACCCAACCCCCCTCTCTCGTCTCTTATGTGGAATCCAAGCCAGGTCATCAAAGCATAGTTATAAAGTTTTAAGTGACCTAACAAGATAACCCCCAAGGCCTGGTGTATCTGGAAACCAGGGAGGTGGTTGATAGCCCAAGTAACAGGAGGGGGAGGTCACAGTGAGAAACAAGACCTCTCATCAATGGGGGGGGGGGGGGGGTAGTTTGGGGTGGGGTAATGTACTTTAAAAAAATCTATGTCTGAAGAATAAAGCCAGTCTCTGTCTGAACACTAATCAATGGTGTGCTCCTTGAATTATGGTCTATCCTACACAAAGGGATAGGAAAAATTGTTTATTATTTCTTTCATAAGTTAGTAACTTTTGGGACTGAGCTTGCAACCCTTGATGTTCTGATTTTCCATCACTGATGTTCTGGAATTGGCATGCTGGGCGCTGAGATAATGCAAAAACATCATAATCCAAGTGGTGACCTGCAAGCTGAAAGCAGGAGCTTTTGGATTGTACGTGGTCTCCTAGTCCCTGGGTTGGGACACAGATCATTTTGCCTGTGTGAGACATGTAAGTGTACTCAGAATGATCCGTTATTTCCATCCTGGATATACAGTGGAGGGTTTTTTCAATCACCTGTCTACCCATTATAAAATATTTAGTGTCTGATCCGAATTGTATGAACATATTTAAATGAATTATGCATTGCACATCCTTAGTCACCCCAAAATCAATTAGTTTTTTAGGGTTATTCTTCAGGACCAGACTTGCCCACCTCTGAGATAGATAGATAGATAGATAGATAGATATGCGCAAATGAGTGGCTCATGCATATTAATTTGCTTTGATATTCTAATTAGGATTATAGTCTACTTCTCGGTTTGTGTAGTGGCCAAAATAAAAACGTTCAATGAGATCTGGTAGTAAGTCTCTTCCCCTACCCTAAGCCTCACATTAGCAAACTGATCAATGTATTCGTATACATGAGCAACAAAATCAGTTATAAATATTTCAGAAATGATTTACTGTAGAGAAAAACTGCTAGTACAAGCTATAGCCAGTTTTTAATGCTCTTTAAAATGAAAAGCAACTTCCTGTTGGGGTGACAGAGTCCCTTTAATGTACAAAAATAATCAAACAAAACAAGTGAAATATCAATAAAAGATGTGCTATTCTGAGAAGGCTTTCCAAAACGTTCATATTTTGTATGTTTGTCAAGTTCCCATTAAATTGATGAAAGAGGATTGGGAAATCAGATATGAAATTGGGAAGTGAGAGCTACGTGATATGGAATTTTTAGACATCTGTTACAAAGCTGAAACTATGGATGGGGAACACTGGCGTTTTAAGTTTATGAAACAACCTCTACTGGTTTCCATGTTGATAATCCCTTGGCTTCGGATGATACAGCAATTTTATTAAAGATCAGTAAAATGATAAATAAAATATCAAAGACTGGATGAACTTGGCATCAGAGGTTTTTCTTCAGTTTTTGAACGGATACCAAGGTTTTAATCCAATCTGCAAGATCTAGTAGCGGTTACGGTACAAATTTCAGCTACTAGAGCTCTGCATAATATTTCATTATTTCAGAATTAAACCGTATTACAAATATGTAACTTATACAGGCAAACATTTTTTTCTTGCTTTTACTATAAAAAATGTTTAATACATGAGCACAGCAGTTTTTGTTAATGATAATAAGTGGCACTAAGATTATAATTTGCACCCCACAGGATCTTTTTTTTATTCAGTTGGGACAGGGCTAATGATATCATGGGGCAAGGAGCAGAAGTAAAGCAGCTTAGGTTAAAAGGAAAACATACACATTTAAAAATTAAGAAAATGCATTACCATGGGCCTTGAAGTAATTCTCATGAAATATGTTAAGAGATATATTTACCGCAGTAAATGCTACTACTAGTTCTCCTTAGTAACACTAACTCTGTTATTTTGCAATGCCATCTTACATGAAAGCACAGGCTAACCAAGAGCTGCAGCAACCAACATGATGGAATAAAGGGTTACATGTGGTAACTTTGCTTTGCAAAAAAATAGTTTTTTTTTTTTAAATTATCTTAGATTTTGTTTGTCTGATCCATACAACAGCTCCTTTTAATATATAAGAAAGATTGCAGGCTTTAAAAGTAAGTATAGTCTAAATACAAGATTTTTAATGAAGAGGTAAACCTTGGGCAGGATATCAAACTATTTACTAAGGCTGTGAAAGGAAGGCAATGTTTGCATTAAATGGAAGAGTGAGCTTCTGTGTATAATGTAATAATATTTTTCTATCTGGTTATTGGCAACTGAAACGTAAGGTGAGAAACTCGGAAAACTCTTACAGAACCTTTCCAGTTCTAGATTAACTAGTGGGCAGGTTTATTAAGATGGGACATCTCTAAAAGATGTCCAAAATCTCTGACTTTACTTTGTCTAGTTAAAAGAATTCAGAGCTTTAATCCGATCTGGGTTATAATGTGTGAAGGAGCTTCGAACGTGAAACTAAAATCAGTTAGCTAGTATTTATTCTTAATTATAGTGATTAAAGTAATAATAAAACACTGTGTTTAGAAGGATCCAGGTGATATCTTTCCAAGGATTGTTTAAATGCTCAGCATGTGTACTAAAAAAAAAAAAAAAACCGTTGCTATCAAACTGACAGCAGAAAGCAACAGTGTTGTACTGGGCATGGGCTATCAGGCTCCAATAATCTAGAGCCCAATATTTTTTTCATAAAAATATGTATACTTGTCCTAAGACTTGTGTGTATTTGCCCTAGGTGAATCTATGCACTGAATGTGAAAGAATTGTTCTGCTCAGTATGTAAGATCTATGTTTTGGAATAAGTGCTATTGGGGGACTAGGATACATGCTTAGGGCTGTATATCTTGGTTCAGGTGTGGTTCCAGTTCTTTTCAGAAACGCTTTATTATTTTTTATGTGCCTAAAGTCAGATGAGATAGATATAGTTTTATGACAAATGAGCATTCCAGCAGTAGAATCTCTCTTGTCCTGTATTAGTTGGTGGTGCTTCATGGAACTGGACACCACCCACAGTCCTCTCCTACAATGTACACTCACACCAGATAAGACAAACAAGCCATTTACTACAAGAGGACCCACAGACAAGAATATCAGAAGCAGTTTGTCATTATTTATTATGGTGCTTCTATTAAGCATACTAAAACAATGGGGAATTTCAGGGTCATTTCAAGTTAAAAACACACATATCTAATTATGGAAAGGCAGCTGAGCGCTCTTATTGTGAACAACTGAAATGCAAAAATATTTAAGTGATTTGCCATGATAAACATACCTTGTGGGGACTCCGGTTGCTTTCCATGTTAAGAAATCTGGGAGATCGAAGAAGTATCTTGCCTTATTCCAACACTCCTGTCGTAAGTTCTTAAAATAAAATAGGAACATTGAATACAGCTACTCCAATGTACTGCTCCAGTTGTACAAGTGTCTTTGGAAACATAATTCCCAAGCGCTTGCCAGGCTAATGCATAAGTCCAAACATTTACAACACATCCTTAATTATACAATATATTGCCATTCACAAATAAAGACTGTATTCTAAACAAAGTGTCTGAATTTTACACATTGCACTTAGATTCTAACCCTTATATTGTGTGTTCTGTTTTCCCCATATGTTGGGAGGTTGATGAAGATAAACACGTTTTATTGAATGCTGGCCCAATTATGGTAATTTGACGTAATAACATTTTATTTAAAGTATAATATTTTTCTTATTAGCCATTGCAGACCTCCCTGGGTCCCTTGTGGGTGGTGCCTTATGGCCTGCAATAGTCCCCAGGGGCCCTCGTGCCCCCTGCAGTGCCTGTGGCCCCTCAAGACATCTTAGGACCCCCCTTAAGCCCCCTGTGTTCCCTCCGCCTCCTGGGCCTACCTCAGCCCCCGTGGCCCTCTGCGGACTCCTCAGACCTCTGTGTGTAGATGCAGAAGTAAATGTATACGTGTATATGGAATATATAAATCAGTGTATTGAAGTACATAGGGATACCTTTCTATACTGGACACCTTTTTATACTCTGGGGCCCCCACAGGCCCCTGTGGCCCTACCCCGCAGATCCTCTGTGGCCCCTGTGGCCCCCTGGAAATCCTGTGGGCCCAGGGCCCCTGCGGACCTCCCGTGAGTCCCTGTGGTGCCTTATGGCTCACAATAACACCCCGGGGCCCCCAGTGGCCCCTGCAGGTCCTGTGGCCCTCTGTGTTCCCCCTCATCCTCCTGTGGCCCCTCGTGGACCTCTTTGGCCTACATCAGTCCCCTGTGTTCCCCTTCAACCTTCTGTGGCCCCTTGTGGACCTCTGCAGGCTCCCTCGGACCTCTGCGTGTAGATGCATATGTATACGTGTATGAGATATATATATATATATATATATATATATATATATATATTTAGTATAGCTGTATATAGTGATAGCTTTTTTGTTGGACAAACATATTCGTAACAATAGTGACAAGCTTTCAAGAGAGTCCGCTCTTTATCATGTCCAATGAAATACTGATTATTGCTTTGGACTTGATAAAGAGAGGACAACCCAGGCACCATTTTTTTTTTGCACTTCCTGAACCCCATCCAACATCAACTCACACAGTACTAATATATATTTATAAAAATGTAAAAAAAACCAAAAAACAATAATTATGTATATACTAGGAAATTGCCCGTGAGAAATGACGCGAATGAACTTTTAAGCCTGGCAATGCTGTTTGTCACACAATGCAAGGCTATAAGCCCCGCGCTAAGGGCCTTCTGACCTCTTAATGTGGCTCGCAAGGAGCCCCTTTGACGCTCACTGCGAGCTGCAACTTTCCTGCTTTTTAATGATGGCCTTCGGCGCTCATTGCAAGACTCTCACCCCGTGTACTTTATAGGCGTCACGCTTTAGTGTTACTATCTTGGGTTCTGTTACTGCTCATTTTTACATCCTACGGGCTAGTTTTACGGCCTTTGCCTCGTTTTCATCGTGTTGCGTTCTTGGCAGCCATTTTTTTTCTCGTTTAAGTGATTTTTTTGATTGTGAAAATTTTTTTTGCAAATATGGCTCAAATTAACTCACAAACTCACTAACAGGCTCCATGCCTCTCCCACTGTGCTGTGTGGGAGTGTGTGTAAGTTAATTTGAGGCATATTTGTCGTTATTTTCAGGTGTTTCGAGTTCCACGGTTCGGCCGTTAAAGCCGGATTTTTTCAAGGTGCACAGTGCATGTATGGGTTTCAGTCCTAAGTGGTATGGGTCGTAAGTCCTGTGTGCGCCGTTGTTGATGAGCGCCGGCGGGACTCATCGCGAGGCCTGCATCGCGGAGCTCATTGCAGCTTAAGTCCTAAGATAGGACAGAGCAAAACCAGATTATTGACTTTATAGAAGGACATTTGTGGGACTGAGAAGGACAGAAGGGTTTCTCTTACAAGAGGAGCCACCCCTCCACAAGAAGAACAGCTGGGAGGCAAGCTATAACTGCCATGTGTAAGGCTAATGAGTGCAAGGCCTTAGCTCCCCCGATTACTTTTTATCCTCTGGCCAAAACTTAACAAAGACCGCTTATCAGAATTTTTGACACATTTTAGAAAACATGGAGAGGTGATGCTGACAGCTTTTACATTTAGTAGTGATGGAGCAAGTGTCACGTATGTAAATCTTTATATATTAGTTCACATTAGCAGAACGGGAGATAAAATGACACTATCAGCTTGTACAAAAAGTCCCAGAACACTCTTCTTTTCTTTCCTTTGTTGAACAGAACTGGTCTTTATAAAAGGAGCTGGATAATAAATCAGAACATGAGAGGAGATTAAGAAAAGGGCTTGCTGAGTTTTCAGATAATCTACTGCAACTAAACCATTTAAATTCTATCCATCTAAAAGCAAGTTATTATTAATTGTAAGGCCAGACCTGTGCTCCTCTGCCAGAGAGTGGTATCAGCTAAAAGGGAGTTTACTACTTCAACAGAACAGATGAGGTGTAATAAAAGCACTTCACAGGAGATAAATTGAACTTTGACAGAAGTATATTGCATTTAGAGACAGAAATATATAATATTATTACTGCTTTCACTGTAAACTGTAGTAATATTAATTACAAAAATGTAACGCAATATATAAAGTGACCTAGTGAAGATTGCAAATGTGGAGTAATTTATCTCTAATGAACATCTATTCAATGTGATTAAAATATGTATTTTCCTGCAGTAACCAACATTGTAGTTCACCAATTTTTTTTAACTTTTTTTTTTATCATTCTATTTTTTATTACAAGAAAGAATTTGCAAAAACATCCAGTTGTAATATTTGTTGTTGCATGTATAGGAATTGTCAGAGAGCTTAGTACATAAAGAGGTTTGTTATCCAAATATATTCATCACGTTTCCTCCATTCCCAGCTATGCTGGAGTATTAGGGTGAATTGACAGGGCAATACAATTTGAAGTCATGGGAATGCTGTTTGAGACATAATTGAAACAGTTTTGTACGGTGAGGATCTACGGCACTCATTGCGAGGCTCTCCTGTCGTGTACTTTTGGTATGTAGTTAAGTAATAATTAATGATTTATTCAATAAATGAATATACTTTAATTATTTGTAATTGATATATGCAGCGAGCAAAAGGCTGAAGAGCTAACAATCTGTTTGTATTTTGCGTCTGCATAGAATATACATTTTGAGTGTTAGTGCCCTGCTTATAAAGTGCAATATATTCGTAATGTTATTAATGTGGTACGCGTCTCGTGAGCATTTTTCAGCTTTTGTAATAGTGTATCTTGTAGGTCGTAGTGTGATGTGTAAAATGCTACACGTTTTGCAGTGTTTTGTGTGGTCCAGGGTCGTGTAGCCTGGTTTTCATTTTTTTGGGCGCCCATTTTTCCTCGCTTAGGCGATTTTCGAGTGTCGAAAATCGTCTAAATCGAGTTAAATTTGCGTTCCACCTCACTCACAGACGTCCAGCCAGTTGCCCCGTGCTGTCTGTGATGTTTTTGTAATTTTTGGGGGTGTATTTAGTGCATTTTTTGTTCGGCCGCTAATCTCGTAAATTTTTGCGTCTTTTTTTTTTTCTAAGTCCCACTTCTCGTATTTTAATGGCTCGCATCGGCCAAGTGCTACTGTTTAACGGCTCGCCTTGAGAGGCTGGCAGCGATGAGCGTGCCTATGTCGTACACACCTCGCAAAGTGTGACAACGTCTCGCAGTTTGACAACTATTATATGTGAGATTTATATATAGTAGATAATGGATGTTGAGAGTTTGAGATAAGTCATTAAGAATTAATGTTGGGTATATAGTGAGGTTATACAATGTATTTTTGGTCTGGTGTTTAAGTATCCTTCCATTTAGAAAATTAAAAGTCGTGGGAATATATTAGGAGGAACGTGAGTGGAGGAATTAGATTGTAGATTGAATATATTTAGATGTTTTGTTAGCATAATAGTTATGAGATAGTGATAAATATACAAAAGAAGCACACAAAGTAAGAAAGGAGAACCTATAATAGGGGAAACAACTTTTCATCACTTTGGGCAGTCAGTCAGGCATTCTGATCCACCCACAAATGTAGATTCCCTTGTTTTGCTAGTGAGAGATCAATGTCACTCTGACAATCAGAGATTAGGGGCTATACAAGCCCAGGGCCACCTGCTATAGACTACAGGTTAATTACCCACAAGGACTTGAAAATCTCGGCACCAGGGTCTCTCCATCAGGAATCAGCACTTCCAGGAGTGTCAGCAACCTTCCTGTGGTAGTGATCGGGACAAGTTACTTGCAGGGTGGAGATAGGATCAGGAACACAGCCACCGGGAGCAAAATAAGAAACATACAATTTCTAGAGGTCTGAGAAGTAGACTGCTTCATTTTAAAAATTCAACACTATTTATAGGGTTAGATACAAGGGGGTGTATACAATAGAACAATGAGAGGGTGTGGCAGACAATTATAGGAGATGACCCCACATGGGGTCTAGCAGTAGCTTGATGGCTTGCACCTGAGAACAATAGGGCTACCTTCTAATACACATCCAGCCATCTCTCTGAGTGGTCCAGACCTTACATAGAGTACATGACAGATGTAATTAACTTAATTTGCTAACAATGGGTCAGAACAATACAGGTGTCTGTTCACTGCAGACTCAGTACACTCTGTTTTAACCCCGTCATGATCACTCAGTCAGTCACAGAACACAGTAATATTATTATATGGGGAGTTACATACAGTATACAGGATAGAGCAGAAACATATGCCATAAGACCATATGTAGCATGGTAGTAGACTATGGCACTATGTTTTGGGGCTATTCACCCCACCACCCACCTTTCCCATGTGGCAATATAATTTCCCTACCCATTTTCCAATGGGGCGGTGTGCACTATATGGTGGCTCAATGCACCAGGATCCATGCCCTGGAAAGTGGTCCGTGACTGTAATTAATTATTTTTATGCCCCTGAGACATTGGTTCATTGTATTCAGTCCAATTGCCTGCTTTAAAAGTTGCCTAGGCTATGTCCAATCTACAGGTGCATACACAGAAGGCAATGAAGCCAATGGATCTGGGTCTTATCAGTGATTAATGGCATTGATCGCAAATTAATATATTTTAATCTCGGTTTGTTGGTGGACCAGAAAGGCTGACTGCAGTGGTCCTTTAACATAAATTAACTACAAAGATCCTCACTCTCTGCTAATTATAACTTTCAGGGGGTGATCAGCAGAACAGCATGCCTAGTTATGAATAAGACTTCTAGGATTATACAGATTTCACAAATTGGATATGTATTTCCCTCTATGTTTTTCAAGAATCTGTTAATCTGGGTGGCTTTTTACAGAATAATTGAACCGTAAATTTTATATAAAAATTACATTGTGAGGGGGATTAATTAAGTAACCTTGTTAAAACATTTATATGAAACAAAGAGTTAATTTAATATTCATAGTTACTGTATACTATTTTCATACATTTCAGCAAAAAGTAAGTAAACCAGATGCAGCCATAGATTCATCAACTTTAATTCAGACCCAATGTTAATAAAAATAATCCGGTACAAGTGAATATAATATATGGGTCCTTCTGCACCAGGAGTGTTCTGCGATAAATCATTCACATTCAGACAGGACTCTGGGAGAAACTGATTTATTCCATCTAAGTAATGGAGGGAGCAAATGGATTTAAACAATTGATATCCAGCTTTCAAGAAAATGCACACTCTTGAAGCAATGTTAATTCTTTGCCATTAACATGAAACTGTCAAGGTTTGGGTGGGGGGGTTATAACGACTGACCTTACCCGTCTGTACCTTGTTGCTATGCAGAGCTTGGTGTTTAGAAAATAAAGAGACTCCAATGGTTCAAAGCCAGAAGAAGTTAATTCACATTTGGCCTTCATTAGAAAGACAGTTGAGAGGATCAAGACCAAATACCCGAGCCAAACTGGAGAACGTTGTAAAATAAAAACCGTTGGACTGTTTTTACTGCAAATATACCAAATCATCTCACACAGAAGAGGTGGACGGAGCCAATCAACTGACCAGGTTTCTTTAATTGCATATATTTATTTTGCTATGTTTAACCCATCAGTGTATATTTCATAATATACATTTTAGAGCCACTGAAATGTCGTATTTATAGTATGATGGAGTTGATTATGTGCAAACGTTTACATACATTTGAAAAGAATAAAAAAAATACAGCCTTTAATTTGTATCAGTAGTATTAGATATTGCTTTAAAATAAAGTATATAACATACCTGCGTGTTAATTTACTTTTAAGCTTTGATTTTACGGTCTAAAATCAATTAAATAGACGCTGCATGGGTCTGCCCTCCCTAAGGCAGACTCTGTAGGGCTGGATGCGCTGTGTAGTGTACTAGCCTATCTCTCTGAAACATGCTGCTGATTGGTTAGTATGAGACACTGCACAGTCAGTACTACAGAGTCTGTGTCTGCATACAGGTAAGATTTGTTTGATTTTAGGCAGTAAAAAAAGCATTTCTTAAATATATACTCAGATATATTTTATACCTAGTAAAATCCAGAAACCTTCCATATACCTTTAATGGTGGCAGATATTTGCGTTTGTTCCAGGATTCAATGCCACAGAGGAACCCTGGAATCAGACAAGTTTGTTCAGTTAGAAGGTTGCCACATGACATAGCATTTAACCATAGGGCTAAATAGAAGACTATGCCCCGGCAGGCTAATCCGCCCTTCAAGCTACAGGCAGATTACCAGATGGAATCCATAGTGACACAAGCACAAATAGTTAGTTAGTTAAATATAAGATTTTCTTTAAACTGCTTTTAATAGTATTGTAATCACTATATTATCACTATAATAGTTGTGGATCTGTGGGGCTGTTCGTAACGCTCACAATGTTGGTCACGTTTTGGGAGCCTCGCAAAGCGAGGCGTCGACTGCAAGCCCGCCTCTGCCTCTCTCTCATCTCCCCATCTGCCAGGCCGCAACCGCGAGGCCCGCGGGACTAAGGCCTCCCTCATCCCCCTCCCTACTAACCCCCTTGGGCCGCAATCTTCCGCCTCCCTCCTCCCCCCCCCCCCCCCTTCAAAAAACTCCCTATCCCCTTTCTCCTCCCTTCTTACCTTCATCTGCTGAGCTCCTGCAAGAAGAAAGGAGAGAGGAGATAGGGAAGTTTTTGGAGAGGGGTTAAGGAGGGAGGATAAGGGGGGAAAGGGAGGAGGAGGATGAGACACAAGGGAGGGAGAGGTGGGGGGAAAAGGAGACACAAGGGAGGGAGAGGTGGGGGGAAAAGGAGACACAAGGGAGGGAGAGGTGGGGGGAAAAGGAGACACGAGGGAGGGAGAGGTGGGGGGAAAAGGAGACACGAGGGAGGGAGAGGTGGGGGGAAAAGGAGACACGAGGGAGGGAGAGGTGGGGGGAAAAGGAGACACAAGGGAGGGAGAGGTGGCGGGAAAAGGAGACACAAGGGAGGGAGAGGTGGCGGGAAAAGGAGACGCAAGGGAGGGAGAGGTGGGGGGAAAAGGAGACACAAGGGAGGGAGAGGTGGCGGGAAAAGGAGACGCAAGGGAGGGAGAGGTAGAGGGAAAAGGAGACGCAAGGGAGGGAGAGGTAGAGGGAAAAGGAGACGCAAAGGAGGGAGAGGTGGGGGGAAAAGGAGACACAAGGGAGGGAGGAAGGAGGGATGAGACACAAGGGAGGGAGAGGAGAAGGGGGGGATGAGACACAATGGAGGACGCAGATGAGTGCCGAAGGTGCTTAACATTGTGTGGAAAACAGCATTTCCGAGTAACAAATAATATTGATTTTACTGTAATAAGTTAGTTAGTACTTACTTCCTTTAACCAAAGAAGCTTTGGAGGCTGCATCTCAACAGACATCACTCCCCCAACGTATCTCAGAACCTTATGCCCTGTACTGTTGATCCGATCTACTTGACTTCCAGCTCGATGATCCATCCACATTATAATGTTTCTGTTGTGGTCACCTTAAAATAAAGAAGAGAAAAAAAGTGTCTGTAATTATTCCTACATGTATTAATGTTGTAAAGAAATAAATAGATCAGAGTAAACAATCTTTAGGAAAAGTCACCACAGTTCGTGATAGCGTAAATACAAAATATCTCTGCTATTAGAACCGCTCTGGTCATATTTTTGTTAATTTACCACTTTGGAGGACTACATTTGGAAATATGCAACACATTTTTAATGTAAAATAACAAATATAGCCTATAATTTATTATTGTTTATAGGCAAATATGTTGCTTTGGAATCTTTCATTTTGTCTTCAGTAGATCAGCTTCCTATGGTGGGAGGAGACTTTGAACACACAGTAAATGTCTGTCTACACAATAGGAATGTGGTAGTTATATCTTCCGGTGCTGTCAACAGGACTAAACAGATGTTCATAGATAAACGCAACTGGGGAAGTAACAGGCAGCAGCAAGGAAGAAAAAAATGGAGTCAAGGAGAAAAAACACTGTATAAATGTTGCAAAAAATATAAAAAAGTTTATGTTTATTTATTTTTGCTTTCTAAAAACATTTAACGAAATATCAGATTTATTTGTTCAAAAAACAGAAAATATTGACCACATTGGTCCTTTTGTCATCATTATTTATTTAGACCTTACTGACTAGGGACTTTGCTTACTGGGCAAATAATTAAACTCGGAGAACTTCAGTAAGCGGTTTACAGCAATGAAGGGGAATGACGTCACAATACACAAACATTTATTTTTAACTTCCGTCATCCACTTCATAAGTTAACATGTGATTCCTGGGATGAGGGTACAACAATTTTCCCTGTATTTTATCAATGTTTCAAGCCTTCTTCCTTCTGTGACAATGCAAACAAGAGGGGTTTCCTACAGTTGACCCAAGGATCCCTAATACATATTTCTGTTTTTCACTGGTACCAATTTGTGGGTATATGAAGGCTCTGACAAGTGTAATTTGAAGCTGACCCTTTATCCCTATATCTTTTACCATACCCCATGATGCTTCTTAGCTAGGTAATATTTGCTATGAAACCTCAGACTAAAAAAGGGCTGATCTAGGGCAATGTGCACCATGTAAGAGGAAAATGTTTTTTAGTGATAATTTGATCAATCTCGAATATAGATATTTTAGAGGGTTAAGGAATAAATACATTTAAATAATAGTATTATTTTAATGAAACTACTATATTTTAGTACCTTAAAGAAGCAAGGCAGATTTCCGAATATGGTAGAATTTAAAAACTATAGGTAATACCAAGTACATGATCAGTTCAAAATTATATAACAAATTGCATTATCCTACAGTCAACAAATATTTAAGTTTGACTTCTCAAAATGGCAGACATGATGATTTCCCGCTGATTTTTTTGTAAATGAGAAAAAAAATTGCATCAATTACAGACAAGGCCCTGGGGCATTGGGTTGTCACAACCCCCAGAACCATCTGGCCTCTGGACCTGATGACCAGACCTTTTAGTATAAAGAAACAAAATAGAGGTGCTCAATCAGAGAACTAACTAACATTAATAGGTCTATGGACATGATAACCCACTCTGAGAGCAGCCTCTATGATCTCACTTGTGCCCTTCACAAGAATACATATGCTGTAGTATATCAGTCTGGTCTAACTCAATAGAATGATCCAGCCCCAAAATACCAGGCATTTCTACCCTGAACAGGAGAAGCAGCAAACTCTTCTGTGGAGTTTAGCTGAACTCCCTAAGGAGTTTGTACTTTAGCCACGTTTACCATATGGACTAAGGCTGTTGTAATAGTCTCAAAGACATTCTTAATAAAGGACTAGATCACTTTATTATGGGTGTAAGACCAAGATGTCATTGTTAACTTAAATGTAAGCCCTAATGTTTGCCTGAGCCCCCGGTTACATGCCCCGGATCCACAAAAAACATTTTCCCCAAGCCAAGAATGTTTTAAGTCACTTTTACTATTTTCTGACAATTGCCATATTTCATATCATGTGTTCCAGTGTGTGTACGTTACATAGGGCTAATAAAAATTGTTTTAGGGTAGAAAAACGTCCAGTAGCCAACTGCAAAACCTAGTTTACTCCCAGTCCCAGAGCTGGGCTAGGTTCCTGGTGAATTCAAACTCACAGTAGTGGTGAGAGAAGGGCTTCATAGACTTCTATGAAAAGATCCACAGATCTGATTGAGCCATCAAGTATATAGTTAACTAGGATATCCGACAACAATTGAGACACTTTGTTTCAGTAGACAAAGGTCAAGTGCTTTGCCAGTGATATCCCTTGGATCCATTGTCTTGAGGTTAACCGTTTACTGGTGTATACTTGACCCTAGCCATTGTTCCCGTCCTCCCATACAATCGAATACGGAGCCCGAATTGTTAGAAATGTTATGGAAGTCCTGGTCAATCACCAAAAAAGTGAATATAATCCTAAGCCACCTCACTCTCCTAGCCAACTCCTCTCAGACTCAATAGAAGTACCTCTACCCAAGATGAGGTCGGCTAGGGAAGGGATACACATAAACTCCATCATTACCCAGAAAGGGACTGCCCTTCCGCGATTAGGGAACCCCGAGCCTGCTAACAGGTACAATATGCTCAGCTGGGTTTCCCATGATGAGGGAAAGTCCCTCTCCGCAGGACATAATCCGGTCTACCCCGGATCTAAGGTTCGCCACTCGGGTTAAACCCAGACCCATCACCCAGACGCTCTGTCTCCACGAATCACAATAACACTGCCATCCCCTGGTGGGCCCAAACACCAACCAGAAGGATCTGATATTTGGGGCCATAGACGTATTTGCACAGAGACAGGGATATAGACAGGCTGGTGACATGGCCCTGGTGGAAGTCCCTAGCCCATTCCCCACTCCTTTCCTTGAAATCCAAACAAAAAGCAAATTGTGACATGGGTCTATTGTTTTGACTGCTGTCATCTACAAACCCAAAAAAACAAACAGACTAGGCATGCTCAATATGCATGTTACTGCAGTCAAGACCATGGACCCAATGCCTCAGCAACTTATCAGTAATCAAGGCTAAGGATGTCTCATTAACAAAAATACATGAATCTTGGGTTGTGGGTGGGTCCCAGTGGCCGACGGAAAGCACAAAATTTCAATGTTTTTTTTACTGCAGGAACATGCAATATTTCTGATAACACTATATTGATACAGTACTTGTTAATACTTGAAGTTCCAAATGGGGTATAATTTTAAAACTATAACTGTATCGCTATAATAATTGTATATTTTATCTTCCTTAGTACTGATAAATGTATTCAATAATAGTAAAAAGCTTTGAAAAGTTAATACAGAAAAAAAGTGTACTCAGAGCAATAGTAAAGAAACTAAATGTAAGACACAGATATAAGGAGTGAAAGTCTATGAAGAGCTTTAAGAAGATTAATGTCCTCCTGAGCTTTCAAAGTGACACACAAGTAATTAATGAATAATTCCAAATTTCAAAACTTATCCTATTAGTGTGACATTAGAAATGACCATGGACGTCATCAATAATTAGTATTAAATGAATTGTTTGCCCGTATACAACAGAACACTGTATATATATATATATATATATATATATATATATATATATATAATATATAACGGAACCCATCACTGTTTTACCCTGTTTTATGATTATTATGGTTAAAATATGATCCTACTATATGTATGTTGGTTTATGCTCTGCAGAATATTAGCCAGACTATTGCAGACACCTAGCAGAATACATAATCCTATCAGGGCCTCCTAGAGGCAGGAGAGCCCTATTGTGTAAAGTGTTCACATTGTGAAAGATGGAACAAAGAGAAGCATTATCTTATCAATGTCTGTTATTGTATCAAAGTAGCCGGCTAGTCCCTGGGAGGTGTGACCCCACCTATTGTTCTCTTTATGTGTATTGTGTGGCCAACTATGGGGGATGTGGATTGCCTGTGGGAAGAGATGTGTATAAATATTTCTGCACATAACAAAATAAAGTCAGTATTCATTTGACTCCCAAATTGTGTGTCGTCCAATATGGGAGGTTGGGAATGGTGAAACTGTAGTGCCTCTTGGGTATTTTACTGTATACCAGCGGAGATATTGGACTGCGTGTTCCAGCTCCGTTACATTTGGTGGCAGTGGTGGGATTGTTCCCACGGTCAGAAGGACAGCTACAGGAGACACCATTCCGTGGAGTACAAATTGAGCGCAACGCTAGTATCCGTACAGCGCCCCTGGCTACAGCAGGATGGAACCGGCTAGTTTTCGGACAGCGTTCCAGGATGAGGAGGAGGAGGTGGCCGCGGACTACAGGGATGCAGACAGAAAGGAACTCATGGTTACAGTACCTCTTATTGCCCCACAGACTGAGTTTGGAAGAGAACTCCAAAGCAGACTGGCCTTTTTCCCAGGTAAGCTTCCCATAAAAACCTTGGAATGGTTAATGACAGATGTCCACAAATACATAATGGAAAAGCAGCGGGCACGGGAGCGGTCCATCTTGGGAGCTGCTAACCCACCTCCCACCATTAACCCCCCCCCCCCCTTAGCACTGCATCCGGGTGGTGGGAACTACCAAACCCCTCCACGGTACATCAGGTGCCACACGTGTAACCAGCAGGGCCACATGCAGAGAGACTGTCCCAGAAACAGAAACCGCTCCACGTGGAATACTCCAACTAATTCCCCCTCCCAGCGGCAGTGTGTACCCCAGGGGGCCGAAGGTGTCGTCCTTCCCCCCCAGCGGCAGTGTGTACCCCAGGGGGCCGAAGGTGTCGTCCTTCCCCCCCAGCAGCAGTGTGTACCCCAGGGAGCTGAAGGTGTCGTCCTTCCTCCACAGCGACAGTGTGTACCCCAGGGAGCTGAAGGTGTCGTCCTTCCTCCCCAGCGACAGTGTGTACCCCAGGGAGCTGAAGGTGTCGTCCTTCCTCCCCAGCGACAGTGTGTACCCGAGGGGGCCGAAGGTGTCGTCCTTCCTCCCCAGCGACAGTGTGTACCCCAGGGGGCCGAAGGTGCCGTCCTTCCTCCCCAGCGGCAGTGTGTACCCCAGGGAGCGGAAGGTGTCGTTCTTCCTCCCCAGCGGCAGTGTGTTCCCCAGGGAGCTGAAGGTGTCGTCCTTCCTCCCCAGCGACAGTGTGTACCCCAGGGAGCTGAAGGTGTCGTCCTTCCTGCCCAGCGACAGTGTGTACCCGAGGGGGCCGAAGGTGTCGTCCTTCCTCCCCAGCGACAGTGTGTACCCCAGGGGGCCGTCCTTCCTCCCCAGCGGCAGTGTGTACCCCAGGGAGCCGAAGGTGTCGTCCTTCCTCCCCAGCGGCAGTGTGTACCCCAGGGAGTGGAAGGTGTCGTCCTTCCTCCCCAGCGGCAGTGTGTTCCCCAGGGAGCTGAAGGTGTCGTCCTTCTTTCCCAGCGACAGTGTGTACCCCAGGGAGCAGAAGGTGCCGTCCTTCCTCCCCAGCAACAGTGTGTACCCCAGGGAGCAGAAGGTGCCATCCTTTCCCCCCAGCGGCAGTGTGTTCCCCAGGGAGCTGAAGGTGTCGCCCTTCCTCCCCAGCGACAGTGTGTACCCCAGGGAGCAGAAGGTGCCATCCTTCCCCCCCAGCGGCAGTGTGTTCCCCAGGGAGCTGAAGGTGTCGTCCTTCCTCCCCAGCGACAGTGTGTACCCCAGGGAGCAGAAGGTGCCATCCTTCCCCCCCAGCGGCAGTGTGTTCCCCAGGGAGCTGAAGGTGTCGTCCTTCCTCCCCAGCGACAGTGTGTACCCCAGGGAGCAGAAGGTGCCATCCTTCCTCCCCAGCAACAGTGTGTACCCCAGGGAGCAGAAGGTGCCATCCTTCCCCCCCAGCGGCAGTGTGTTCCCCAGGGAGCTGAAGGTGTCGTCCTTCCTCCCCAGCGACAGTGTGTACCCCAGGGAGCAGAAGGTGCCATCCTTCCTCCCCAGCAACAGTGTGTACCCCAGGGAGCAGAAGGTGCCATCCTTCCCCCCCAGCGGCAGTGTGTTCCCCAGGGAGCTGAAGGTGTCGTCCTTCCTCCCCAGCGACAGTGTGTACCCCAGGGAGCTGAAGGTGTCGTCCTTCCTCCCCAGCGGCAGTGTGTACCCCAGGGAGCTGAAGGTGTCGTCCTTCCTCCCCAGCGGCAGTGTGTACCCCAGGGAGCTGAAGGTGTTGCCCTTCCTCCCCAGCGACAGTGTGTACCCCAGGGAGCAGAAGGTGCCATCCTTCCTCCCCAGCGACAGTGTGTACCCCAGGGAGCAAAAGGTGCCATCCTTCCTCCCCAGCGACAGTGTGTACCCCAGGGGGGCGAAGGGGTTGTCCTTCCCCCTCAGCGGCAGTGTGAACCCCAGGGAGCTGAAGATGTCGCCCTCTCCCCCCAGTGACAGCTTACCCTAACAAGGGGAGACACCAATCTCCCAGACGGCGCAGATGGGACCAGGGTCTCTGTGCCTGAGCTACCGGGATGCTGGACAGCCTGTCCAGATCCCCAACTACTCTCACTGGGACAACCGGAGGAGGGGGTAAGTACAAATTCCCCTCCCCAGCTAACTCCTAATGTGGCCCCAGGGTTAACAGAGGAAATGTTAACCCCCACTGACCCCCACCTTTCCCTGGCTACTGAGCCGGAAGACGTCCCAAGTACCCCAGCAGAAGAGCTGACAGTGGGGCAGAGTGCAGTCGGCCTCTGCCCTCCCTTTGTCCCTTGTACAGAGCAGGATGTCCTGCAAGTTATACCAGCAGAAGAGCTGGCATCAGGGCAGAGTGCCACTGGCCTCTGCCCCTCAAGTCCCCTCAGCGTGTTGCCCCATCACCACAGCAAAATATCCAGGTGCCTGGTTAGACTTCCCCCCCAAAGGGGAGATGTGTGACGAAGAGCCCTTCGCCACTTTGTCTTGGAGAGGACTGTTTGCCAGCCTCCTGCCCTGCGACTATGGCCCGGGGACATATTGCCCTTTAAAACCAGTATTCGGCCATACCAGAGTGTATGTCACTCATTCTGGCCCTTTACATACAGGGGGGTCATTCGGTACTTGCCCTGTGGGAGCGGTGATACCCCAGATAGCTATGCCATGGAGCTCATTCATATAATGAAAGACTATGGGAAAGACTTTAGCTACATGGCAATTTAACTGTGTGAATAGGATCTGAGCGCTATTCGGTAGTTTTGTACGCTCAGATCCCAGCTATCTGGGGATATGTGAAATGTGAGTAAATGCGAATTGCAGTAATGCTGATGGGTTGTCAAAATAGAGAATTGACCAACAAATACTTTTGTCCGGACATCCCCAGGCCGATCCGTTGGGATCAGACCGTGTATGCCGGCTTATGGTCACGGGGGAGGTGTGTAACGGAACCCATCACTGTTTTACCCTGTTTTATGATTATTATGGTTAAAATATGATCCTACTATATGTATGTTGGTTTATGCTCTGCAGAATATTAGCCAGACTATTGCAGACACCTAGCAGAATACATAATCCTATTAGGGTCTCCTAGAGGCAGGAGAGCCCTATTGTGTAAAGTGTTCACATTGTGAAAGATGGAACAAAGAGAAGCATTATCTTATCAATGTCTGTTATTGTATCAAAGTAGCTGGCTAGTCCCTGGGAGGTGTGACCCCACCTATTGATCTCTTTATGTGTATTGTGTGGCCAACTATGGGGGATGTGGATTGCCTGTGGGAAGAGATGTGTATAAATATTTCTGCACATAACAAAATAAAGTCAGTATTCATTTGACTCCCAAATTGTGTGTCGTCCAATATGGGAGGTTGGGAATGGTGAAACTGTAGTGCCTCTTGGGTATTTTACCGTATACCAGCGGAGATATTGGACTGCGTGTTCCAGCTCCGTTACAATATATATATATATATATATATATATATATATATATATATATATATATATATATATATATATATATATATATATATATATATATATATATACACACACACACACACACACACAGACATACATACATACACACACACACACATACTGACATTTGCATAATATATATTATCTAGGAGTGCAACTGATAGAACTGTTCATTTTATTACAAGCACAAGCACAGATGGGGTCTGTTGAGTCAACGGGGACAATTTGCCAATAGATTTGTAACACCAAGATAACACATAAAATAGAGTATTTTAGCAAATAGCTTATTCAAATGAGAAATAACACATTTTAAAGTGATTGTTTTATGCTCTGTACCATAATGCTCAATGTCTGTTCAAGTAAAGCTGCACATTTGTGAAACATGTAATAAAGAAAGTCACCAGAATATAGCATTTTTTTTTTACATTAAATATAGCTTGAGAACAATTGAGCCTGACTAAGACTATAATTATTCAGTAGAGAGTTAGCAGACATAAAAGGGGGAGGGGGTTATTGCTTACTAGTGGTCTGGAGAGGCTGTAGGAGTCATGCATAGGAGGTTTTTCCCTATCTTGCTCGATTAGTGAACATTAGGAAACACATTGGTAGGCTTCTCTGAATAAATGGGTTTTAGGACAGCATAGCAAGGGACATACAATATGCCCTTATTTCATAGAGCGGTACACCGACTTTTGGGCGAAGAAGCCCGGCGCGATGCCATGTGCGCGCCCACAAATGCATTCACCCTCTATCCATCTCTGTAACCCTCTAACTTCCCCCCTGTACCAGGTCTTACTCCTGCTGTGCCCACCCTCTAACCCCAGGTCTCTCTCTTTAAGCTCTCTCTCATCCAAGTACACACCAGCGCGGAGGCCGGTAAGAACTTGGAAGAGAGAAACCTGGGGTTAGGGGGTGGGCACAGCGGGAAAAAAGACCTGGTACAGGGGGAAAGTTAGTGGGTGACAGAGCTGGAAAGAGGGTGAATGCATGCCGGTGTGCTTGCGCGCATCCGTCAGGCAATGTCGGGGCGTGCATGAGGTCGCGCTGGGCTCCTTCGCCCAAATGTCGCGCTACCTCATAGAGCAGTTTGATTTTTGCCATAGACCTTCTAGAATCTTAATAAAACATTTTCCATAAAATGACTTTACCTTCTGAATTCACTGCAAGTGGCTTGAATTGTTTATCCAGGATAACCAGGGAACATGTAGCATCAAAACCTAGACCCCGAATACGTCCCGTTACTGCCATCTGTGCAACTTTCTGCGAGACATAAAACAGGAATTATTTTTAGAGTTCTCTTAAAGGGCCACTTGATTCAGCACAATTTGGACCACATCACAGTAAAGATTTTGTGAAAACATGAAATATGTGAAGAAATAAAATAAATAAAATTAAATCTGTCTTTACATGTGTCACTGACTGTCTACAGCCAGACCTGCAGCTATAGCTCCTTGTAGTGAGCAAAAGTAAACAAGAAAGTTTAACCCTTAACAAGTCCATCTGAGCAGAGAATGGAATGCTGGAACCACCTAAACAAGTCAGTTATGGGTTAACTGGTCAGTGCATTCCGGAGTCCAATCTCTGTTATCAATTGCTTCACTGTGTGGCTTGGCTATCTGTTTTTACTCGTGCAACAGCGAGTAGGCAGATACACTTTGTATGTAAACAGACTTAAAAAGGTTTCGATTTTTTTTGCAGTTATTAATGTAATTTAAAAAAATAGATACATTTTAACATACAATCTTGTGCTTTTTCACACCATGAACAGCACTTACAGTAAGGTAAATGGCCCTTTAAATATTTATTTGCTTATTAACAAACGTACAAAGATTAGAAGTACAGTTGTTTCAGTATATTGAAACAATCATATAAATCAACACTAAAAAAAAGTTTATATTCAGTTAGAGTGGTTATTAATATTGTTTATTTGTAACGCGCCAACATATTCCGTAGCGCTATACATACGTTAATTTCCAGAGAAAGACATATTCAGTATTAACGCATTGCAAAGAATAGTGGGCCCTGTCCTTGAGCTTAGAATCCGGTACCCACAGAGCTTTCCTCAAAGCGCCATGCAAGATTGAAAAAACTTGCAGACATACAATCTAAAAGTTTTGAGTGTGGTGCAAGAGGGTGAGAGGCGAGAGTTATCATTTAGTCCACAAAGAAATAAAAATGAGTGCATTCATATAGTTTTATTTTAAACTATAGAATGCAAGATGATTCTGTAAATTCAAATTTAGCCATATAGATAGGCTAACCTTTCCGGTTAAACTATGATTTAAAACACCCAAAATGGTTACTTACTATAATCCCGATGTTAAAACACAATATAAAATTATAACTCTGTTGTAGGCAGAGCTGAATACCCACATTATTGTGGGGGGTCAGATGTGGGTGGTGGCAAATTTAGGGGTGGAAACTAAAGGATTACCCTTATCTCTATTCTTTTTCCACTTTCAATTTTGCTAGTCTTTCCCCCTCTTCCATATCTCAGTCCCACTTTCTTCTCCTTTCCTTCGTTATTTTCCACTTCTTTTACTACTCCTATAATATCAATTTCTTCTCATCTTCGTTCCTCTTTCCCTTGCCTTCCACTTCTACAATAATATTGAAAACCATCCTAGGAAAGCATAGCGGTTAATCCTGGATGTTATTATGGTGACTTTACAGTTGTCGTTGAAAAAACAAGTAAATATACTTGGACCTCTGAAACAACTTGAGGTGGAACATTGAAGACAAAGAGAAGAACTTTATGGAGAAACTAATGAAAATGTTATTGGGCATGGAGGAATTTAAAAGGGCATTGATACAAATGGCCTTGACGATTTCACAAGGTGGTGAATCTTTTTTTAAACTCAAAGCATTCTGTGTTTTGCAGACATAGTAAGATATAAATAAAATGAAGGTTGGTTAGATGTACACGAGACAGAGTCTTCCTGTCTTGAAGACACATTAACGACTCAATAAAGGTTTGTTGTGTGGTCTCTCTACAAAGCAGCTGTTGGCTTTTAAATGTGTATACACTTTAAGTAACTTTTGTAAAGTAGTATGGTTTTGTGACTCCAAAGCTAGCCAATAGTCTGCAAATATATCTTACTGTTTATGACCACACAAAATCAGATACAACTGTGTTGAATTTCTCTACTAACACATGACCACATCTGAGAAGCTAACATAGCCTATATTACATTCACATTGATAAGCTTAACTATAATTTTTTTCCAAAACAAATCTTTATAGAATCAGTGGAGATTATTTTGTAGAACTGCTAATAAATATATTGGGACGACATCCCTGATGGGGGAGAAACCTATAATAAAATAATGTGGTACATGCTTCTCTTTCTACCAAAAAGGAGCCAAGTCAGTATTCCCCAGGGGGAATTCCTTCCCTGGGCCAGCATCTGGAAACCCTCATTCCTAGTGAACACCCCTTGTGTCGCTAGGTTCTGAACATTGTGTGGCTAACCTTTTGTTGTACGGAATGCATCTGTGTTGAACATGCATAATGTTGGTGTGTGTCTTTATGTGTAGTTTTGAAATTCATAGACTGTGACCCAATTATTGCTTGCAAGAAAAGTTTGAAGAAGTCCATTGTGAAGCTAACACAATGGGATGTTCAGTAGCCTTCCTGTCTTACCTTTCATTACTCTGCACCCAAACTAATTGAATTACCAGGACCTTTTTATGCTCTCATGTATACAAGTGCCCCATTTGAAAGTATACTTGTGTGTCAGCTGTATTTCTGAAGGGTGGAAAGAGCTTTTTAATCCCTTTGCTCCAAACCAGTGACCCAGGAATCATGCATGTTCCAGAACTGTAACCCTGCTCTTCTTAGATTGTGAAGCAATCTTCCTTCCAGAGGAATCACTAGCATCGATACAATTCCTAACCAAAGGGATCCATTCATTGGCTCGTCCAACGGATCCCTCCTTGTGATGTATATCCAGCAGAATACGGAATATTGAAGAGATTTCTCATCACTGATAAATAATGATAAAGAACATTGGAAGAGGTATAATACATATGACGTAAGATTGTAAATATTTTTTTTAAATGTGTGTGTGTATATATATATATATATATATATTTATATATATATATATATATATATATATATATATATACCATCTATCAGGTTGATAGTTGGCCTTGAGATAGATCTACTGCTGGACAAGTTAATTTTACATTTTTCAATCAAGGGGGGGGGGGGGGTTCCACCTCTTGCATCTGTTCACTAGATTTATCTATCGATCTATTTTTTATTTTTCTATTTTAGGACAAAGTAGTGCCACCGAAATACAGAAACCGTGTTATTCAAAAAGATTGATCAATAGATAAGTGCCAAATGAACCATGTGAATTTGGGGTTTAAGATATTGTGATGTTTTTAACGCGAGTCACTGTCCTTGTACATCAATAATATATATATTTTTTATATATAAATTAACCCTTTAGTTGTTTATGTAACCCTCTACTAGTCAACATGCTTCGTTAAACTCATCCAAGTTACAGGAGGATTAACAACATAGGTTATATTATTTTAAGTAACGCTCAAATCTATGCTATTTGTCCAGTGCCTTGCAAAAGTATTGACCCATCTTGAGTTTTTACCTAGTTTGTTACATTACAGCCTTAAATTCAATGTTTTGTTAATCTGAATTTTATGTGATGGATCATAACCCAATAGTCTAAGTTGGTGAAGTGAAATGAGAACAATATATACATAAAACCATTTTTTAGAAATAGAAAACAGAACATTGGCATGTATTCATCCCCTTTGTTAGCTCTGGTGCAACCAATTACCTTCAGAAGTCACATAATTAGTGAAATGATGTCCACATGTGTGCAATCTAAGTGTCACATGATCTGTCATTACATATACACACCTTTTTTGAAAGGCCCCAGAGGCTGCAAAACCTAAGAAAGAGGCACCACTAACCAAACACTGCCATGAAGACCAAGGAACTCTCCAAACAAGTAAGGGACAATGTTGTTGAGAAGTACAAGTCAGGGTTAGGTTATAAAAAAAATATCCAAATCTTTGATGACCATTAAATCTATCATAACCAAGTGAAAAGAACATGGCACAATAGCAAACCTGCCAAGAGACAGCCGCCCACCAAAACTCAAGGCCCTGGAAGGAGGGCATTAATCAGAGAGGCAGCACAGAGACCTAAGGTAACCCTGGAGGAGCTGCAGAGTTCCACAGCAGAAACTGGAGTATCTGTACATAGGACGACAATAAGCCATACGCTCCATAGGGTTGGGCTTTATGGCAGAGTGGCCAGAAGAAAGCCATTACTTTCAGCAATAAACAAAATGGCACGTTTTGTGTTTGCGAAAAGGCATGTGGGAGACTCACAAAATGTATGGAGGAAGGTGCTCTGGTCTGAGGAGACAAAAATTGAACTTTTCGGCCATCAAAGAAAATGCTATGTCTGGCGCAAACCCAACACATCATCCAAAAAAAAAAAAAAAAATTAAAATTACAGTCAGAGAACAAAGAGGTCACACCACCCTGAAGCCAAACAGGGTTGGGCCTGTTTAGTACTTGGATAGGAGACCACCTAGGAATACTAGGAGCTGAATGTTGTATCCCACTGGAGAAGGAACTGGCAACTCTGGCAAACCAGTACCTCTGCCATGAATACCAAGTGGATCAGCATGACCATGGACATAAATATGTGCCTGGTGTGTTAAATATAAAAATAAGTGATGCAGGTTAATGTTTTGTCTCAATTAATTTGTACGTCTTGTTATCTGTCAACAATGGAGAGTGTGTAGATAGATAGAAAACAGAATGGGAAAATAAAATAGATTAGGCAGACAGCTATGTATATAGGAGATGAATAAGAGAACAAAAAAAGGAAAATAAACTAAAAAAGTAATACATGAAGAGACAAAGAAAAAAATAGGTTATTATTTTCCATTTTTAATGCAATACCAAAATATAGAGTTGTTTAAATATATGCACTGCTTTTGCTTGGAAACAAAGACCAAAGTATTAAATCTGTTCCAGTGTATACTTATATATGCACATATTTTTACTACAGCAGAAGTGCACTCGTTAATATTTGAACAGAATGATCGATACCAGCAGCACAGTTAGTTGTCCTATCTAGGATGGACCTAATGAATTATTAAACAGTTGGATTTCCTAAAAGAACAAAGAGTCCTTTGTTTTTAATGTCACATTCCTCCTTTATCAAAAAAATGTGATCAATCATTTCCAAATTTGTAAACAGAGAACAAAATATACATAGGTTTCACAAAGCTGTACATTGAATGGGGCCATTTGTTCCATTATATACTTTTTTAGTGAGTAGTGCTACTGAAAATACAATTTACTGTTGTTCTCCATGAACTGTCAACGAGTTGAAACATAATTGAATAAAATCGATAGTTGAACAGAACATACTTGCAAAACTTTGTGAAAGAACTTAGTATTTAAAGATAAATATTTTTTAATACATTTGATTGAAAGCCATTGCTTAATTACAATAAAAAAATGCAACAAATAACTATTTGCTTATTTAGAACATTATATATTTTGTTTTATAATTGTGAATGCTGAAAAAGGTGGAGGATGAGGAGGGGAAGGAGGAGGATGGGGGGGGGGGGAGGAGGATTGGGGGGGGGGAGGAGGAGGTGGATGACGGGGGAAAGGAGGAGGAGGAGGAGGAGGATGAGGGGGGAAAGAAGAAGAAGGAGGATGAGGGTGGGAAAGAAGAAGAAGGAGGATGAGGTGGGAAAAGAAGAAGAAGGAGGATGAGGGGGGAAAAGAAGAAGAAGGAGGATGAGGGGGGAAAGAAGAAGAAGAAGAAGGAGGATGAGGGGGGAAAGAAGAAGAAGGAGGATGAGGGGGGAAAGAAGAAGAAGGAGGATGAGGGGGGAAAGAAGAAGAAGGAGGATGAGGGGGGAAAGAAGAAGAAGGAGGATGAGGGGGGGAAAGAAGAAGAAGGAGGATGAGGGGGGAAAGAAGAAGAAGGAGGATGAGGGGGGAAAGAAGAAGAAGGAGGATGAGGGGGGAAAGAAGAAGAAGGAGGATGAGGGGGGAAAGAAGAAGAAGGAGGATGAGGGGGGAAAGAAGAAGAAGGAGGATGAGGGGGGAAAGAAGAAGAAGGAGGATGAGGGGGGAAAGAAGAAGAAGGAGGATGAGGGGGGAAAGAAGAAGAAGGAGGATGAGGGGGGAAAGAAGAAGAAGGAGGATGAGGGGGGAAAGAAGAAGAAGGAGGATGAGGGGGGAAAGGAGAAGGAGGATGAGGGGGGAAAGGAGAAGGAGGATGAGGGGGGAAAGGAGAAGGAGGATGAGGGGGGAAAGGAGGAGGATGAGGGGGCTTAGGGCTCATAATATATGTTTTTGTTGAACCTATTTTCCACTTACACAGCTAGTTTACTGTTTCTTTGAAATAAATATTCAAAAACATTTAACCTACTGATGCCGCAATTAATGTAATTTTATGGTATCTATTTTTATTTTTGAAATGTATCAGTAGCTGCTGCATTTCCCACCCTAGGCTTATATTAGAGTCAATAAGTTTTTAAATTTTTTTGTGGTAAAATTAGGTGCCTCAGCTTATATTCGGTCGGTTTATATTCGAATATATACGAAACCGTATTTATTTCATAAAAATACTACTAAGACATGAAATTTTAAATTAGCAGTGAAGAGGCATCATAGAATTTTTTTCCCCATTTTAATTTGTGGTATTTTTTGGAAAAATATGTGTCAACAGTACCAAATATTATACTTCTGTAATATCATATTTTCCTCCTTTTTCCATGCAAAATATCACATTGTTTACATAGTCTGTATGTTTGAATATATGTTACAATTTAGATTTGGTATAATTTAATTTGCAAGACAACAATATAGTGATGAAAATAACCTCCCACATATTGATTTAATGAAATTACCTTGTTAAGCTGTTTATAGCATACTTTTGATAATTATAAAAGGAACAGTCTGTGGAATTTCCAAGCCATATTAAGTCAAAGACAGATAAATGGTTAAATCTGATTCTAATAAATCATTAGATTTTTAGGAGAAGCATTTGGATATTAATGGGGTCAAAGGCTACATGAGGGACACAGCATAAAATCACAATAGGCAAGTTTGTATGAAAACAGTCTAGACAGCACAGAAGCTAATGCAATTGTAAAATCAGAAGTAATTGTTATTAGCAATTAATTATAATTAACAGCAACTGCTTAATTCAGTCCATGCTTGATTAAGTGGAACGTCCATTGAGTTCAGGGTCATCCGATACCAGTCTATGGTAATCATGGAATTTAAAGGTCCACTGTGGTCAGTTCTTCTCTATATGACCTTTTAAAGAACTATATAGTTGGAAACAGACTACATGTGTTTAGAATATAAAAAATACAGCCACAGATTTATTATCTTTTATATGCAATTATACGGCTGTGGAATCTACCATTTTTACAAATAATCAGCTTACTAATGTGGTCTTAAGAGGTGATCAGGTTACATAGTAATTGAGGTTGAAAAAAAGACTTTTAGTCCATCAAGTTCAAAATCGTTAGATCTCTGTTCTTTGTTATATGTGGATTAAATGTTAATTGAGGAAGACAAACAGAAAAAAAAAAAACATTGAAACATTACCAATTTTCCCATAAGGGAAAAAAATAAAATTCCTTTCTGACCCCAGATACTGGTGATCGGACTCCTTCCTGGATCAATACGCCCTCCTTAGTTATCCAGCATAAGCCTGAATGCCCTTTTTATTCAAAATTATATCCAACCCCTTTTTAAAGTTATCCATCGAATCCACTGTCACCACCTCCTTTGGTAGAGAATTCCACAGATTAACCACCCAAACAGTAAAGAAGCATTCAGTCAGTTGAAAACATCTTTGCACAAAAAGATCCCTTGTCAGAGCCTTATATTGCCACTGGATCACTATAATAGTTGTGGATCTGCTGGGCTATTCTTTTCGCTTCCGATGTTGGTCACACTAGGCTACAATATTGGGGCCCATAAGGCCGCAACTGCGAGCCTCGCAAAGTGAGGCGAGCAGTTGAAGCATGCGGGACTTAGGCTGCAATGAGCGCCGAAGGCAGTAGGTCTTAGCGAGGTGCACAAAATTATGTCCCGTAGGACTTAGGAACCGAAGGACGTAGATGGACTGTGGGCCTCGAAAAATTACGACTTTACTGGCCGAACCAAGGAACTTGCAAGACCTGCTGTAACGGAACCCATCACTGTTTTACCCTGTTTTATGGTTATTTAATTCTTGGTTAAAATATGATCCTACTGTTATACTGTATGTATGTTGGTTTATGCTCTGCAGAATATTAGCCCAGACTATTGCAGACCTTGGCACAACAGATAATCCTATTACAGAGACTCCTCATAAGATAAGGAAGTCTATTGTATAAAAGTGTTTTCATTCTCAGACATAAAAACAAAGAAGGATGATTTAATCAATGTCTGATTGTATCAAAGTTGCCAGGTAGCCTCAGGGAGGTGTGACCCACTTATCGTCCCTCTATGTGTATTGTGTGGTCAACTATGGGGAATGTGTATTGCCATGCTGCCAGTCCTAGCCCAAAAGATACTTTTACTAACGTTTGAACCCCTGGTCCGATTCATGCCATTTTGTAATATGTTGTTCCACAATTTACGTTGTGCATAAAAATGTAAGATTTATTTATGTACTATGTAAAATCATAAAGCTATAAAAATTTATAAAAATGTGTAAGTTTTAGCTGGGAGATAATTGAGTAGATACAGTAAGAAACTCAATTATCTCCCATGCAGAAGGGAGGGAAACTGTGGGCGTTACTATTATGTTATTGGTTGTTTTATACCTCCCCCTGGGTGTGTTCTGTTTGTACCTGACTGTAATAAAAACCAGGCTGGGAGTTCTACTTGACCCTTCAAAACGTAGCCTCGTCTAGTTCTTGGAGGGGATTGCTATATCATACTGGGGATTGCTATGCTTTGCATACTCCCTTGAGCTTTAAACTACTGAACCCTTGTTCCTGATGTACTCTCCTTGGAGGAGAGGTCTTCCCCACACCATCCTGGATGCTGGAGATTCATACAGGGTGGAAGGAAGACGGCGCGGCTCCAGTTAAGCTACGACGGTTGTGGAGTCTGTGGTGGTTGTGGTGTCCGGTGTGGTGCTTGTAGTCCTCGACGCAAACTAGGATGCGTCCATAAACAGAGGTACCCGGTCGGGGTGCCAGTAGATCCGTTACACCTGCTAAAAACAACAAATATGCCTCAAATTAACTTACACGCTCACACATGGCCCGGGGGGGGGGGGGGGCGGAGGGGGGTTCAGGAAGCCTGTGAGTAAGGTTGCAAGTTAATTTGATGCATATTTATCATTTTTGCAAGAAGGAAAATCGGCTAAGCGAGAAAATAAAATGGCGGCCGAAAAAACTTAAACACGACAAAAACGAGGCCAAAGGACGTAAAACCAGGACGAAGGATGTAAATACAAGATAAAAAAAGTAAGACTTAACGCAAGACAGTAACACTTAACCCAAGGCACGAAGTCTTAACGCAAGGTAGTAAAAGCGCTCAGTGCAGGGATCGGGCACAGAGGGGCCATATCCTTGCATTGTGAGGCAAACAGTATTGCCAGCCTTACAATTTTACTCCCGTCATTTTTGATGGGCAATTTCCTAGTATATTTATATAAGGTGATCAGGTCCCCATTTAGATGCCTTTTTTCTAGAGAAAATAAGTTTAATTTTGTTAGTCTATCTTCATAACTTAGCCCCTCCATTCCCCTTAGTTTTGTTGCCCTTGTCTGTACTTTTTCCAGCTCTAAAATTTCCTTTTTATGAAGTGGTGCCCAAAATTGTACTCCATATTCCAAATGAGGGCGTACTAGAGATTTGTATAGGGGCAGAATTATATTATATGAAGATGACTTTGAATATACAACAAGCTCTATGTGCACAGTGGGAAGGAGAGATATCCTGCTGTACAT
Source organism: Discoglossus pictus (assembly GCA_027410445.1). Classification (NCBI taxonomy): domain Eukaryota; kingdom Metazoa; phylum Chordata; class Amphibia; order Anura; family Alytidae; genus Discoglossus; species Discoglossus pictus. Next base: position 163,936,888 of record CM050170.1, read on the forward strand.
GGAAATGTAGATAAAAGCGTATACAATGGACAGGATTTTACATTTATTTCAGCAACTCCACTATATCAGCATGAAAAAAAAAAAAAAAAACGCACCCACTACTCACTAATATAGTATTAAAGGGTCACTGGTAATGTCCCATTTTATTGCAAAAATAAAAAAAACACAAATAAGTAAATAGGTTGTTCTTAAAAAGTGAGTAATAAAATCCTTTACTACTTGTTTTATATGAGGTGTTTAATTGGTTTTCATTGTAGGTGAGATAAGAAGGAAGAACATGCCCAGTTGGTTAAATCAAAAGAGACTTTAAGGCATATCTAAGTTTCCCTGTTCTCCCCTTTCTCTAATCTAACACGTGCTGCTTACATCAGACACACACATTACATTGATTCATTCTATACAGTGTCCCTACCAATATAAACATTGCATTTGAGTATTGTTTTAACCCTATACTAGCCTTCAATCCAACAACAGCAACAATGCAGATGGCTACAGCAGCACTGTGAATTCAGGATTTAAGGCGAGGAGACAGTGTTGTGTTTTGGGAACTAAGCCTACAAATCACATAATGCTTGCTGCAGAACCTGATGTATCTGCCCCTGATAGCATAACATTCATAATTTGTCTTGGCCTAATTTTAGAGGTATATAGAAGTTTCCTGGGTTTCAAATGTTTCCTAAAAGACATCCACTGATTAGTAGAAAAATATGTATTACATTGAAAAGTTGAATGTACTTACATATTTATATGCTGGATACTGCTATCTGGATTTGCACACCTCTAGAAAGCTTACAGAACAGTGTACTTGGAGCAGAGCAGCTTGGTACAGGTTGTAACTAACAGAGGAAGTGCTGCAAGTCACATGGTTGGTGGGGTCAGAAATCTTCCACAAGGAGACACGGACAGAGAGAAAAAAAAAACACCACCAGCAGCAGTTGATGCAGGGAACAGACAACCTGCTGCACAGATAGACCCTTATATGAAAATACATAGCACTTTCTAACATGTGCCAGACTACATATCCCAGGCTGCTTTGCAGCACAGACAGCAACCCCATAGTGTGATACAAATGTTTCAGCCTATGCTTCCTCCTGATTGTCCAAAACAATATTTTTAATTTTATGCTAATTTAGCCTGGGTTTGGAGTGGGTGTTATCCCTAATTTTTAACTTTCAAAAATTACAAGACATTTTGCTAACTTCAAGGTAAATGTTTAAATGTTTACTTTGGGTTTTTTTCCCATGCAAAAAAAAATGTTTTCATGCACTACGGATTTTCTCTATCATGGCTTTAAACTTGCAATTTACACTTTTCTTATTTATACCAATGGTTAATGCTCTTCCTCATTTTAACCCCCATGATGAGATTTGATAAGTGATCTTCCATAAGGTTAGTAGCAAAAACAGAGGATCTTTTCAGATAATTTCTGCTTTAAGGACAACTGTGAGCACATTATTCAAAAAATATACTCATTTGGGGAGGTGGAGACTCTACGGCACCTCACAAGTGGTTACAAAAAAGCCACAGAAACGGGGCTTTGAAAAAAAAAAAATATATATATATATATATATATATATATATATATATATATATATATATATATATATATATATATATATATATATAAAAATAACACGCAATTACTAAATACGGACTTACACACAAAAAAATACGAGCCGCGAAATCGCAAAAATACGAACTTAACATCCGAACCGCGCACAGCGGAAAACATAAAAAAAAAGCACCAAATACATACAAAAAAAAAATAAAAACATCACATAGCAAGGGGGGACACCCAGGACATCAGGATGTGAGGTTACACCTCAATTTAAGTCCAATTTACAAGGTTAACACACTCGAAAATCCCCTAAGCGACAGAAAAAATGGCCACCGAAAATAAAGGAAAAGGAGGCTACACGACCCCTAAAGCAGCAAAACACCGACAAGCACATACGACTTTTACAAAAACCTGTACGAGGTACAAAATACACTACTGGGAAGGACGCAAAGTCATCCACACCCGCGTACCACATACACAATCGTCACCATTTTACAACACTAACTTACAGAATGCGGAAGTACACAGCTACACCAACGGTTTCCCCTCGCGCACGCAGCCCATTTACACTACACACTGCACACATTGCTGACACTTACACCTCAGCTCAACAACACTGCAAATCTACATTATATGCTGCAGGAACATAAAAACAGATTGTTAGCTCTTCAGCACAATGCTTCCTGCATATATTACTTACAAATAGGTAAAGTATATGAATTTATGATTTCCTTAATTAATTATCATGAAAAAATACATATACAGAACAAAACAAAACAAAAAACCCCACTGTATCACAATAAACCACAAAAGCCTTGACCGCGCACCTCACAAGGAGCGCCAGCGGTTCTCATAGGACACAAAGTACACCAGGGGAGAGGCTTGCAATAAGCGCAAAAAGGAGATCAGCGTGGACCTTACAATGAGCACAAAAGCGCCTCTGATAACAAAAAATACACCAACCGAGAGGCTCGCAATGAGCACCAAAGGATCTCAGACGACCAAAACACTTAGGGCCTCATTCTATTATCGGCCATAGGAGATGCGGGGCCACAAGGACCGGCCGCAGGCTATTTGCCTATTCTATTCCCTTCCGGCCGGGCCTCCGGCAGGCTTGCAGCTGGCGCCTTGTTATCCCTTGCGGCCGCATGCGCAGGAGGAAAGCCTTTGATCTTAAACGGTCGCAAGAGTTTCGGCCGCAAGAAAACCCCGGTTGCTATTCTATTGCTCTCGGCAAGGCTAAAACCGAGCCGCAGCTTACTTCCAGGAAAAAGGTCCCGCAAGCACACAATTAAGCACATAATAAAGCCATCCTGCACTCTGATGAGACGATAAAGTGATTGTAGGTGTTAGCATTCATAGCACAACATTCCCCTACACTCAAATCCGCAAATAATTTTTATTTTAATTCATGTCAAATATCCGTGGACAAAGTCCCGAGGGCTTGGAGCACCTCAGACCCGCCCACGCTGCGGGACGGAAAATAAACCGTTAATGAAATATCGGATTTGGGCTGATGTGCAAGCTTGAGAGGGGGTTGCTATTAATCCTCATGTCCCCCATTATGATCCCTAGCATTTACAGAGCTTTACAGTGCCATCTTGAATTTATATTTGCATTTAAAGTTTTCTGACCTTGCGGCCGGTTGCATGATATGCGGCCTGCCGTAAGGGGTATATCCTTGCGGCGCCGTCTATTTGAATTGCAAGGTAAAGGTAGCCCTACACGGGGCCGTAAGACGGCCGCAAGGAATCGCAGCTTTGCGGCCGTTTTACGGCCGATAATAGAATGAGGCCCTTACTGTCTGTGGCAAACGGCATTACCTGCTTTAAAAATTACGGGGCAATAAAATTGTGACGGGCAAGTCGCTAGTAAATAATAATATCTAATTTATAATCTGTATTTATGCTGCTTCCATTTTGTTTTTTTGCAGATCAGCTTCCTGAGGTTGGAGGAGACTTTGATGTGTCTGTTTGCAAGCTACAATGGCCAGATCTTCCAGCAGGACTAAAACAACGCTCATTACACCCTCCTGAACAAGTAATAGACAGCAGCAGGCATTAATTGGATATAAAAATAACCAAATATAAAAAGGTTGTGTTTATTTTTTACTTATTTAAAATACCATATAGAAAATAAATTGGCCATAGTGGTCCTTTAAAATAACTCCCTTTCAAGTTAAATTATCACACTTCAAGTCATTTTTAATAACAACCATTTTCAATTATATGTATTTATCAATGTTTAATATTCACTAACTGAATTTTGCGGTGTCCATTTAATCATTTTTAAATGCAGAGGAAGCTCCTTAATTCATTGTTGAGGGAGTGTCATAAAGTACCTTGGTAACTTTGCAGCAAGCGGCCCAGATGTCATCGGAAGATTGCTCATAGTGGTCAGGCTGAGGTTCCCATATTTGGATTGACTGTTCCTCTTGGTCTACCACTGTTCCAAACTGGTCTACCAATGCCGCACGAACACTTGCAGTTCCCACATCGACCCCGACATAGTAAAAGGCTTCTTCCTTTTTTTCGCTTTGCATTCTAAATATACCTATAATAAGAACATTAAGAGAACTTGTTTACCATAAATTTATTTCTTGCAAGTTCTATGTGCAACAACTTCTGGGAAAGTAAAGGGTTGTGGAAGGTTCCTCAATTTTACTTAATATAATATACCTGGGTATCTATTTACTGTTATGTACTTTATTTTATTAAGAAGAAATGCTTATAAGCTCTGTTTTACTGACTAAAAAATCAAACAAATAGTCCCTGTATGGGTCTGTCCTGTCCAGCAGACACAGACTCTCTACCTATGCATGTTATGGAGATATGGTCACCGATTGGTACAGCAGAGTCTGCATCTTCATGAGCTGCAGTGGGCAGACCCAAACATATTTGTTTATTTTAAGTAGTAAAAACAGAGCTTATATGCACTTCCTAATAAAACAAAGTATATAAAAGGTAAATAAATACACAGGTATATTACTGTATTATCTAGTAAAATCCAGAAACCTTCCTTATTAGGTTTCAAATTTAGTAGACTCAGTAGACTCTCAGTTAACTATAACAAAATTGAATATTGTACTTTAAATAAAAAAATAATTTTACAGGGCTCAACAAATGCCAGGAGCCAGGTTGTCAAAATGCTTACAGGCACCTAGATGTCATCCACTGTACGTCTCTGCAATTCAGTGTTACCTGGAAGCAGACAGACATGAGTGACTGAGCCTGGGCAGTGTTGGCGTTATATACCCGGGGTCAGCAACGCACCCTCCAGCCGAACGGTACCTGGGTGTAAGTGAGGAGTGAAAGCTGCTGCTGCTAGAACAGCCCTCACTGACACATATACTTAGCAGAGCATCCTAGGTGCAGCTATACTAGGCCTCAGATTACATGAGTTTTTTTAAAGAACAGTTTATTTTCCCATCATCTCTAATATGCTGTTCCTGTCATCTTTTTCTTATTGTTGTTGGCATAGGGTGATAAGATTATTCTTAAAGTGGCAGTTGAAAGTGTGGTGTAATTTAAAACTATAAGAATAACAAATACTTATTGAATGTTATTTTATAAAAAATATTCTTACAGTAAACATTGAAGTTTGCCATTTTAAGCTGTCAGTCAGCCTCTCATTCACCCGTGTTCCCTAATTCTAATAATTTGTTAAAGAGAGATCATGGTCATTAATTATTGAGAAGATACTAAGACATCCATTGTCTTAAGTGTGGTCGCTTGCAAAAACAAATAAACATGCAGTCTTATTTTTTGTCCAGGCAACTGCACTCAAGACAATGGAACCAATGTAGTATTAATGGCAATGATCTCACATCAACAAGAAATACAGATTTCTGTTTATGGGTGGATCAGGAAGGCTGACTGACAGATCAAAAAGGGCAAACTTATTTTACTGCAGGAAAAAAGCTTTATCTGCTTCTAACTTTAACGTCTATTACCATAATTATAAAAGTAACAGTGGGTCAGGTAAAGAATGGCTGGTGCCCAAATCCAGTATCACCCTAGATGTATCATGGTTTTTTCTATAGTACCCAATCCAAAACTTGCGAAGCTTCACAGTGGCTGTGAAATGATTAATTGAAGCTTTAATGGTGCACTTCTGAATCTGTGGTCAGACTAGTGAGGCTATTGGCCACTATATATAGTTGTGATAATTGCGAGTTTGTGTGCAACGCTCGCAAAATTGCAGGTTTGCCCATGCGGAGGCCCGCAATGAGCGGCAAAGCCACTCATTGAGAGGCATGAGATGCACGCCGAAGGTGCTCACTGCAAGGACCTCAATAGGAGCACAAGGTGGGGGGGGGGGACCCGCAATGAGCCGTAATGGGCACAGGGCCAGGGGAGGGAGAGAGTGGCAAAAAGAGACTGGGGAGGAGGGGGGAGAGACAAAGGGGAGAGAGAGGGGGGGGGAAGAGACACAGGGGAGAGAGAGGGGGGGAAAAGAGACACAGGGGAGAGAGAGGGGGGAAAAGAGACACAGGGGAGAGAGAGGGGGGGAAAGAGACACAGGGGAGAGAGAGGGGGGAAAAGAGACACAGGGGAGAGAGAGGGGGGGGGGGAAGAGACACAGGGGAGGGAGAGGGGGAAGTCAAATATTATCCCGTCATTTGTGACTGGAGGCCCACAATGGGCTCCAAGGGCGCTCATTGTGAGGCCTGCAATGGGTGCCGAAGGCACTCATTCCGAGGCTCACAGAGAGGAGAAAGAAGGAGAGAAGAGGGAAGATGACACAGAAGGAGGGAAGGAGAGAAGAGGGAAGGAGAGGAGAGGAGAGACCGTGCAAAGCGAGGCTCGCAATGTGCGGCAGCATTGCGAGCCTTTCAAATATTATGCTGTCATTTTTGACGGGCAAGTGGCTAGTGTTTACTTCCCTTGGTGATGAACCAAGCTGATCAGTTGTATCCAGTATAAGAAAGGACTATGGGGAGCAGGGTATTTAAAATATGACACTATATACATACAGCCTTATTAAATTGCAATTAGGCAAATCTAAATGGCTCTATATAAGCACATAGCATATTTTTTTTTACAGTTTAGTTAGTGAACTTCTATCCAAAAGCAAGGTCTTCACTAACTAAAAACTTCTGTAAAAAAAATATATATATGCTCTGTGCTTATATAGAGCCCTTTAGATTTGCCGAATTGCAATTTAATAAGGCTGATATTCTAGATGTTTTTATTAGGAATTAATCTTTAAGCAAGCTTTTAACCAATCATTTAGAAAAGTAATATTAAATATTAAACTGATGTTCAAACATCAACTTCTAATTGAGCTGCTTGTCTCCACCCTTGTGAGGTCATCAATGGGTGGGAGTAACTCTAATGAAGAAGCAGCCCTAAATAGTCAGGCACAAGCCAAGGTCTACACAAGAATAGAAGCTCTTTATTGGATGGAGATTTTGTGTGTTAAATTGATTTATCTTAGCAAGGATACAAGCTTGTGTCTGATTATTTAGGACTGCTCCAAGGCAGATTGAGGAGTTACCTTCCATTCAAATCTAGAAGAGCCCTTTATTTTGTAAGTATTCAATCTTGTGCCGGTGCTTTGGAAACTAGATGGAATGTAGAACAATGGAAAATACATTGGTTTTAACCCCTAAGACAAGGCCGTCCATTCTTTGCAATGTGTTAATATTGTTTTTGCACTGTATAGTGCTACGGAATATGCTGGAGAGTTACAAATAAAGAATATTATTATTATTATTTTGAAATGCTGCTACAATAGCATGTAAATCATGTTGCGTTTTTAAGTTATTCTTCAAGAGCATGACAAACTGGATATACATTGTATTAGCCATTGTTAACATTCATTGAAGCAAGAACAAGAGACCATGGTGTGATTATGGTGGGAGATTTGGGGTAATGTGGAAAAGTACAATTTTACAGAAAAGTTAGGAGGGACAAACATGTTTAAGGAATTTATGCATGTCTGGATAAGCATAGCTCCATCCTGAGGACTTTTTAAACCAAGCTTTTTGGGTAGATAAAATAGGCAGGTTAGATGTTCCTTATCTGCTGCCGAATTGCAGCCTTGTTAAATTGTGATTCGGCCAATTGAATAGGGCTCTATATAAGCACATAGCATATTTTTTTACAGAAGTTTTTAGTTAGTGAACTTATATCCAAAAGCAAGGTCTAACTAAAAACTTCTGTAAAAAAAATATGCTATGTGCTTATATAGAGCCCTATCCAATTGGTTAAATTGCAATTTACTAAGGGCCTCATTCTATTATTGGCCGTAAATCGGCCGTAAGGCTGCGATTCCTTGCGGGGGTTCTGTTAACTCGCGATTCTATTGTACGGCCCCGCAAGGATCTCCCCTTACGGCCGGCCGCATATCTTGGAACCGGCCGTAAGCTGTGAAATCTAAAAACTCAAAAATAAATTCAAGCCTGCACTGTACAGCTCTGTAAATGCTAGGGATCATATTGGGGGACATGAGGATTAAAAGTAACCCACTCTCAAGCTTGCACATCAGCCCAAACCCGAGTTCAAATTAACTGAATATTTTCCGGCTGCGGCGTGGGTGTGTCTGAGGTGCTCCAAGCCCTCTGGACTTTTTACATGTATATTTTACGTATATTAAAAAATATATATTTTACGGATTTGAGTATAGGGTAATTATGTGCTATTTTTGCTAACACCGAATATCACTTTATAGACTCCGCAAAGTGCAGGATGGCTTTATTTGAGCTATTTTATGTGCTTAATTGGTGCTAGCGGGACCTCTTTCCTGCAAGTAAGCTGCGGCTCGCTTTTAGCCTTGCAGAGAGGGTTCCCGGAGCAATAGAATCGCAACCAGGCTTTTCTTACGGCCGATTTCCTTGCGGCCGTTTTAGATCAAAGGCTTTCCTCCGGCGCGATCGGCCGCAAGAGATAACAAGGCGCCGGCCGCAAGCCTGCCGGAATCCCCGGCCGGAGGGGAATAGAATAGCCGGAAAGCTTGCGGCCCCGCAGCGGCTGCGGCCGATAATAGAATGAGGCCCTAAGGCTGTTGGTTTCTATGTTTCTCACAACTAGATCTTCAAGAAAGCGGCCAATAAATATAGGACATCAGTGACAAATTAAAGTTCAGGTAGAAGCATAGTTCACTAAATAGGGTGACATCTGTTCTCACGCCTTTCATGCACTAATCCTTATTTTATAAAAACACATAAAACCACTTTACTTCAGTTTAATAAATATAGATTTTTAAAATTACATTTTCATTTTTGTGGCTACATATTTTCATACTTTGATGGTGATTCAATTGAACAAGCCCCCAGCAACCTGTCCAAAAGCCTAAACCGTAAACCATGCCCCCTTTAGCAGCATTTTAGAACGTGATCATGATTAATTTAGCAAGGCCGTAACTACGGATTTAGAAACAGCCAATAGTAAATGAGATTGTCATTACATCAGTAAAACATGGAGGTTAAACGGCAATCAATCAAGTCCGATATGCGATTAGACTCGCAATCCGGCAATGTACAAAATAGTAAAAATTAATGAAGAAAGTGTTCTAGTCCATGTAGGTGGCCCGATATGTATTAACTCAATCATACATCTCGTTAATTCCGGAGATTGATATAACACAGAAATTAAAAGTTAAAAATAAAAAATGTTTATTGCAGATTTGTGAACTTGAGACTGTTGTGCAATTAACTATAATGTCTTTCATCACTTTCCCCATCTTTTAAAGTGCAGTATTGATTTTTTTTTGCATTTACAGTGCTACAAACAGGTGTTTATCCCCCATGCGAGGCCTATCAGGTACTTGTAGGATTTTCCTCTATATTTGCCATTTACGGGTGTGAGAACAATTGCGGACTTGAGGAATTGTAGCAATTGAATAACGATTTGCTATTGTAACATTTACGCGCTTGAAAGATCAAAGGCTTTGCTGGGTTAGAGTTAGGATTTTGACAACCGCAGGGATTTTCAGCCTGTAACCCACAAATCATTTGCGGCTAGCGAAAAGACGCCAATTGAATAGCAAATCAGTTTACGGGCTCCAATACAGCTTCCAGTAACCAACAATTGCTCAACGGAATAGGGCCCGAAGTGTGTGTGGAATAAAATGTTGTCACTTACAGCAGCTGAAATCTCATGAGACTTCAATGTCACAAAAAGAGTTAACTTGATTAAATATGGTCATAATCCTTTTTGTACTTTTACAGTTTCTAATTTCTCTTGAGGAACTTCAGTCTAAGATGCTGTTGTAAACAATAATTTCCAATGGTAGCAAAACATCCTTTTCTAAGCGAGACACAACAAGGAAATGATACCATCCCACGTCATTCTCATGAATATTTATAGATTATTCCCTTTTTGAATTGCACAATATTTTAAAAAAAATGCTTAAAATAAAAATGATTTTGACTGATGCTATGACTCATATTACTGAACATGCATATGTAAGATATGCTTAACTGGGAAGTATCAGAAAAGTGGTCACCCCGAGTGTGTGTACACATAATTGCACACACACATAAAAAAATAAAATATTTATATATATATATTTTATATATTTTTTTGGCATTGTTCGGTAGTTTCCTACTCCATGACCTCATGTACTGGAACACAGCATGCACATATTTATGTCCATGTGTCCATGGTCATGCTGATCCACTTGATATTCATGGCAGAGGTACTGGAGTGAGTTGCAAGTTCCTTCTCCAGTGGGCCACAGCAAACAGCTCCAAATATTCCTAGGTGGTCTCTCATGCAAGTACTGGCTTCAGGATAGTGTGACTTCTTGGTTCCCTGAGTGGAATCGGACCCAAGTCGACAGTTGTGAAAGCGCCGAACCCCAACGACTGGACCACCAGGAAACATATACGTATGTATGTTGCATAACTCAAGAATTGAAATCAGAAAAGGGCTAGTGATAGGTTTTTAATTATTTGAAAATATATTTCTGAACCCTATAAGCAACAGGTCAACTTTAAATCTAGGCCTTAAAAAAAAAAAAAATATCAAGTAACCATTGACAATTGTGTATAATATAAATTTCTTTATAGTCCTGTTTAAAATAGATTATACAGCTCAAAAGGGTAAAAATAATAATAAAAAAAAATAGTTCAGCCTTTATTTTGTTACCTTTTAGATACAACTAAGCTAGTGTTGGATCTGCCATTTTGATTTCTTCTGGCCAACTTCCTGTGTGGGAGGAAACTTTTCATGCAAAGCAATTTTCGATCTCTATAATAGGAATTTAACATCTAAACCATTCAGTCCTTTCAATTGAATGATTGGACAAATGTTTACATGTACACCCTCTTGAGATAGTAACAGACAGAGTCAGCTAAGAAAAAGAAAATGGATCCCTACAATAAAAACTAATCACATGTAATAGTTGTCAATGTGTGTAACGCACATACACATTGGCTGCAGGAGGCAGCACACAGAGACCAGCAAGTGCTCAATGCATGCCACGACCAGCACATGCGCAATGCGTGCCAAGACCAAGACAGACAGGGAGAGGGGGGAGAGACAGGGAATTGGGTGGGGTAAGAGGCAAAAGAGAAGGGGGGAACAAACACAAGGGAGGGAGGGAGACAGCTAAAAGGAGAGGGGGGAAAGACACAGGGGAAGGAGAGGGAAGAAGAGACACAGGGGAGGGGGGTAGAGACACTTTAAATATTATCCCGTCATTTTTGACGGGCAAGTTACTAGTTCCATATAAAAAGATAAACAATAAAAAAATCTAATGTTTGATATTTTTGCTTTTTCAAATAATTGTGTCCGTTTTGTAAAATGTCATATAGCAGAACCCCACAATTGTCTGTTAAAGTGAAATGTAACTGAGCTGGATTATGAATGCATCTGATAGAGGAGAATTAGTAGTGTATGAAAAAACAATTAGCATGAATAAATACCAAAATAAGCATTTAAACAAATACCTTGATGTTAGAAAAATATCTTTTAATTTCTGTTAGTTGAAACTTAGGGTTAAAACCCTCCAAACCCATGCTAAATTGGTATACAAATTTGAAAACTTGTAAAGACTGAAACATTTGTATCACAATCTGGCAGTTGATGTCTCCTTATGGGCAATTTCAGCTGTGACCCCAGCAACCATCATTTCCTTTAGAGGTCACACACCGGGTACACTTTATGTAAGCTTCCTAGGGGTGTGCACATCCAGATATTAGTATCTAGCATATAAATATGTAAGACAATTCAACTTTTCAATATAATATATATTTTTCTACTAATCAGTAGCTGTTTATTATGAAACATTTGAAACCCAGCTCACTTACATACTTTGTAACCAGTCAAAAAAAAAAAAAAAAAAGTAGAAAGTCAAATGAAAAAATTGTTGCTAAAGCTGGTGCCTTTTCCTAGAATATCCTTCACCTTTATTAATACCGAAAATGTATTATTACACTGGAAGCAAAATATACTAAGTGTATACACAACATTAGCTTTGAGTGCTTTTGCAAAAAAAAAAAAAGAACTCTAGAGTTCAGAAGCATTTATCATCACCCATTTGGAAATTGGCACAGATAAGATGTCTGGTTTCATTTTTTTTCTCCTCCAGTTACTGGGCAATGAGAGCAATTTATAAAAAAATCAATTTGGAAATGTACACTCTGCATCGTCTCCAGCTTGATTGAAAGCCAGGAGAAACGGGCAAGTCGCAGACTCCCAAACAAGGCTTCCTGACCTCCATTTAAAGAGTCTCTCTTTATAATGAATCTTAATTAAGATTGAGCTGTCAGCCTTCCATAGCAGCAACTTTTAAGACGTTATATCGGAATACACTGGAAGTGAATATTAATCATCACTTCTTCCACCGGTTTTTCCTTGCATGTTAAGTGCATTCTGGGCCACAGAGGTTGTTTAAAGGACAACTGGAATGGAAGATGATCTTGTCTGCATGCAAAACACAGTCTGATACCATGGAGACTTAGTCAATACAGATCGCTTGTCTATCAGATGCATTGTAATATCTCTTTTATGTAGTCAACTAATTCATAACATTTGTGTACTGGAACCAAATAGGCATCTCCGAGAACAAACACTCTATGATAATCTAGTCTGTTGGATTGGATTTAGCATGGAAAACATTAGCTCTTATTTTTGGAAAGTCTTTTTGTGTAAAAAGGAGTTCTCACAAGATTTTTTTTTTTTTTTAATAAATGGATTATACATTACGGAGGTCACGGATCTTCCATATATGCCTGTCAATGTGTCAATGTGGAGAGGACTTTGGTTGGAGGTAAATTACCAAAAACTATACGCATGTGATCTTGTAAGGAAATAAGTCAGAGACGCTTAACAGAAGAACAAAGAATACATGAACATGACCTTATATAAAGATCTAGATCAAGTGAGAGAACAAGCAGTTTTGGCCAACGTTCACATATTCTAGAGCAGTGGTCCATAATGTTTATGAAGTCAGGGTCCAAGTTACTATCATCTGACATTTCTCTGGACCACACTAAATCCAGATCATGATCTACTTCAGTGAAACATGACGCCCCTTGTAAGCAGGGACCCCTAGACACCTGCCTACTCAGCCTAATGGCAAATCTGACTCTAAACTTGCCACTGATATACAAAAGGGTCAGTGTTTTTCATATCAACTTACAGTTACTTTTCTATCTTTGCGTTATCAGCGAAGATCAGTGCTACGGAATATGTTAGAGCTTTCTAAAAACGGTAATAAAAAAAAAAAGTAATAAAAAAATAATACAAATAATAATAATAATAATAATAATAATAATAAGATCCAAGAGATTGTGCCCTCTTGGATTTTGTAATAAGGAACACAAAGTTGCACATGTTAATTTGATAAGCTTACTAAAAAATAGCATACAGGGCATTAAATGATTTAACATAAGCTTTCTTTGTTAGTTTTCACTATAATCAAATCATTAGCAAATTAACAGTACAAACAATGTATATTACGTTAGTGATTCCATTTGAATGTCTAAAAAAATAAGACTCCTGTAACCAGTCTGGTTTCTACATATATACCATTTAGTTATAATAAATAGTACATTTGTGTTCGCATTTGAATTTCTGAAACAAGTTACATAACCTGTTTCATGCCCAGAATTACAAAAAATGCATTTATTATACTGCATTCTGGGAACCTTGGCAGGGACATGCAAATGTGCCCACAAGCTTTGCTATAATATTTATTTATTTATTTATTTTATATATATCTGTATGATCACCTAAGGATACAAAGGTTAAAGGTTGACATCTACTGATCTAGAGAACAGTCTGCTCAAAAAAAAAAAAAAAAAAAAAATCAATCCTAATAAACCATATTAGCACTCAAATTGATTAAAGTATTGGGCTTCCTCCCTCCCAGTGCACATGACCTTATTTAAAAAGACAGTAAAGAATCCTGTCCAGCGTGGAGACACAGACATCCTGGCCAGTGCTGTGGGTCAGTGTCACTGTGTTCTTCCAAATACAACCCTCTTAATTATTTTAATAGGTGATGACAAGCATCTGCTCCGGTGCCCCTTCCTGGTCATCACGCGGTCTCACTCCTATTAACCTTTCTTGTTAGTATGCAGTATGTGCAACATGAGCGTCTGCAATAAAGTCCTGAAACTCCTCTATTAGATCTTCAGACACCAATAAATTTCTGCTGTCTTTATGGTTTTAAAGATTGAAAATGTTTTTTTTTCAAATTTCCACTAAAACCTCTCTGAATAATGCATCCCCACTGGTCTGTACAATACAGGGAGACACATAGAATAGATTTTGATATTGATTCAATGTCAGTTAAGGCCATATCTTAGGTGTTGGCTATATTCTCTACACTCTGAATATATTTAAAGTGCCACTGCTGTGGTTATATAGTAGTGTTAGTTTGATTATTTAATTTAATCTGAGCATAAAAAATGTTATCTGAAGAAAAAAAAAATGGAAAAAAAAAACAGTGTGGCTTTTAAAACTTACATTTGATCTATAGTGCTTCAGGTTGCAGCAGAGCTGATCTGTCCTACTCCAATCAAGCTATCTGCAGTGGGCAAAGCATTGACAGAGGCAGTTAAAGACTGGGCCTGAGTCAATTGCCCAATTCGTAAATTTATACACACTTAAAATCACTCTTTATATTGCTACATATTTGGCAAATATTACTTATTGGCACTAATGAATTCTTAAGTCAATAAAATGCATATAAACATTTATTTTAAAAAAAAAAAAGCACCCAAAGCCAAATTTATGAGTTTAAGGCATTTGCAAGTAGCTAATAGAATATGGCCCTATGGCCCCTATTCAATAGTCCAAATTGCAATTACATGAGCCCGTAAATGTTACCGGTATACAATTGGCTACTTTTAGCTACTCGCATTCCAGTTGTGAGTTACAGGCTCAAAAACACTGCGGTTGTCAAAAGCGTATCGCCGTCCTATCTCCTCCTTTGAGGTTTCAAGGCCATAAATGTTACCAGCGCTAAAAACGCAAAATCGATATTCAATTACAAAGATTCAACAAGCCCACAATTGCCTTCAAACCTGTAAATGGCAAATGTATCAAACAATTATACGAGTACTAGATAAGACTCTCAAGTGGGTTAAACACCTGTTCGTAACACTGTAAAAGCAAATAAACACACAATACAGTACTACAAAAGCAATTAAAGCAATAAAAAAGGCATTAGATTTAATTGCACAACAGTCTCAAGCTCGCAAATCTGCTATAAAAAAAAAATATATATATGTTTTGTTATGTATTTACTCATTGATTCCCAGGATCAATATATCATGGAACAGTTGCTTTATTGATTTCTACATTTCTGTATTCCAAGTCTGATTGCAGATCAGACTTCAAAACACCAATTGATTGTATTTGATCTCATTTGAATGAGGCCCCATGTTTTACGGAAGTCATGATGACGGTCTCATTTACTATTGGCTGTCTAATATGTAACTTACGGGCTTGCTTAATTGATCATGATCCTAAAATGCAATGTATGGGTTTATGGTTTGCGTGAGGAGGCTGCGGGCTTGAGTCATTTGAATACATCTATATGTGTTAATAATTAGTAACCGTGCAGCCAAAACGTTGGCTTACATGTAATTACGGGATTGGAATTAAATAGGGGCCAATATCAGGACAGATCATCCCCCCATCCAGGACATTTGCTAGGAAGTGAACAGATGCAACACTGCTGAAGTCTGAAACACTAAAGTTAAAATGTAAGTTTTAAAAGCTACAATAAAATAGTGTTATTCACAAATATATTTTATTACTAACTAGTTATTAAAAATGCTCCATTACACAACAACCTTACTATGGGAAAAAGTTAATGTTTTTGAAGAAGACACATTAAAGGGCTACTGTAGTTCAAGAAAAAGTGTACTCGTTTGTGAAGTATGAAACAAACTAATAACATGTAGACAATTATATTAAAGACATTTTGTGCGAAAACCAGATTTGTTAAAGTCTTTAAGAGAAGAGGAACCTGTTTTATACCTAGGTGAAGGGGGAAGGAGACACAGGGAAGGGATGGGGAAAGGAGACACAGGGAAGGGATGGGGAAAGGAGACACAGGGAAGGGATGGGGAAAGGAGACACAGGGAAGGGATGGGGAAAGGAGACACAGGGAAGGGATGGGGAAAGGAGACACAGGGAAGGGATGGGGAAAGGAGACACAGGGAAGGGATGGGGAAAGGAGACACAGGGAAGGGTTGGGGAATGGAGACACAGGGAAGGGATGGGGAAAGGAGACACAGGGAAGGGTTGGGGAATGGAGACACAGGGAAGGGTTGGGGAATGGAGACACAGGGAAGGGTTGGGGAATGGAGACACAGGGAAGGGTTGGGGAATGGAGACACAGGGGGGGGTAGGTGGAAAGGAGACACAGGAGACAAAAGGGGGGAGGTGGAAAGGAGACACAGGAGACAAAAGGGGGGAGGTGGGAAGGAGACACAGGGGAGGAGGGGAAGGAGACACAGGGGAGGAGGGGAAGGAGACACAGGGGAGGGGGGGAAGGAGACACAGGGGAGGGGGGGGAAGGAGACACAGGGGAGGGGGGGGAAGATACAGGGGGGAGGAGATACCAGGGGGGTGGGGGAGGAGATACAAGGGGGGGAGGGGGAGGAGATACAGGGGGGGGAGGGGGAGGAGATACAGGGAGGGGAGGGGGAGGAGATACAGGGGGGGGAGAGGGAGGAGATACAGGGGGGGGAGAGGGAGGAGATACAGGGGGGGAGGGGGAGGAGATACAGGTGGGGGAGAAGGGGGAGGAGATACAGGGGGGGAGGGGGAGGAGATACAGGGGGAGGGGGAGGAGATACAGGGGGAGGGGGAGGAGATACAGGGGGAGGGGGAGGAGATACAGGGGAGGGGGAGGAGATACAGGGGGGAGGGGGAGGAGATACCGGTTAGAGGGGTGAACAAAAAAAATGAGGCAGCCAATCAGATAATAATTAACTCGACCGGTTAATTCTATGGACACGATAACCCATTCCGAGAGCAATCTTTTCATCTCATGCCCATTATAGGGAGAAATATCCTGTAGTATATTAATCTGGTCTTACTCAATAGAGTGATGCAGCCCTGAAATACCAGGCAATTCAACAGGAGAAACAGCAAACTCCAAACATACACATATTTTATACTTTCGTATATGAGAAGGGTTTGCTGTGGAAGGGAACAGTTAGCTATGACATTTCATGAGCAGAAATAATGTTTTGACAAATGTAAGAAAAAAAAACTCAGAATATCCATTTTGGCTTAAAAAAACAATAATAAAAAAAACCTTATATATTTTTCTGCAAACCATCTGATTCTGCACGAAGTGTGGCCAAACGGCCTAAAATTAATCTTGGCAGAAATGACAAAAGGCAATGCCAGCGCTCATTAACGTAATTAAACCAGCAGATCTGCAGATTGGGTAAAATAAATAAGCCAATGTATCGCCCACTTAACCTTCTGTATTTATGTAAAATGTTAACTCTGATGTCTTCATATAATCTGTAGGTAAAAACAGGGCAGTGCAATATTTAAAGAACCAATGTAGCGCTCACACTACTGGAGTTAATTTGCTTATTTATTAGCCGATTCACAAGAAAGTCAGTATTTAAGAAAGGACTATTTAGCTTTTAAAACGTACATTTGTATCTTAGCATTTAGACTGCAACAGATTTTGTTGTCACCTGATCAGCGGGTGAGAAGGATCAGCCCAGGGGAGCTTCCCTAATTAGGGGTCCTATCCTGTTTTAAGTTTGCCGCCGTTTGCGATTCGCCGCTTGCATGCTCTCGCCCCGTCAAGTTGCGCCACGTCGGAGGAGAGAAGAGTTATTTTCCTATACTGCGGCAGCATGCTTGAACTGCGGCAGCATGCTTGAACTGCGGCGCAGATAAAACCGCATAGATCTTAATTAGGAGTCTTCATCTATTGTCCTGATAACAGCTGATATTTGCCTCCTTCCCTGCAGTGGCTATTGTAGGTAAAACTATATCAGCAAGAACAAAACTAAAAGACAGCCTACTGGACAGATCTTTTTTTCACCTCCTGCGTCAGGGAAGTCTGGTCCTGGAGAGCCAAACACAGGCCTGGATTTGATGTTTTCCTTTCTGTGCACAGGTGAGTCAATCAGGATGACTGAAGAAGCGGAAGTATTATTTGTATACAGCATTGGTATCCTTAAACCTTGGCTTGTATGTGGCTCCCTAGGACCGAACTTTGCCTCGTCCAGGAGGTGAAGAGAATCTGCCCAGAAAGCAGCCCTATTTTGTCTGACTGGTGTTGTTTTACCTACAATAGCCACTGCAGGGAAGGAGGCAAATAACGGCTGTTATCAGAACAATAGATGAAGACTCAGTCCTTACTTTTTTTAAATTCTCCACCACACCGCCAGCAGTGCCAGTAGCAGCGGCGGCGAAAAACTGCTAGATGGCGCTACCGATATTTCAGTGCCGCTATCATAGCGTTAGGGTTAGTTTAAGAGTTAGATAACCTTCTAAAGTTACAACTTCTCTAAAATATCTGCAGCGCCATCTGGCAGCTCCTTGCTGCAACTGCTGCTGCCACTGCCGGAGCAGTCATAAAAAGAAAGATCCAAAGACTCAAAATCAGGCCGATTCTTCTGGTCTGATCCTCAAAGAGTTAAAGACAACAATATATTTATATTATTTAAATACTAATTTATTGCTAATCGGTTACTAAATAAACATTATTGTTTGACCACTAAAGTGGCCCTTTAAATTAGTATAATATATATATATATAAATGTATCCTGATCACCTGGATTCCAAGTCTACATACTTCCAACCTTTAGTCTTCAACAAGTCAGGATTTCAGAAATGTATATATGACCTGTAACAAGTAGTTCAGTCATTCTTGCTGACCCATGTGTGTTCAAGCAAGGATATCCTCAAATCCTGACCTTTTACTATACCTTGGAAACCACTGCCCCTGATTGTATAAGCTTTGTGTGGCTTTACAATCTATGAAAAAGTCCGCATTTTAAAGATATTTTCACCAAGCAAGAGGTATCTTGACTAGAATGACTGTCCACAATTGTGCAAAGAGGAAACCCTTAAATCCTGGCCTGTTGGCGGTCCTGGAGTACAGGCTAGGGAAATACTGAAGGGGTTAGGAGAAACAGAAAGGATTCTGGGAATGGGTTTGGTAACTTTACTTCCATTAAGAAAAGATGGAGTTTCAGCAATCGCAGTTTGCTTGTCTGCCAAAACAATAACCCCCAATGTTGTCATTCATTTAAATTCCCTTATCAAGTAGCATATTGAGCCGCACATTACCCACAAGAACAATTCTGTATTTCTCAGAAAATAGAGAAAAAAAGGCTAGTACAATATATAACTAGTGTTTCATGCTCTTTGAAATTAAACCAACTTCCCAGTGAGATGACAAGGTCCCTTTAAATGATTTAAGTGTTTTTCGAATCAGTATTACAAATACGCATTCATGTGAATCTGTTATGTATATAAATATACTGCCAGTCACTTACTTGCTGGTACTGTAAGGTTAGTGAATACAGAGATCACGAGACAGCAGAGCTATAACTCAGGGTGTTAGTGTGATCTCCGTTTGTTTTCAAGATATGGACTTTGTGCCTCATTATGTGAACTGGCTCCTGATTGGTTAACCTTACGCAGGTTGTGATTGGCTCAGATTCTCTATCCTGGATTTCATGTCTGTGATAGCAAACGGACGGCCTAGTATAGTCTGGGCAGGCTGATAGTTTGTAAACGAATATATATTTAATGCATATTTGTATATCTAAATAAATATATATGTATATAAATGCGTGTGTGTATCACATATAATAGTTGTGGTAATTGCAAGTGTTGGTCACTCTGTTAAAAATGACGGGCTTGCGAATGTGCAATGAGCGGCTCGAAAGTTCAGGTTTGCCGAGGATTGCAATGAGCAAGTCCCGTAATGTGGGGGGGTGGGGGTGCACGCAATGAATGCCGAAGGCCCAAAAGCTACGGGTTTGCCAAGGCCTGCAGTGAGTGAGGCCCGCAACATAGAGGGGGGGAGAGACAAGCAATGAGCGCCGAAGGCCAGAAAGTTACGACAGCCTCGCATTGTGTGGCAAACAGCATGGACAGGCTTCAAATTTTGTTGCCGTCGCTAGTATGTTTTCCTAATTCAACACATGTTTCTTACATCAGAAACACACATTACATAGATTCATTCAATACACATACAGATTTATTTGATTTAACAAAAAAATGTGGTTTCCACACCCCAGAGCTGCTTATATAGGCACAGTGTACCTACCAATAGAAAAATTGCATTTGGGTATGTTTTTTTAACCCTATAATAACCATCAAGCCAACAGCAGCACAATGCAGAAATCCACAGAGCAATGTATGAGTTCTTCCTTGTGCAGGGGAAAAACAAGACTACACCTCCCATGATGCTTTGCTGCACAAACTGGCTTCCCTGTAATTGAAATGATATTATAGCTGCATGTGATTGGCTAAAATGTATTATGAATTTTATGATAATTTAGTTAAGTTTTTCAAGGGGATTTCTCAAAATCATGTAGCAGAAATCTGAACAAAACTTGCAATCGTCAGGGTAAGTCTGTTAATGTTTATTTTTTGGGTTTTTTAATGCAATTTTTTTTTCATACACATCTGATTCTCATTTTTTTTACTGTACTGTAATATTTATTTATTAAAAGTATTATAAAAAACTAGGCAAAACTGTGGTTCTCACTGGTATGTATATATACTGTATATATATATATATATATATATATATATATATATATATATATATATATATATATATATATATAAACGCTAATACAAATTATGATGGCTGAGAAAAAGCATTTCTCTACTGTAGACTTTTCTTTAAGCAGAAAATGTCTAACAAAAAGCAAATATTGTTAGGTATTGTTTATCACAAAAAAAAATACAAAAAAAAAGATAAATTACTTTATCATAGATTATTGAATAAAGTAAATGGTTTATGTTACAGTTTAAGTCATGAAACTTGCTTTGTATTATTGTTGTGGAAAATGCATTATAGCAATGTTGGTGTGGTAATATATTTGGAAACTTTCCTGTTGGCTGGCCATGTGAAGTGGCATCCACTAGATTTTGCAGCCAAGGTGTCTGTGAATTTCTTAGGGTTTAGTGCTAGATTTAGGTGTGTTGGAGTTAGGGGTGTTAGGCTGAGGGGTGTTAGGGTTAGGTGTTAGGATTCAGCTACTGGCAGATTATATGCTTTACACTGAGAAAAAATTCACAAACACCTCGGCCACATCACCTACTGGCCGATGACGTTACTGTTATCATCTGAGCGAGTGGCTCTATGGCCAGGGCAAAGAGGAGTGGGAACAGAGGGCACGCCAGTCTAGTGCTGCGCCGGATGTAAAGAGCCGGCATAGCACGGCCTGGAATTTTTAGATTAGCTTTAGGAGCGTTATAATAATTTTGGATCATATTAATAAATCTTCCTTTAAAGCCGAATTTTGTAAGTGTCGCTAAAAGGTAGGGCCATTCTACTGAGTCGAATGCTTTCTCCACATCCAGCTCTAGCAAACAGGCTGACAGTTTGTTATGCTTCACATGGTGCATCAGATTCAGAATCTTGCAAATATTATCACCCGCCTGCCTTCCCGGTATGAACCCCACTTGATCTTTATGAATTAGGGACGGCAGAAAGTCTGCAATCCTGTCGGCCATAATTTTGACCAGGAATTTAATATCACAAATCAATAGTGAAATTGGCCTGTAGTGTTTTGCTTCAAGGGGGTCCCTACCCGTTTTGGAAAAAGAACAATCTCCACAAAATTTAGATCTGGGGGAAGCTGCTGCCCATCCAATATTGCATTGTAAAGGGTAGTAAGATGAGGTGCTAATTGATCAACACATTTTTTGTAATATAGATTTGTGAACCCATCTTAGCCTGGCAACTTTAAGGCTAAGAATGGTATTTTGGACTTCATCTAAGGTAATCGCCTTATTTAAATGTGTCCTCCTCCATCACGTGTAAAGAGCCTAAAAGCTGTTTATTCCATGGGAATCCACGTTTTTTGAGGATGCGTACAATTTTTCATAAAACGCAAAGAATATATTTTGTATTTTAGATGGGTTGGACGTGATTACCCACTGGGGGGATTTTAATTGGTAAACCTTTGATCTTATCTGATTAGATTTGAGCTTTTTAGTTAAAAGTGAATCTTCTTGCAATTTGCGCTTTTTCTTATGTTCTGAAGCTTATTTTATACAGGCGCCCCTAATATAGGCTTTATACGCTGCCCATAACCATCCTATCCCTTTGTCTTGTTCCAGATATCAAAGTACAATTGCAATTCTTGCAATAATTGATCCCTCATTGGTAGGTTGGCCAACAACATTTCATTTATACGCCAGGAATATGAGGGTTTATTTTCTATCTGTAAATCTAACACAGTTTTCACGATTGAGTGGTCCGATCAAGTACAAGGGATTATCTCATTGTTTTTTGATTGTTCTAATAAGGAAGAGTCCAGAAATATGTAATCTATCCTTGTGTATGAGTCGTGAGGATAGGAATAAAATGAATACTCTCGATCCTTAGGGTGTTGCTCCCTCCATGTGTCTACTAAATTTAAAGTGGCAAGGTGACTCTTGATTTGTTTTAGTTTGTTTGCGAACTGAAACGATTTACTTCCCTTTGACCTATCAAGTTCCGGGTCTAAAATTAGATTAGGATTACTCCCTAAAATAATGTTGCCACACTCCCGTTGTTCCAGTGTTTTGAGGAGACACAAAAATATATTGTGGGGTGTTTTGGTTGGGGCATAGAGAGAGACTAAGGTTAGCTTGGTTTCTAGGATTTTCCCTGTCAAAATAATGTAATTTTCTTTAGATCTATTATTTTTTCTTCTATGATAAATGGAAAATCCTTATGTAAGAGTATTGCTGCCCCTTCCCTCTTAGTATCTTGGCCTGTGGCATATACCGTTGGATTGTGTTTATGTAAAAATGTTGGGATCCTATTGCGCACAAAATGGGTTTCCTGCATAAAAATGACCGATGGGCATTGGTCACTATATGTGAGAAATGTCTTGCGTCTCTTGTGTGGGGAATTGAAACCCTTAACATTATGTGTCACTAGGACAAACTCTGAGTCATTAATTGGGATAGGGGCCATGAGTATTATAACTTACTGAACATTAGAAAGAGCCATGAACGGGAGACCTGAGGACCAGTGAGGAGGACCATCCTAGGAAGACCCACGAAGAGGGCAAGCCCTCTGCCTGATATTTATTAACCCTGCAAAATACAGAGTGCATTTTAATGACCTGATGACAGTGAAAGTAGGAAAGCAACACATAAATTGTAACAAAATGTAACATATTCTGACCTATCCTCACAAATAAACTTAACGCACGTAAGTGCCTAGGGGGCAAAGGATCCATGTCCTTTACAGAAAGACCCCTAGAATGAGGAAGACTATAAAAAGCAATGTAACATTACTAAATGGAGCTCTAAATACTCTTAGCGGCTACATAGCCTTGGGGCCCTAGCCCCCCAAATCTATGTATTGATATCTCTAGATAAACCAATATATGGACATGGTGTTCTTCTGCCTAGACCATCAAGTCCCAGGCCTAGGGCAGCACATTTACAGGGGGCAACACAGTGCCTGAAGGTGTTGGTGCCCTGCCAAGGAATAGTGTGTATAAATGTAGATAAATGTCTATCTACTGTGAGAAATGTTTTTGTAAGTGCACCTGTCATACTATATGTATAGACTAATGCACATACACTTACAATGTTTTGTATAAGAATTGGGATACAGCAAAGGGAAAGGGGGTTCCCTGGTGGTCCAGTGATTAGGATTCTGTGCTTTCACCAATGTGACCTGGGTTCGATTCCAGTCAGGGAACCAAGAGGTCACATCACCCTGAAGCCATGCAGGGACGGGCCTGTTCGGTACTTGGATGGGATACAACCTAGGAATACCAGGAGCTGTATGCTGTGGCCCACTGGAGAAGGAACTGGCAACCCTCTCCAGTATCTCTGCCATGAATACCAAGTAGGTCGGACACAACTGAGCGACACAAACAAACTAAAAAAGGAGAAGGAGAAGTAGTAAAGGGGGCATGTTGGGCTTAGGGCAACATAAAACCAAAATATTCACATGTATTTGATAGATAGATAGATAGATAGATAGATTACTAAAGAGAGCAGACAGAGAGACAGAAAGTCAGGTATATAGACATGTAGATAGGTAGATCTATCATACAATATATGGAGCCCCATTCATTTAAATAGATTCGACAGAAAGCAAATATTACTAGAGAACATATGGAAAGGACAGAAATACACACACAGTTTTACAGTAAATCCCACTGGTGAGTTCAGTCACTATGTAATTTTCACTGAAAAGATTTACAGACATATTTTATTTTTTCATAGTGACTGAACCATGAAAGGCTATATTGTAGTATCTACACACTTTACCTTGATTAATAGGAAAACAGACTGATCTTAAATATTTGCCCAGACCCCTCTACCATGGCTCCTATGTGTTTCTTGACTCTCAGCTAATTTGTGGTCTGTGAAATGTAAGTCTTGCACTGTGCACTTGCAATAGTTTTGTACATGGTACATTACATTATGGAAGACCTTAATCCTTCCAGACACATAATGTTAGTCCAAAATCCAAAGGACACAGCGTTACAAATTCTGGATCGGCTTTTGCAGCATGTACTGCTAGTCTGAGGAAAGAATTTCACTGGATTCAGCAATTCATTAGGACCGAAGACTATAAAATATGATTTAATCGTTAGGAACATTTAAGTTTGATCCTGATATTTTTATGTTTTTGCCTTTTATCTACTGTGGAACATAATAGCCATAAAAACTCAACAAAGCTGCACATGGCTGTATCCTATGGGTAAATGACGGCTTGGATTAAAGGACATATACTCCCCACATATTAAAGGGCCAAAAAGGGACATTTATGTCTTTGGAAAAATATGCACTAATATATTTTACTGCTTAAAAATAACCAAATATTACCTGTTTGGGTCTGCCCTCTGTAGCTCACAAGGATACAGACTCTGCTGTACTTGATGTGCTGTGTTTCATACTAGCCAGTCAGTGACTATCTCTCATCCACATGCTGCTGAGACGTGGCTCCTGATAGGCTGGGACACCACACGGCTCATTTAGCCCTACATAGTCTGTGTCTGCATATGCCGCAGTGGGCAGACCCATACAGGGACTATTTGTTTGATTTTAGACAGCAACAAGCAGAGCTTATAAACACTTCTTAATAAGATAAAATACATAAAAGTTGATAGATACACAGGTATATTATAACCTGTAAAATGCAGGAGCCTTCCATATCCCTTTAATATGTGCACTATGCTACAAAAAACATACCAACTGCAGCATTTTGTTTTTTTTAAGCCGGTAACCATTTTTTTTTTTAAAGTGGCGCCCCTCACAGGGAAGTGCCCCTAGGTGGCTGCCTATTTGGCCTAATGGGTAATCCGGCCATGGACATGACCCAAGAGATATTAAAGCAGCCAATCATTTGGGCTTAAAGTAACACTGTAGTCTGGGAAAAACTTCACATGATAGGGAAGAAAGTAACAAGCATTAGTACAGTAGCTAGGTAAGTCAGGGATAAGCTAAATATATGATTTTCCCCCCAAAAATTAGAAAAAAATCATATATTTCGCTTATGTTATGGACAAGCTGCAATTAAAGACAAATTGAACACAATAGATCAAAATTCTTAATAAGATATAAAAGCAAATCATTATGTTGTATATAAATAAGAGGTTTACACCCCAAGTAACTGCTTTGTTTATGTACAGCGCAATCACATAATCCCACATAATTAGATAAAGCTACTCTGATGAGTCATTTGTTATGCTCCATGTTATCATTTTCTAGTATAAAACATATTAATAGTTCCTGAACAATGATGTACAAATGATTGACAGCAACTGTCTCTTCTTCAGCATTGTTTCCAATCATTTACTTAGTTCATCAATACTTTTTTTTATGCAGTTCAATGCATTACAATATTTCATGGGCAACACATTGGGACACTCTCACCCCAGCAACCATTTGACTTCATTTTAGAGAACATTGGAAATGGCTATACATTTTACTACCTTTTTTTTTTCTACAGTAACTCACCCCTGCTATAATATAGGTTCATCTATGCTAATGTACAGCTAGATATTCTAACTTACATCTCAGAGTGCTTGACAAGTGTGAAGGAGGGGATCTACAGTAACTGCATGATATCCCTGGGGTAGATTATTTTTTTTGCAAATGTGTCTCTAGTTAATGCATTAAAGCAGCTAATTGGTATTCAGGAACCACTCACTAACATGACAATGCAGGCACAAACAATGCTAAATATCTCAGGAATGATTTACTTTAAAAAAATGACTTGGAAACTATATATTTTCATAATAATAATTTAAAGAAGAAAACTTGATTTGTGGGTGACAGTGTCCCTCTAATTTTGCATTCTGTGCTGTTGGCTTCAATTCAGGGGTGGATCTACTAAGGGACCTCCTCTGGGGGGCGGCAGTGCTGTGTAATTTTATTTTTTTTGCATTTCATTTGCAGTTCAGCACACTGGTGATGTGTATCAAGGAAGGAGGGAAGAGAGCAAGGGCTGCAAAGCAGGAGGTAAGGGTGGCAGTAATAGAAAAGGGGTCTCAGGAGGGACAGCAATTGGAAAGGGTCTTGGGGTGCTGTTATGGGAAGGGTCTTAGAGAGAAGCGCAATTATAGGAAGAGGTTTTGCGGAGGGACACTGAGTGAATTGGTACTGGGGTGGCTCAGCACAATTACATTTTTACAATCCACTCCACATGGGGAGGCAGCACATTTTTATTTGTTTTTTTTTTGCATTAGGGCCCTCCATTCTCTAGTTCCGCCACTGCTTCCATCAGTTATACCGAAGCTCTATATAAGCAGAATTTCGAAGTGGGTGCTTCATGTAGGGACTGGTATGTAGTGTTATAAGTGAATTATATACACTTACCTGGATTTCAATATGCTAATTATAAGAGCTTGCAGTATCTACACTTCAGCATTTACAGTACTTACGCTAGAACTTCCCTACCCGCAGATTCATTAAGCTACACAGGGGTAATAAAGAAGGTCACTGAAGGTCAGGGGCGTACGAACTGGGGGGGGGGTGTTAATAAGGCTCAAGGTCCTGATGGAATACATCCAAGGGTACTGAGGGAACTGGGGTCTGTAATTGCCAAACCATTATATCTCAGCACAGGGTCTCTACCAGATGACTGGAGAAAGGCAGAGGTGATACCTATATTAAAGAAGGGAGCAAGAGCAAATCCGGGGAATTATAGACAGAATTATAGACCTGTAAGCCTCACTTCTGTAGTGGTAAAGCTTTTAGAAGGGTTAATAAGGGATAATATACAAGAATATGTCTATTCAAACAAGATTATAAGTAGGAGCCAACATGGATTTGTGAGGGATAGGTCATGTCAAACAAATCTAATTAGTTTCTATGAGGAGGTTAGTAGAAACTTGGATCAAGGCAACTCAGTGGATGTAGTCTTTTTAGATTCTGCAAAGGCTTTTGATACAGTGCCACATGGGAGACTATTGTGCAAACCAAGGGATACAGGAATTGCAGTAAATATCTGCTCATGGATCGAGAGCTGGCTAAAAGACAGGAAGCAAAGGGTTGTTGTAAATGGAAAATACTCAGATTGGGCTAATGTGGTAAGTGGGGTTCATCAGGATTCCTCAGTATTATGTCCTCTCCTTTTTAACATATTTATTAACGACTTAGAGGTGGGACTGGAAAGTAGTGTCTACATTTTTGCTGATGACATAAAGTTGTACAAGGTAATTAAATCAGAAAATTATGTACTTTCCTTTCAAAGGGATTTGCATAAATTAGAGAAATTGGCAATTAAATGCCAGATGAGATTTAATATGAATAAATGTAAGGTTATGCATCTGGGAAGAAAAAATAACGATGCAATTTATAAACTTAATGAATCAAATCTAGGGATATCAGATACTGAAAGAGATTTGGGAGTGCTTGTGGACAACCACCTACGTAACAGTTCTCAATGCCAAGCAGCAGCTGCAAAGGCAAATAAACTATTAGCGTGTATTAAGAAGGGTATAGAACAAGGGAAGCAAATATAATTCTCCCACAATACAATTCCCTAGTACGCACTCAATTGTAATATGGAGTACAATTTTGGGCACCACTTCATAAAAAGGACATTTTAGAGTTGGAAAAGGTACAAAGAAGGCCTACAAAACGATTAAGAGAAAGGGAAGAAGAGGGAAACTTAGACATGACTTAATGTCTCTTTTGATTAAACCAACTGGGCATGTTCTTCCTTCTTATCTCACCTACAATGAGAACCAATTGAATACCTCATATAAAAAAAGTAGCAGAGTATTTTATTACTCATTTTTTAAGAACAGCCTATTTACTTATTTGTGTTTTTTTATTTCTGCAATAAAAGGGGACATTACCAGTGACCCTTTAATACTATATTAGTAAATAGTGGGTGCATTTTTTTTTTAATGCTGATAAAGTGGAGTTGCTGAAATAAATGTAAAATGCTGTCCATTGTATACGCTTTTATCTACATTTCCATGTACAGCAGGATAACTCTCCTTCCCACTGTGCACATAGAGCTTGTTGTATATTCAAAGTCACCTTCATATTATATAATTCTGCCATTATAAAAATCTCTAGTACGCCCTCATTTGGAATATGGAGTACAATTTTCAGGCACCACTTCATAAAAATGAAATTTTAGAGCTGGAAAAAGTGCAGAGAAGGCAACAAAACTAATAAGGGGAATGGAGGGGCTAAGTTATGAAGAAAGACTAACAAAATTAAACTTATTTTCTTTAGAAAAAGGCATCTAAGAGGAGATATGATTACCTTATTTAAATACATTCAGGTCAGTATAAAGATTTGTCAAGGGAGCTTTTTGTGCCAAGAGGTTTTCAACTGACAAGAGGACATCCTTTGAGGTTAGAAGTAAAAAGATTCCACCTTAAACAAAGAAAAGGGTTCTTCACAGTAAGGGTGGATAATGTGTATTGATCCAGGGAGAAATCTGATCGCCAGTATCTGGGGTCAGGAAGGCATTCATTTTTTCCCCTTTAAGACAATTGGCAAAGTTTCACTTGTTTTTTTTCTGTTCGCCTTCCTCTGGATCAACTAACAACTAATCTGCATATTGCAGATCAGAGGAGGTCTTAAAAGGTTGAACTTGATGGGCTAAAAATATTTTTTCAACCTCAATGACTATGTAACTATGTAACTTCCATTAACTTGTGTGGGTTCCAATATAACGAGGAATAGGTTCCAAAATTCTGGCTACATCACTACAGTAAGACTGGTGTCACTATCGAGTCTTGGATATCACTAAATGATTATGGATTAATTAATGTGTAAATAAAGTAGAATTAGCCATTAATATATTTTGTGTTACGGTTTTATAATTCCTTCACTAAACACAGAGATAAATATATAATGTTCCCTTTTAACATGACAGGCAATAGAACTACTTACAATCATTTCCTAATATAACATTGCTTTAATTAATAATACTATTTTGCGACTCAAGTCCCATTTCTACATTACAAGGTTAGAAAGTGGCAAATGAACATATCTCTGTTTTGTGATATATCTCACAATAAACCTACTTCTAATTACTCTCCTTGACATGTCCATTTGGTGTGCTCAAGAAATGTAATAGATCAGTGATACAATGACTGCATTAGGACATTAATCATCAATTAGCTTTATACAAGCCTATCATTTATCAGGCTTCTGAGAGCTCAGTGGACTTTATATTTCCAAGATGGCTTTAGTTCAGTATTGTCTTCTCCAAAGACATTCAGTTCAAGAGCAATGAAAAACGAGACTTATTTGACCTGTACTCCATTTGTTTTAAAAGACAGAATTTAATTGCCCTTTCTGCTCTCCCAGACAGTTTTTATCCAATAATCCAGACTTTTATACCATGGCGTAAGCAGGTGAATAAAGAAGCTTTTACAATCTTGTGTATTATTTAGTTAATTTATTGGGAGAGTGTTTACTGCAATTTGACTATGTCATCAACCCAAAGCCTCAACAAGATTTCTTTCTTTTTAATAATAAAGCTTATTAAAGGTTCCATGTTTGTAAAATGGAAATCTCCTTCCAGTTGAAGGACAACTGTAGTTAAAAACAATAGGCACATGTTATGCCCAAGTATGCACCAAACTAACAACCTTAGCAGCTGTGTAAGTCATGGACATAAAAATATTATTTAGAAAAATCTGAATTTTTGGAGACTCTATTTATGAGTGGGAGAATCAATGTTGTGTTTGTTACATCACTTCCTGAGAGCTTGATCATGGTGGTGTGTTTTTTAGCAATCAGTGGTGGAGGGAACAAGAGGGCCTTGTTAGATAATTGGATAATATTTAAATTAACACCACACTTTCCACTCCCCTCAAAGTCCCAAAAGCAAGCAGGTTACATCTATAGATGCAACCACAGCTCTCCGGAAATGTAAATGCCAATCTCACACACAACCTCAATCTAAGGATTCTTAGAGGGACCATCAGAGGTATCCTCATTTAATTGTCTCTAAATAAAACAAGCCTTGTGACTTGTTTGTGCTCTTAGCCAGATTGAAAGTTTTCAAACATATATACTTTGGTTCATTACACAGTGGTTCTTTAAAGGACCATTGACATGTTTATATTTATAGTGTGATCTTATGAAGAACTTGACTTGATAATGTGCAATATGTTTTATAAAATTCAGTTTTTCATTTTAACTATTGTATTATACAGTTTTGTTTTAATGGCAGAGACAGTTTGACTTTGTTCCAAATAGGGTTAAACATCTTTGAGGAATGGGATGAACCTTTGATTCAGATAACATCTCTTTTAAGTTATATTGAAATTGACCTTTTTCCAATTACTATGGCTGCTACAAAGTGATGACTGTGCTATATATATATATATATATATATATATATACCGTATTGGTCCGAATATAAGCCGCACCCGCCTATAAGCCGCACCCGTAAAGTTCAAGGGGAATAAATAGAAAAAAGATAGTACTCAAATATAAGACGCACCCGTAAAATTGGAGAGAAAAAGACTCTCAAAGTGATCAGCCATTGCAAGAAACAGGCTTTCTAATTAGCACTGTAGCTTTTTTTGCAGGTTACAGGCTTTACATGATGTTAGAATCACTAAAACCGTAAATCACTATTCAATACCGCAGTCTAAAGCACGAAAATCGGCACCCTTAACTCGCAATCGCGCAAATCGGCAGTAATTTTGCATTTGCGAATAGAAGTCGCACGCGTAACAAGCAAAGTTTGCAAATCGCGAATATAAACCGCACCCATAACTCGCAAGCTCAAAAATCGGAAAAAAGGTGCGGCTTATATTCGGACCAATACGGTATATATATATATATATATATATATATATATATATATATAAAAATGTACACTTACATACAGTGCAATACTAAAATAGTATTTATAACATATACTATTGCCACGTATACATTCAAATATATGTATTAGAATTATCACTATTTTAATATAAATAACAGAATCATCACTATTTTAGTTTACATGTAGGAGCGCCATAGTGATTGGATTGAGATCAAATCAATTATGGCAGCAAAATGGGTAATGAAGCCCTATGAACTTCATTGTTCTGCTTCAATACCTCCATGGGAGTCCCTAATGATCCCCATATTCTCCATAACCTAAGGGAGTCCATATGCATCCCCAAAGGCTTGTTACTGATCCCTCATGGGGATCTATGAGAACGCCCATGGTTCCTAACCCTATCCTTCTCCTACGGAAAAACCTACAATGTAAGTAGAAAAAGCGAGGTGAGGCCAAAGTGAGTCATTCTTTAATTGGAGCTCCTTTTAATAGGAGCTCCACTTATTTTAGGATATTCTTTTTTTTAAAATGTAAGAGCATAGGGATTTTTTATTTTATTTTTTACTTGGGCCATTTCCCTTGCCCTGAAGAGAGGATCACGTTCTTCAAGCAAGAAAAACAGATATTTTCCAATGGGATAAAATGAGAATTCTTCGTTTTGGATTCCCCCATGTGAAGAAGGTTAAGGAATATTGGGAACTTCCTTCTCCCTTTTGGTGGATAGGAATAGGAATTATGTATGTCCCCAGGGCTGATAGGGACCATGGGGGTCATTATGAACCCCATGGGGTAATGCAATATAAATCATAGAGACAAGTATTAAGCAGCAGATAAGGATAAGTACACTAGCACAGAGAGATATGCACAGATGAGAGAAACAAAGATTGATCAAATAGTGTGACATAAGATGTAATGGAAAGATATGTAGTCCAATAATATATTATGAAAATAAGTCAGTGGCTGGTGAATACAATTAGATGAGTGAGAAATGTAAGGACTGGTCTTGGTTGGTGGTTCTCAACAGTCCCTCAGACATTATATGATTATCTCGGAGGACAAAGAGGGATGAGCCCCCATTTAATTCATAGCCTGTAATTACCTACATACTGACCGTTTTTCTGAGGGTTAAAAATGTTTTACATATATAGATGTATTTAATTGACTCAAGCCAGCAATTACATGCTCACAGCCCCAACATGCAAAGCATGAACCCGCAAGTATCATTTCAGGGCATGATTATGATCAATTAAGCAAGCCCATAAGTTACATTTTAGACACAGCCAATAGTAAATGAGACAGTCATCATGACTTTAATTTGTTTTCTGCTATGTACTCAACCCCTGTACAGCACTACGGAATATGTTGGCGCGATATAAATAAAGATAATAATAATAATAATGACTTTAGTAAAACATGGAGTTTAAACTACAATCAATTAGTGTTTAGAAGTCCAATTTGCAGTCCAACTTGCAATCCAGAAATGTGGAAATCAATAACAATAAATAAATCAACTGTTCTAGTCCATGCAGGTTCCAGGATAAGTATTAACTCATTGGTTCCGGGGGTCAATATAACACAGAAATAAAACATAATTATTATTTTTTATTGCAGATTTGCAAGCTTGAGACTGTTGCACAATTAATTCTAATGTCTTACCTTGCTTTCCCAGTATTTTAAGTACAGTAGTGTGTTTATATTTGCTTTTACAGTGTTATGAACAGGTGTTTAACCCACTTGCGAGTCCTATCTAGTAGGATTTTTTGATACCTTTGCCATTTATGGGTTAGAAGGCAATGGCGGGCTTGTTGAATTATTGTAATTGAATATGGATTTTGCTTCTTTAGCACTGGTAACATTTACAGGCTTGAAACATCAAATGAGGAGATAGGATGGAGTTTCTTATATGAATTAATCCAGAGGATGGCAAACCAAAATCCCACTGAAATTTGTCCTACTGTCTGATTTGTTGAAATATTCTATCCCTTCTGACCAATAAAACTATCAATTGGATTAATAGTCAATAGTCTACTTATTGTAGGACACAGCAGAGGCTACCTTAGGGTATAATTTTAAATTTTAGGTAAAAACAGAAATTTTATAATTTGAATGATATTAAAAATGCATTTTCTTGCAGGAAACATATACTGCAATTTGTAATATGTACCAGTCAATCACCCTTGCTGAATCAGGCCACTAAGCATGGAGTGATATTGCATAGCCTGAGGTCTTGAAAGTGCTGCAAAACTGCAGTAATACAAGTTTGTTTTTTAACCAAAAAATATTGAGTAATTTATGTTAAATGTCTGCTCCTTTAAATGCATGCAACAAATATGTCAGTTTTATTTCTGTGAAACTTTGTATTAAATATTTTGCTTGTTAAACAATGTATTATCAGGTCCAATTTTTTTCCACTTTATCTTCCAGTTTACGTAAATCACATTCTATTTTAATATCATTGTTCTTTATTTTGATAATTTGTTGAAACAATTGCCCCATTTATCGCTTTTCTCACACAGAGCTCCTCACTGACTAACGCATGTGGAGCACTAAACAGGGTATTGATGTATTTAAAAGAATGTGCTTGAAGCATTACAAAAGATATCTTGCATCAGTGCTGCATATGAATCCAAATCATGCATTTAATTGCCATGCAAACTGCTTTTGCAAAATTTCCAGGACATTTTTTGCAAAAAACAAACAAAGCTCAGATTAGATCTTGGGGGAATCCCACTGCTGTCATTGAAACACTGAATACAGAAAACATTTTAGGAATATAAAATTATACAGTACTTTAATTATCAATATTACAAGTGGGGAAATCTACTGTTTAGGTTCCTGCTGATCAACCTTCTGAGTGAGAAGAGATTTCAAACACTGAGGAAGCTTCTATCTCAGGGGTGGGCAAGTTTGGTCCTGGAGGACCACACACATGCCTCGATGATATCCCTGCTGTGCACAGGTAAGTCAATAACTTCTTCAGTCATCCTGATATCCTTTCTGTGCTCAGGTGAGTCAATCTTCAAATCCAGGCTTGTGTGTGGCCCTCCAGGACCAAACTTGCCCACCCCTGCACTATCTGCATTATG
Source organism: Discoglossus pictus (assembly GCA_027410445.1). Lineage (NCBI taxonomy): Eukaryota > Metazoa > Chordata > Amphibia > Anura > Alytidae > Discoglossus > Discoglossus pictus. The sequence continues at coordinate 163,971,439 of CM050170.1, forward strand.
GGAATATGGCAGCTAATACTGCCACTGCTTCAATAGTTGTGAATCTCATTCGTTTACAAGGGCACAGAAAAAAGAGTGCACATCAAAGTAAAGATTATTTGCATATAAAAGTAAAAATAGTAAAGGCTGTGTTTTATTTTTTTGTTGATTAATTTTGCTTTCATTTCCCTCCTTTTTTAGGTTGTTGTTTAGTCATTCAGTTGTATCTGACTCTCCATGACCCTGTGGGCCACAGCACACCAGGCACATATTCAGCCTTATTAAATTGCAATTCGGCCAATTGAATAGGGCTCTATTTAAGCACAGAGCATCTTTTTTACAGAAGTTTTTAGTTAGTGAAGACCTTGCTTTTGGATAGAAGAACTAAAAACTTCTGTAAAAAATATGCTCTGTGCTTATATAGAGACCTATTCATTTGGCCAAATTGCAATTTAATAAGGCTGAATTTGTCTTTTTGTGCCAATCCATAAGGTTTTCTTGGCAAAGATACCTGAATGAGTTTTCAGTCCCTTCTCCAGTGGACAACAATATGTCTGACCTCTCTGCCCATCTCGGGTGATCCTACATGGCTTACAGCTTTATTGAAGTTCATAAACCCCTTCAACATAACAAGGTAGCGATCCAGAAGGGGTTTTGAAAGTTAGCTATGCAAAAAATCAAATAGAGAAATTAGACTGAGTGTTTGCTTCTTAGACTCCATAACTCAGCTGGTGCAGCGTCCTAACACAGCCTAAGTATACTTGGTTAGTAGGAGGTCCTGACGGAGATTTAATGATTTTGTAACCTTTAAAGCATTTATTTTTCATGCAAAAACATCTCTATTATTTAATAAACTTTTAAAGGCATTATAGCAGAATTATAACAGCAGTTTCCATTTAAAAGCTCGGTGTATTCTGATCAGTTTTGGATATGGGTGTGGCCATGGCCGGATTACCCATTAGGCCAATTAGGCAGCTGCCTAAGGGCGCTTCCCTGTGAGGGGTGCCACTTTAAAAAAAAAAATGGATCCTGGCTTTAAAAAAAAATAAATGCAACAGTTCATAGACTGGCTAAAAGGGGGTAACAATCTAGAACAAGAGAGTTACAACAGGAAAAGGAACTTAAATGCACAGAAAAGGCAAACATGGGTCAGTGCATACCTTGCGTACTTACTCACAGGGGCTCCTCCATTTCACTGCTCAGGGGCTCCAAAAAGGTGGATCCCCCCATGGGTGTGGCACCCACATTTATATTGCCTAGGCCACCATGAACCTTCAGGCAGGCTCTGGTGCTGCCAGGTGCCAGCGTGCTTTGGCACAACTTTTTACCATAACTGGAGAATACAAATTATAAAACATAGAGTGTGCATTTTCATTTTACCTAGAAATTAGGATGCATTATATGCCCTACTTTATAAGAACATCTTTAGCCTGGAGACATGCAGGGTGTGGATCATTTTTGTCACTTGTCGGGTAATATGTAATTTAGGCTGGTGGTAAAAATCTTTCAGCGTTTCACGCCCATTAATTTTGTTAATCCTGTCAGTACTGCTGACAGTATCAAGAAAGAGCTAATTAAATAGCCAGGTTTAGCCAACTCTCAGCTGTATCATCAATACTGTAACAGGGTTTCTTTGGTTGATTTAGTAACTGATTAAACATATAATCACCAATTGAAGAAAATCAATATATTTCTTTAGAACTTACAATTGAACATTAGTGTTTTAGGGGCTATCAGAACTGCCTCTCTCCACCCTTTATTAGGTGCCCAGGTGGGGACAGATATACAGCTCTGCAAAAAAAATTTCCTGACTGGTCTTGGTTTGCCTGCAGTGCTCACATTAGGGAGGAAGACTCCTATCACGACTGACTACTAGTTATAATCTCTCCTTCCCTGGTTGCCCAGTGGTTTGGATTCTGTGCTTTCACCGCTGCGACCTGGATTTGATTCCAGACAGGGAATCAAGAGGTCAAGCCACCCTGAAGTCAAGCAGGGTTGGTCCTGGTCAGTACTTGGGTGGGAGACCACGTAAGAATACTAGGAGCTGTGGCCCACTCTCTGCCATGAATACCAAGTAAATCAGAGTGGGGTGTTGCAGTCACAGAGGGACCATACTGATATACTACAGGATATCGGCTTTATGCGAATCTAGTGCGCCATCAAATCTAATGCGGAACCCATGAATCAAAAAAATGTTTTTACTGGCGAATGTAATGCGCATTTGTCATTTGTACAAGAATTACCGAACAATGTGCCACTGTGCTGGGGCTCTCTGGGTGCCAGGCTCTGTGTGCCATTGTGCTGGGGCTCTCTGGGTGCCAGGCTCTGTGTGCCAGTGTTTTCAGGCTATCTGGGTGCCAGGCTCTGCGTGCAAGTGTGCGTGGGGCTCAGTATCTGCAGGAAGTGCACTGCATTCTTAAATCAAGCCTTTGAAGAGCCACTTCCTCCGGCGGTGATGACAAGGCTCCCCACCGCCGTTTGCCTATCTGAGAGCCTCAGTCACCCACTCTAGAGAGCTTGGAAACAAGAGATGGTGGTGTCATGGAGTATACCGGTATGTCCTCGTCTGTTCCCTCTATTTTTGCTAATACCGGTAATGCAATGTTATTGGTGGCGCACTAGATTTAATGTTTTAACACACGAAAAAGGGGTTAAAACATCAAATATAGTGCGCCATCGATTCTAATGCACACTCCAAATTTGGGACCCGATTTTTCACGAAAAAGGTGCTCATTAAATTTGCATAAAGTATTTCTACCTATGGAGGGAACAAAAGGCTAAAAGAGGTTGCTCTCAGAGTGGGTTATCATGCCCATAGAACTAACCTATTAAGGTTACTTTGTTCTCTGATTGAGCACCTCTGACTCTGTTGATTTGTTTTTGCAAATTACCCTTAGGGATTAATCTCCCTAAGGGTTGGATCACTCTTTTGAGTGAGACCAGACAGATATACTACAGGATATTTCTCCCTGTGAGGGGCACAAGTGAGCCAAGAGGCTGCTTTCTGATTAGGTAACCAGACCTATAGGTCAAACCTCTACTTTTGTTGCTGTGTGTGTGTATATATATATATATATATATATATATATATATATATATATATATATATATATAAACACAATAGTCTAAGTTGGTGAAATGAGAAAAATATATACATAAAACTATTTTTTAGAAATAGAAAACAGAAAATTGGCATGTGCGTTTGTATTTACCCCCTTTTTTAGAAAGCCCATAAAAAGCTCTGGTGCAACCAATTACCCTCAGAAGTCACATAATTAGTGAAATGATGTCCACCTGTGTGCAATATAAGTGTCACATGATCTGTCATTACATATACACACCTTTTTTTGAAAGGCCCCAGAGGCTGCAATGCCTAAGCAAAGGGCACCACTAACCAAACACTGCCATGAAGACCAAGAAACTCTCCAAACAAGTAAGGGACAATGTTGTTGAGAGGTACAAGTCAGGGTAAGGTTATAAAAAAATATCCAAATCTTTGATGATCCCCAGGAGCACCATCAAATCTATCATAACCAAATGGAAAGAACATGGCACAACAGCAAACTTGCCAAGAGATGGCCGCCCACCAAAACTCACGGACCGGGCAAGGAGGGCATTAATCAGAGAGGCAGCACAGCGACCTAAGGTAACCCTGGAGGAGCTGCAGAGTTCCACAGCAGAGACTGGAATATCTGTACATAGGACGACAATAAGCTGTATGCTCCATAGAGTTGGGCTTTATGGCAGAGGGACCAGAAGAAAGCCATTACTTTCAGCAAAAAACAAAATGGCACGTTTTGAGTTTGCGAAAAGGCACGTGGGAGACTCCCAAGATGTATGGAGGAAGCAGCTCTAGTCTGATAAGACTAAAATTTAACTTTTCGGCCATCAAAGAAAACGCTATGTCTGGCTCAAACCCAACACATCACATCACCCAAAGAACACCATCCCCACAGTGAAACATGGTGGTGGCAGCATCATGCTTTGGGGATGTTTTTCAGCAGCCGGGACTGGGAAACTGGTCAGAGTTGAGGAAAAGAAGGCTGGTGCTAAACACAGGGATATTCTGGAGCAAAACCTGTACCACTCTGTGCGTGATTTGAGGCTAGGACGGAGGTTCACCTTCCAGTAGGTCAATGACCCCAAACATACTGCTAAAGCCACATTTGAGTGGTTTAAGGGGAAACATGTAAATGTGTTGGAATGGCCTAGTCAAAGCCCAGACCTCAATCCAATAGAAAATCTGTGGTCAGACTAAAAGGTTGCTTTTCACAAGCGCAAACCATCCAACTTGAAGGAGCTGGAGCAGTTTTGCAAGGAGGAATGGGCAAAAATCACAGTGGTAAGATGTGGCAAGCTCAAAGAGACTTATCCAAAGCGGCTTGGAGCTGTGAGTGCTGCAAAAGGTGGCTCTAGGAGGGTGAATAGTTATGCACATTGACTTTTTTAGGTTATTTTGTCCTATTTGTTGTTTGCTTCACAATAAAAAAAAACACAAAAAAAAACATATTCAACGTTGTGGGCATGTTCTGTAAATTAAATGATGCAAACCCTCAAACAATCCATTTTAATTCCAGGTTGTAAGGCAACAAAACATAAAAAATGCCAAGGGGGTGAATAAAATGATGTAGTTGTACTCCCTGATAGATTTATTTATCCATCTCTTGTTATCTGATAATTGCCCCCCTCTAAGGGTGATAGGGGGAACCAGACGCGGACCCCTTTCTCACTGTGCCTTAGGGAGTAAAGATGCACCTCACTGACGATGCCCACAGAGGCCGAAACACGTCTGGAACATGGGTGTAGGAAATGGAAGGGCATAGTGTGTAGAGAAGCAGTTGTGTTGTATTTTTATACTATATGAGGTATCCCCCCCCCCCCCGTTTTTCTTTGGCTCCTACACCCATGGTCTGGGGTTTGCTGTTTCTCCTGTTCAGGGTAGAATTGCCTGGTATTTCGGGGCTGGGTCACTCTTCTGAGTGAGGCGAGACTGATATACTACAGGATATTTCTCCCTGTGAAGGGCACACATGGCTAAAATAGGCTGCTCTCAGAGTGGGTTATCATGTCCATAGAACTAACCTATTAAGGTTAGTTCGTTCTCTGATTGAGCACCTCTGACTGTTTTGTTCGGACATGACTGAGGACACACACACCTTTGGACACCTCAAACGGGTAAGATGTAAAAGCTGCATTAGATTTTTTTCTTGAAATACAGATTTTTTGCTAATTGTTAATTAAAGAAATGTTCAGATTATATTTTATTTTGAAGGAAAATTAGACTTTTCTTTTTCCCTTCAACGTATATTCTTCAGATCACTCATATTTCAAGTCAGCAAACCTTTTTAGAATACTATACTTCAATATCCTTTAAAAATGTATTTCTGTTATTTAAATTAAATAAACCAGATGTGAATATACATAAAGCAAAAAAGAACAGCTGCATGTGGGATCTGACACATTACATACAAAAAGTGATAGTATACGGAGCCCAGGACAGATAACAAAGATCAGAACAACAAATACACAACTTGAGTGATGCTCGAACCTCTGTGAGTGTTGGAACCGAGACACTGGATGAGATCGTATTAAGGAAGTGAGGACAGATATGTAAATTGGCAAAAAATAAATCACAGCCCCAAGACATGAAAATTAATTGTGGAACATGAGCTAATGAAGAGATAATAAGGAATCATTGTGATAGCGTAGAAGTGACATAATAGGGGCAATTATCAGATAACATGAGATGGAGAAATATATCAGGGCATAAAACTGCACCATTATTTATATATATATATATATATATATATATATATATATATATATATATATATATATATTTATATACATGTGCGTTTACACACACACACATATACATATATATATATATATATATATATATATATATATATCTCCCCAGCTTCAAGTATTCACCCTCCCTGGTACTCACCCTCTTTCCGTAGCTCTGTCCCTCCAGTACTCACCCTCTCTCCCCAGCTCTCTCTCTCCCCACTACTCACTCTGTCTTTCCCCCTAGTACCCACCCTCTAACCCCAGGTCTCTCTCCCCCGTTGCGCACATCTCCTTCGCCCAAAAGTTGGTGTGCCATATATATATATATATATATATATTTATTTATTTACAGTTGTGTTCAAAGTTTTTCACACACTGGCAGAAATTGTGAAATGTTGGCATTTATTTTGAAAATATGATCTGATCATGCAAAAAAATATATTTTATTGAAGGATAGTGATCCAATGAATCCATTTATTATCACATAGTTGTTTGGCTCCTTTTAAAATCATAATGATAACAGAAATCACCCAAATCGCCCTGATCAAACGTTTACATACCCTTGAATGTTTGGTTACAGACACACAAGGTGACACACACAGGTTCATTTCCCATACCTGTGGCTTTTTAAATTGCAATTAGAGCCTTGTATATATAGTCAATGAGTTTGTTAGCTCTCACGTGGATGCGCTGAGCAGGTAGATACTGAGCCATCGGAAGGAGAAAAAAACTGTCAAAAAATCTGCGTAACAAGGTAATGGAACTTCATAAAGATGTAAAAGAATATAAAAAGATATCCAAAACCTTGAAAATGCCATTCAGTGCTGTTCAATCCCTTATTAAGAAGTGGTAAATTTGGGGATATCTTGATACCAAGCTGTAACGGATCTCCTGGCACCCCGACCGGGTACCTCCATTGATAGACGCGTCCTAGTTTGCGCCGAGGCCTACAAGCACCGCACCGGACACCTCAACCACCACAGACTCCACAACCGCCGTAGTTTAGCTGGAGCCGCGCCATCTTCCTTCCACCCTGTATGAATCTCCAGCATCCAGGACCGTGTGGGGAAGACTTCTCCTTCAAGGAGGACACATCAGGAACAAGCGTTCAGTAGTTACAGCTCAAGGGAGTATGCAAAAGCATAGCAATCCCCAGTAGGATATAGCGATCCCCTCTAAGAACGAGATGAGACTACGTTTTGAAGGGTCAAGTAGAACTATCCTTTAATGACAGGGGATCTCCTTTTATGCAATGGTGCCCTCTGAAGGGCTACACCCACATAATTATCACAGCCAATTAGATACATGGTTCAACCCCCACGTCTCCTCCCCTCAGATAACAGGTAACACAATTAAAACAGACACAATTGTAACCACATTCTGGATGTACCCCAAAAACAGGGGGTACACCTTTAAGTCTAGCACCGTTCAATAGCTCTCACCCAGGGGGACACCATATTAAAAAATGGCATGAATCAGACCAGGGGTTCAAAAGTTAGTAAAAGTATGTTTTTAACATAACACACAGACCTTTCACATATCCCCCACACAATACACATATAGGACAATAGGTGTGGTCACCCCTCCCTGAGGCAACTTGATATAATCAGACAATGATTAAATCAGCCTTCTTTGTTCTTATCTGAGAATGAAAACACTGTATACAATAGACTTCCTTTATCTGTAACAGGATTATCTATTAGCCAAGGCCTGCAATAGTCTGGCTAATATTCTGCAGAGCATAAACCAACACACATATAGTAGGATCATATTTTAACCATAATAATCATAAAACAGGGTAAAACAGTGATGAGTTCCGTTACAGCTGGGGTCTGAGCACATAAAACTACCGAATAGCGCTCAGGTCCTCTTCACACAGTTCAATTGCCATGTAGCTAAAGTCTTTCCCATAGTCTTTCATTATATGAATGGGCTCCATGGCATAGCTTTCTGTGGTATCATCGATCACACAGGGCAAGTACCGAATGACCCCCCTGTATGTAAAGGGCCAGAATGAGTGACATACACTCTGGTATGGCCGAATACTGTGTTTGAAGGTCAATATGTACCAGGGCCATAGTCGCAGGGCAGGAGGCTGGCAAACAGTCCTCTCCAAGACAAAGTGGCGAAGGGCACTTCGTCACACATCTCACCCTTTGGGGGGAAGTCTAACCAGGCACCTGATCTTCTGCCGGTCAGTGCCTCCGTTAGACAAACCACCAACCCACAATAAACCAGTGCTAGAGCAGCCCCCCCACAACAACAAAGTGCAAGAGCAGCCCACCCACAACAAACAGTTTCGGCACCTGGATATTTCGCTGTGGTGATGGGGCAACACGCTGAGGGGACTTGAGGGGCAGAGGCCAGCGGCACTCTGCCCTGATGCCAGCTCTTCTGCTGGTATAACCTGCAGGACATCCTGCTCTGTACAAGAAACAAAAGGAGGGCAGAGGCCGACTGCACTCTGCCCCGCTGTCAGCTCTTCTGCTGGGGTACTTGGGACATATTCCGGCTCAGTAGCCAGGGAAACGTGGCAGTCAGTGGGGGTTAACATTTCCTCTGTTAACCCTGGGGCCACATTAGAAGTTAGCTGGGGAGGGGAATTTGTACTTACCCCCTCCTCCGGTTGTCCCAGTGAGGGTAGTTGGGGATCTGTACAGGCTGTGGGCGCAGAGACCACGGTCCCATCTGCGCCGTCTGGGAGATTGGTGTCTCCCCTTGTCAGGGTAAACTGTCGCTGGGGAGGAAGGACGACACCTTCTGCCCCCTGGGGTTCACACTGCTGCTGGGGGGGGAAGGACAACACCTTCTGCCCCCTGTGGTTCACACTGCCGCTGGGGGGGAAGGACGACACCTTCTGCCCCCTGGGGTTCACACTGCCGCTGGGGGGAAAGGACGACACCTTCTGCCCCCTGGAGTTCACACTGCCGCTGGGGGGGAAGGATGACACCTTCTGCCCCCTGGGGTTCACACTGCCACTGGGGGGGAAGGACGACACCTTCTGCCCCCTGGGGTTCACACTGCCGCTGGGGGGGAAGGACGACACCTTCTGCCCCCTGGGGTTCACACTGCCGCTGGGGGGTAAGGATGACACCTTCTGCCCCCTGGGGTTCACACTGCCGCTGGGGGGGAAGGATGACACCTTCTGCCCCCTGTAGGGCCGGTAGAGAGACCTCGGTCCCATCTCTACCTGCCATCTGGAGGTCATCCCAGGACCAGTCAACGAAGTCTGGTTCCGCTTGTCGAGTAGGTTGGGGCTGCACGAAGCTGAGCAGGTGTTGGTAGTCCTGCTCCAGCTCCCACTCTCTTGTTACCAGGTGGGTCATGTCTTTGCCCACCTCACCTTCGTCATCCCAGACATACATACCCATCCGGTAGTCGTAGATGTCCCAAAACCTAGACTCCTCCGTGCTGCCAAGATCAATGTCATCCTCCAAGGCATCCCATAATAAACCCGGGCCATCATAATCATCTCTCTCCGGTTAATCGTGTTCAGCCGTCCAGGGGGTAAGTCGAACGGTATGCCACCAGAGGGCCTGGTATGCGTTGTCTAGCCAGATCTCTCGCCGTACCAGGGTCTCTAGTCTTGTCACCCACTCATCCAGGGGCTGCTCTCCCAATAGATACATCCGCATCGCCACACGCTTCTGTAGCCGCTGCTCATCACTGGGGAGACTCTCACCTCGCCGCCATTGGGCATTTTCCAGGGCATCATACCAGAGTTCCTTTCTGTCTGCATCCCTGTAGTCCGCGGCCTCCTCCTCATCCTCATCATGGAACGCTGTCCGAAAACTAGCCGGTTCCATCCGCTGTACGGATACTAGCGTTGACCTCAATTTGTAACTCCAAACGTTACCGGTGTCTCTGTGCTGCTTTTCCTCTTACTAGGACGCCATCCCACCGCTGCCAGCCAATGTAACGGATCTCCTGGCACCCCGACCGGGTACCTCCGTTGATAGACGCGTCCTAGTTTGCGCCGAGGCCTACAAGCACTGCACCGGACACCTCAACCACCACAGACTCCACAACCGCCGTAGTTTAGCTGGAGCTGCGCCGTCTTCCTTCCACCCTGTATGAATCTCCAGCATCCAGGACCGTGTGGGGAAGACCTCTCCTTCAAGGAGGACACATCAGGAACAAGCGTTCAGTAGTTACAGCTCAAGGGAGTATGCAAAAGCATAGCAATCCCCAGTAGGATATAGCGATCCCCTCTAAGAACGAGATGAGACTACGTTTTGAAGGGTCAAGTAGAACTATCCTTTAATGACAGGGGATCTCCTTTTATGCAATGGTGCCCTCTGAAGGGCTACACCCACATAATTATCACAGCCAATTAGATACATGGTTCAACCCCCACGTCTCCTCCCCTCAGATAACAGGTAACACAATTAAAACAGACACAATTGTAACCACATTCTGGATGTACCCCAAAAACAGGGGGTACACCTTTAAGTCTAGCACCGTTCAATAGCTCTCACCCAGGGGGACACCATATTAAAAAATGGCATGAATCAGGCCAGGGGTTCAAAAGTTAGTAAAAGTATGTTTTTAACATAAAACACAGACCTTTCACATATCCCCCACACAATACACATATAGGACAATAGGTGTGGTCACCCCTCCCTGAGGCAACTTGATATAATCAGACAATGATTAAATCAGCCTTCTTTGTTCTTATCTGAGAATGAAAACACTGTATACAATAGACTTCCTTTATCTGTAACAGGATTATCTATTAGCCAAGGCCTGCAATAGTCTGGCTAATATTCTGCAGAGCATAAACCAACACACATATAGTAGGATCATATTTTAACCATAATAATCATAAAACAGGGTAAAATAGTGATGAGTTCCGTTACAGCTGGGGTCTGAGAGCATCAAGCGCTCAGATCCTCTTCACACAGTTCAATTGCCATGTAGCTAAAGTCTTTCCCATAGTCTTTCATTATATGAATGGGCTCCATGGCATAGCTTTCTGTGGTATCATGGTTCACACAGGGCAAGTACCGAATGACCCCCCTGTATGTAAAGGGCCAGAATGAGTGACATACACTCTGATATGGCCGAATACTGTGTTTGAAGGTCAATATGTACCAGGGCCATAGTCGCAGGGCAGGAGGCTGGCAAACAGTCCTCTCCAAGACAATGTGGCGAAGGGCACTTCGTCACACAAGCCAAGGTCAGATAGAACAAGAAAGATTTCAGCCACAGCTGCCAGAAGAATAGTTTGGAAAAACACACAGGTAACCTCAGGAGAAATACAGGCTACTCTGGAAAAAGACAGTGTGGTTGTTTCAAGGAGCACAATATACTTGAACAAAAATAAGCTGCATGGTCGAGATGCCAGAAAGAAGTTTTTACTGCGCCAATGCCACAAAAATGCCCAGTAACAATATGCCTGACAACACCTTGACATGCCTCACAGCTTCTGGCACACTGTAATTTGGAGTGACAAGACTAAAATAGAGCTTTAAGGTCACAACCATAAGAGCTATATTTGGAGAGGGTTCAACAAGGCCTATAGTGAAAAGAATACCATCCCCACTGTGAAGCATGGTGGTGGCTCACTGATGTTTTTTTTGGAGGGAGGGGGGTGAGCTCTAAAGGCACGGAGAATCTTATGAAAATTTCTGGCAAGATGTTTGCAGCATATTATCAGAAATTACTGGCAGACAATTTGCTTTCTTCTGCACAAAGGCTGCTCATGGGGCGCTCTTGGACTTTCCAGCATGACAATGACCCTAAGCACAAGGCCAAGTTGACCCTCCAGTGGTTACAGCAGAAAAAGGTGAAGGTTCTGGAGTGGCCATCACAGTCTCCTGACCTTAATATCAACAAGCGACTCTGGGGAGATCTCAAACGTGCGGTTCATACAAGACGACAAAAGACTTTGCATGACCTGGAGGCATTTTGCCAAGACCAATGGGCAGCTTTACACAGTATTAAGAACTAAGGGTATGCAAACTTTTGAACAAGGTCATTACATGTTTTTCTTTGTTGCTATGTTTTGTTTTATAATTGTGCCATTCTGTTATAACCTACAGTTCAATATGGATCCCATAAGAAATAAAAGAAATGTGTTTTGCCTGATCACTCATGTTTTCTTTAAAAATGGTACTGTGTCTAAGTGCAGGTTAAATGAGTTCACTCAGCACTAGTCCTGTACCTGCTTTCTCTCTGCCAACCTCACTCTGGTGCCAGGAAATACACCCGTTTATTTGTGTTATACAGGTGTAGACTGTACATTTTGGAACAAACAGAATGAAATACGTTTTGTTTAATAGATTTTTTTAACATAGCAGAATTCACTGTATTTTTTTTTTGCTTTACTTTAAATTCCTAATGAACGATTTTTTGGAACATGGCACAAAAAAGTAGTTGGGAATCCCAAACTCCCCTCAAAATGCCATATATAATTATCTACAGATGCTGTGCTCTGTATGCACTGTGATTAAAGTAACAGACTCAATCTGCTAATATAATAAAGACATATTAAATCAGTCACACATTTAACACATTAAATGCTGAATTAAAGGTACAAAGCAAAGGTCCTAGATTGCAGAAATAAAAACTATACATGTAAATAAATATAATTACAACTAGTTGTTGTTAAAACAAATTTGAGTGGAAGTGTTAGATAACTTAGTTTGAATGCTGCGTATTTTAAGCATAAATTACATGGGGAAAGCCCATCCTCTCACTTTAATGTGCCGGACCCCATAACAGCAGTTTTTTGCAGCCATTTATTGTAAGTTCACATTTGGTTTTATTAATTTATCTAAATAAAATATGTTAAAGATATGAATTGAAGTTTTTTTATAGTAAAAAATATCTTAGCATGCATTTAAGGATACAGATTTCTTAATAATGAATAATTAATAATAGAGAAACAGGTTGTCGAAGTAAAAATAAAGAATTCAGTGTTTTTACTTTTTTACATGGAACCAGTGGCAGAGCTACTGCTGGTGCAAAGAAGTGGGCCCACAACAGGGTAGGGTTCCTCTGCTGTTGGCAGCAGTCTGGAGTAAAAGGGACTTTTAATTTATTAGAGAAGTGCATATTATTATATTTATGTAAATGTTATCTGACCACCTATATACATTTATGACCATATATATATATATACCCCCAACGTATTTTGCATCAGGGCCCTAGCTCTGCCAATTCATGGAATTATGCTATGATGGAAACCATATTTGGTTCTGGTGATCTACTTCCACAGGTGGAATGCAGAGGAAGCTTAAATCAACTGCAATGATTAAGTAGTAATTTATTTAAATAAGACCTCAATTTCCTAATCACTTATCTCACATTATTAATTATCTCTTGTGGCATATCCACAGGGTGATATACCACAAGAGCATACCAAGTGGGCATCAATTTGAAGAAATGTCCCCACCCATGGCATACATCAATTCTGTTCAATCTGTTTAATGTGGGAGCAGAATATTATCGACTAATGAGCTGCTGGGGTGGAGATATATTGGCTAATGAGCTTGTGGGCTGGATTTAAAATAATAATTAAAAACATGTATATCTAAATATATATATATTGATATATTTTAACCATGTGAATAATGTAACTAAACACTTTTGATTATTTGCATGACATTCCAAGTATATAAACTGTTTAAGTTTTTTATTTGAAAAATATTATGTTTTTGGGGGGCAATTCTCCTTTGCAGTCAGTGGGCCCCAGAAATAAACTGGTGGGACTCATTTGGCCCATGGGCCACCAGTTGGACAGCACTGGCCCACACAATCAAGCATCCCAACAGTAAGAAATATATGTCAGTAACTTGCTGTTACAGACTTGGGCAAAGTAAGCTTTCCTAGCATTTCAGTGCTTGACTATACTTTGAGGTAGATCCAAACTTGTATATACATAGACATTTGTGCACCCTAATGGCATAAGAGAACTAAACTTATTTGTGATGACCCTAAGTCTGGTAACATACACCATAACTGGTTACTAAGTGTTGTTCAGTCTTAGTTGAGTGTTTCTTGGCTGTTTCCTAAGTTTATACATATGTTTTTACTTGACAGATAATCCTTGGAAGATTTATATTGTGTGTGCTCACTATTTATGAGTTCTTTACTTTAATAAATGTTTTATAAATATAACAAGCTCTGTTTTGTTTTCTCTGCTACCATTTCTTCTATTCCCAGTATGTGATTAGATGTTGGATCTGTCTCTTCTTAGTAAATCAAGGGACCACTTTAGTCTTATCCAATCCGAACTACTGTGGGCTTTTCTGTTTAAGTTAACAATAAAACTGTGAAAAATATATTTAATACTGATAATAATTTTAATTTGCAGGTATAATTGGGCTTTAAATGAGTTTGGCCAAGGTACATTTGTTGGCCACTTTCATAACCCAGGGGAGAGGGTCCAGTTTAGCTCCAGACTTCTCCTGTCTTGGCTATTGGGATCCTTCCTTGGACCGTGGACCATGGGGTGGATGGGCTTCTCAGTGACTGGCTTCTGTACCAGGACCATCAGGGTGCAGAACGGAAATCAAAAGGTTTAAAATAACAAACAGAGATTTTAACCTGTAAATAAGTCAGAACATGATGATTATGTTCCATAGAAGAGTCTTTATTGAGAAAAATTGGAACATTTATATACAAACCGAACGATACAACTTTGGTTCAACCAACAAACTTGATTAAATTACCCGCCCGTAACCAGTTATCTCAGTCAGCTCCATGTAATATCTCATTGGACAATCTAAGGGGGTGGGGGATTTAGCTCTTTCAGAAAGAGATTAACTTGTCCCCAAAAAGCAGGTCTTGACAACCACTTAGTATTTGTTTTATTATTAAAGGTGCATTGAACAATTAAGAAAAATCTTTAAAAACTTTGAGTGGGAGTAAGGGAATTATATAAGTACTAGCGAATTGCCAGTCAAAAAAAGCCAGGCAATGCTGTTTGCCACACAATGTGAGGCTTTTGGTTCGCTGAGCACGGTTGGCAGTCATCGCGAGCCCCGCGATGAGCGCCTTTGGCGATCATTACGAACATTTCCTCCCGCCTGCTGTACGGGCTGCTCATTGCAGGGTTCATTAACCTGCAAGTTTTGTGCTTGGGAATGCCATGTGTCTCTTCCCAGCATCTCCCCCCTGTCCCTTCCCTGTGTGTTTCTCCTCTGTGTGTCTGCTGAAAGTTTGTATGGCGCGCTCTGACTGGCGTTGGTTTTATTTTCAAAGTCCTGCGTGCCTGATGTTGTACTGTCTTTGGCGTTTTTGGGGTTGTGTATTTTCTAAGTCCGGCGTGCCTGGCATTGTTCGTGCAAGTGTTACTGTGTTTGCCATTGTGAATTGTCTAAGTCCTACATGCCTGGCTTTGCTCAGCCTCGTTTTTATTCCAGTTTCAGACTTTTTTGCGTTTTTCGTCCACCATTGTTTTTCTCGCTTAGCCGATTTTTGAGTGACGAAACACAGTAAATTCGGCTTAATTTGCTTGCAACCTCACTCCCAGGCATCCTGGCCCTCCCCCTGTGCTGTGTGTGAGTGAATTTTAATCTATTTTAATCAGAGATTCCGAGGTCAGATTTTTTTTTCCTCAACTGCTTGCAGCCTAAGTCCAGTGTGCCTCATTAAGGCCTAAGTCCTGCGTGCTTCAATACCTCACCTGCTCGCCTTGCGTGCCTCATTAATTGAGCCTTTATGCGCACATTCCCAAAGTCCTCCGAGCTCGGAAAGACTTCAATGCCTCAACGGCTCGCCTCGCTTTGCAAGGCTCACAAGCTTGATGACAAATCGCAGTTTGACAATTAAAGTATGTGATGGAAAAGTCATAAAACTATTTTTTTATTAGAAAAACAAATACTTGTTATGCCTTTGTTAGGATTGTATGGCGCCCAAGATACTTTGGTGAATTTTATGCGAGTGGTATTAATATTTCTGTAGAGCAGGGCTAGCATTTATTAATGCAGGCTGCCTTCTTCTGGGCAATTGGAGACTGTTGTCAAATGCAACAATGATCTAACAAATCTCCCTTACCTCTCCCACCAATCTCTCCACTAATAGATAAAAACGCAGAAGGTGCTTAAACAAAGACCAGGAGGAGTATACAGAGAATTCAATAATTTTTCTATACTTCATAAACCTGTGCAGTTTGTCTTGAACTACAGTGGTCTTTTAATAGGAACACTGTCTATAAAACACAAACACCCACGTTATGGGACTGTGATCACGACTAAATATTAGATTAGAGAAACCGGAAAAATGTGGTATTGACATAGTTTTGGCACATAATATACTTCTTCAGCAAAAAGACTGTAATTTTCTTATTTAAACAGTGAGCAAGCTTTCCAAAACATTGAACGTCTGGAACTGAGCTTACTATATATGTGTGTTATATAGACAATATTCTGTCGGGAAATTATTAAAATTTTAACTCCATCTCTGCCAGATGCATAAATGTACTGGAGATTATTAGTACACTAAGAGTCAACCAAAAAAAATATTAAGACATGTTTAAGATAAATAAAATCTTAAAGAACCTGTGGTCAGATTTTTTTAATATGGTATTTGAACTATAACTAAATTTGAAAAAAGTTCTAAAAACTTTTAATAAAATAAACACAACTTTCACATTTTAAGTTTTAAATGCTTTTTTACAGGGATCCATTACATTTTCTGAAATTAATTTATCTTCTTATTCAGGAGGATGAACAAGCTTTAAACTACTTCCATTGAAAGCACTGGTGGCTTTAGTTGCCATGTTCTTTTGTGCAAAAATCATAAAATACTGGTCAACTGCCATCATTACAAACACTTTATTTATGATTTCCTTTAGGGAATTTTGTCATTAAATGTTCTGTTAGGCAGTTTTAAAAATTATAAATGTATTTTTTTCAAAGAAAAATGGACAAGTTCAACCTAAAATTAAGTTTCATGATATAAATTTTGGTCCTTTTCCTGTTATGGTTACGGTACCAGTCCACCACTGCAGTGTAGTGACCAACCGGTAGATGGCACTGCCGATATTTCAGTGCTATATTATAGAGCAAAGGCTTAGGTAAGGGTAGGTAACTGTTCGTGTAAGTGTTAGGGTAAGGGTTAGTTTAAGGGTTAGGCTAACATTCTAAGCTTAGAACCTCTCTAACATATCGGAAGCGCAGCAAAATATCGGCAGCGCCATCTAGCAGTGGGCCACGGCACTGCAGCGGCGGACCTATGTCGAAACTATAACAGAATAGATCCTACATTTATTTAAACAATCACCTTATCGAGTCATATTATAAAGACTTACCGTTGATTTCAGTGGCAGTTGTAGGCACTATTCTGGTGCAACTTTGTAGTTCAGGCTTTAACCTCGTTATGCACACATTTAACAATTACTGCGCCAGAAACAAATATGGCCACCACACCCAAGCTACATTAGCTGCCAGAAGCAAATATGGCTGTTGTAACCACAAGGCAAGCAAACAGAAAAGCAGGACTAAATGACTAACCACACAAAACGGTAGTGTTGCTGGACTAAGATGAGTATTAACATGTAAATCGCTAACTTATTGTTGGGATGGGGCTAATGTATCTCAGTGAAGCTCTGAGATAAGCCAAGAACTGCAGGTCATGGCAGAGAGATCAGGCAAATTGCGATCCACTAGAGAATGAACTGGAACCCACTCCAAAATCTTTGCAGAGAAAACTTATGGAAAACCACAACCAGAGACATATTGATATGGCACCAGAAGTTGAAACCTTCAGGTCAGAAGGTGCTTACCACATTACTGAGGAAGAGCAGAGGGCGAGTACAAGTAGCACCAGATCTAATGAAGTGGTTGACCCAAGTTGAGAAGACAAAGAAGCCACAGTCAGAACTGAACATGGAACAACCAAAATTGGGTAAGGAGTGAAATAAGGTTGTATATTGCCACATTAATAATTCAATTTATACTCAGAATATGTCATGCGTAAGGCCAGGCTGGATGGATCCAAAGCTGTAATCAACACTATGGGGAGAAATATCAACAACCCCTCAGATACACGGATGATGCTACTCTGATGGCTACAAGCAAGGAGGAAGTAAAGGACTTATTGATAGTGCAAAAGCCGGCCTGCTGCTCAATGCTAAAAAGACAAAGTTTATGGCAAAAAGATTGGAAAGAAGTGGGGTAGTGACAGACTTTAGTTTTTTGGGGCTCCAAGATCTCTGCAGACTGTACCTGCAGCCATGAAATTAAAATGCATTTGCTTCTGGGAAGTACAGCTATGGCAAGTCTGGACAAGCTATTTAAAAGTAAAATATATTACATCAAAAAATAAAAAACAAGAGAGCGCACGCCACTCCCTAGTGTGGATCAATAAAATCTTTAATACAGCAAAACTTTAGTAACAAATGCACACTCACATTTAACACCCTCTAAGACAAGAGGTATTTTATATACACATATAGGGGAAGATAACACCTTCCATATGTCCGTATTTACATTCAGTTTTATGCGGATCCTTCCCTTGTATACTTGAAGCAAGAGAAATTGTTGTCTCGTATTATCAATATCCACTATTTCTCCACTATAGGTAATACAGTTTGCTTATGGAGTCTTACAATACAATACACTAATACCAACTAGAAAATGATGTTGTCATACCCATATACATGTGTCCCCCTTCGACAACAAAGCGAGGAAAACAGACCTAAAATATTATTCTATAATGATGCGTTTTGGGACCATAAGTTAATATTACTGCCAAAAGGCGATACATGTACTGATCAATTCGCCATGTGTCTAAATACACATACACACACATAGGGATATATTAACATATAGATATCATAACTATTATATGTCAACCCTGATATCAAACACCAAAATAGACTAGTATCTAAAAAAAGATGGACTATTAAATCCATAATGATTAAAATATCATCTCTCTAAAAAGGCTGCCAAATCAATATCCCTGTCTAGCTCATATGGTTAAAAGGTGTTCAACCTATGGATCCATTGTGTTTCTTTTTGTCTCAATAGCAGCATACGGTTGCCTCGTCTTATGTTAAATGCAACATGATCTACTATCTGGATCATAATCCCCTCAATATTCTTATTGTGGACTTGTACCATATGTGAGGAGAACCCGTTAGTCAACACTCCTTTCTCCACACTGTATAAATATTCATAGAACCGTCTTTTTAGAGGTCTACTCGTTCGACCGGTATATTGCAGCCCACATGAGCAAGTGATCACATACACCACGTACTCGCTCTTACAAGTCGATAAATTATTAATCTTGAAATCTCTCCCCAGATTATTGGACCTAATAACATTTCTATCCCTGATCTTCAAATGTCTACATATATTACAATTTTTGGTATTGCACTTATAACATCCTTTCAAACAATTGACCCAATTTAAATTGTTTCTGTTTGTCTCTTTCCTTAGCTCACTAAAATCTGTTTTAAATTACGGTTCCTTTTAAAAGTAATTATTGTTTTTTCTGGGATAATTTCCCTAAGAACATTATCCTCTTTAAGAATGTGCCAATGTCTATTGAGGATATTGATTATCTCCCTAGATGCTTGATTATATTTGGTGACAAATCTACACCCCACTTCTTGTTTCTTTCTTCCCTTCTTATCTTTAATTCTAAGAAGATCTTCTCTATTTATATATTTTGCTCTTTGAAAGGACTCCTCGATAACTTTTTCTTCATAGCCTTTGGCCTTGAATTTCTTCATTTTCAAACTTTCTTTTTTTTAAATCCTCTAAATTAGAACAATTTCGTTGAGCCCTCTGAAATTGGCCATAGGGAATATTGGAGATCCAGTTCTTTTTATGTCCACTTCTTGCATGTAAAAATGCATTACTATCAGTTGGTTTAGTATATAGACATAAAGACACCTGATCTCTCTCTCCAGTGAGGATTACATCCAAAAACGGTAAGCTTATATCGTCAGTATTCATAGTGAACTTCAAATTCATTGTGTTTTGATTTACATATTGGAGGAATCTTTCCTTATCATCTTTTTTGTCTGATTTCCAACCGATAATCACATCATCTATAAAGCGGTGCCAACTAATGATTTTTCACTTGAACTGATGCTCATTCCATATATATAGGTCCTCCCATAGACCCATATATATTTTGCCAAAGCTTGGTGCAAATCGTGTATTCATAGCTGTTCCGGTACACTGCATGTATAGTTTCTTCTCAAAAATAAAATATTTTTTGTTGAGGATGAATCGTATGGCCTCCAAAATTAATTATTTTTGGTCCTCCTTAATATTCCCATATGTGTCAAAATAACTCTTGACAGCTGCGATGCCCAAGTCTTGCGGTATAGCGGCATATAGCGCCAAGACATTCAATGTTATCCAACAGAACTCAGTGCTCCACTTTTGTTTGGACATGATCTCTAAGAGGTGTGGAGTGTCCCGGATGTAGGATTTTAAATTAGCCGCCATAGGTTTTAAATAGTGGTCGACATATTCTGATAGTCTCTCTGTAAGGGAATTTATTCCAGAGACTATCGGTCTACCTGGAGGGTCCTTAATGTTCGTATGAATCTTCGGTAGGTGATAGAATACTGCCACTCTTGGAAATCTTTATATATCTTTATACATCTTTGTATATCTTTATACATCTCCAGGAATTCTTCTGTTGGATCATGTTTAAGAGGAGTATATGTGTCGGCGTCTTCTACTAGTCATAGGGCTTCTTTCACATAGACCTCTCTATCTTGCACAACCATTCCTGTAATACCTGTATTTCTCGGACTTCTGGGCATTAAAACAAAAAGTTTTTAAATTTTTTTTAGTCATTCAAATGTGAACAGAAATCTGCTATTTATTTATCTACTGTACGGGGCAGGGCTTCTATCGCTCTTTTGTCCACCATCACTATAATAGTTGTCATAGGGTGTAATGCTCCCTCCGCGCTTGCTCATGTGACGTGAGAGAGGGGGGTTAGAGATGGGGAGTGGGGGGAGAGACACAGGGAAGGGAGAGGGGGAAAGAGACACAGGGGAGGGAGAGGGGGAGGGAAAGAGACACAGGAGAGGGAGAGGGAGGGAAAGAGACACAGGAGAGGGAGAGGGAGGGGAAGATACACAGGGGAGGGAGAAGGAGGGAAGGAGACACAGGGGAAGGAGAGGGGGGAGACACGAG
The DNA here is from genome assembly GCA_027410445.1 of Discoglossus pictus. Lineage (NCBI taxonomy): Eukaryota > Metazoa > Chordata > Amphibia > Anura > Alytidae > Discoglossus > Discoglossus pictus. The sequence goes on from CM050170.1 coordinate 163,992,327, forward strand.
GGGGGGGAGAGACACAGGGTAGGGAGGAGAGATACAGGGGAGGAAGAGACACAGGGGAGGGAAGAGACACAGGAGAGGGAGAGGGGAGGAAGAGACACGGGGGGGAGGTAAGAGACACATAAATGATTGCTGTGTTGAATTACCTACTCAAAATATCCACTACACAAGCTAAGGATCTGGCCCCACGCTGATGATAGGCAGTAACCTTGAAACTGCTATACGTGGGTGAGATTCTTGGCTTGTGTATAATCCAACCCTAGCTTTGCTCAAAGCTGTTTTATACAGCCGGTATATGCTTAAGGCAAGCCATGTTTAATATAGTATGGATTGCAAGAGCGAAGTATTTGTAGGCACTTTTGCATGTCCCTGTAATAACTGTATTTCTCGAATTCTGTGCATGAAACCAGTTTTTTTACTTGTTTTAGACATTCGAATGTGAACACAAATGTACTATATATATATATATATATATATATATATATATATATATATATATCACATATTATAATTGCCAAACTTGACAACGATCCGATCGCGCGCATGCGCATTGCTTTTTTTTTTTTTTTTCTGTTTCTGTTTTTTTGGTCTGGTGTATTTGTAAATTTTGCCACCATATAGAGTTTATTGTTTTTTTTTATCCGCGTTATTATCCTGCAGTTTTTATTGCCCACTGCAGGACCCTTTCTTTTATATTTGTCACTGGTCAATTTTTTCCCCCATCCTTAGATGGATGCCCAGGCTATTGCAGAGCTGGATCGCCTGCTAGGGGTGATTCACTCTCATGTCCTTTGCCATGGAGTTCGGCGGCTAGAGGACCGCATAGGCACTTCCGCGGGTGCCTCAGCCCCTTCCCCTGCAGTTCCCCAAGCTCAGACTGCTGCGGTGCAGGAGGGTCCTAGGGTCTCTGATGAGTCCCTGAGAGCTACTGCAGTGTGCGCATTGGACAACCTGGGGGTGTATCTAACCCGTGTACGTTTGACAACTGGCTGCAAGCCTTTTCTATCCTGGCCTGTGTCACTGGGGAGTGTTATGCTATCTTCGTGTATCTGGAGGAGATCAGAAGCGCTTATCGGACGTACGGTGGAATGGCATGGTTGAAGTACGATGAGGACTTCCGCCAATGCATGGCGACCAGGCCTCACATGGCATGGCGTAAGAAAGTGATCGCGTATTGGCTTCATGTAATGACCCCTATGCGTGCTACATCATCCTTTCGGACCGGGGGTGTGGGTGGGGGTCAGATCCCATGCCCCCGCAGCTGGGAATGGGCTCACCAAAAAAGAAGCTCTTACGGTAAGGTGGGAGGTAAGGCAGCAGCAGCAGCACGATTGCTGACTGAGGTGTTCAGAGATGGCTTTGTCATTCCATGTGAAATGGAATTGACCGGCAGCTTTCCGGCTAATTTAAAATCGGCAGACGAGTACCGGATTAGTGTGGGAAAAATTGCGAAGGAAGTGAGCTTGGGTAGATCGAGCGTTTGCACGTGTCACCTCTGTGGGTAGTTCCAAAGAAAGAGCTGGGCAAGTTTAGGCTCATCCACCACTTATCGTACCCGGAGGGCGCTTCTGTGAATGACGGGATTGGAAAGGATTTGTCACCGGTCTCATATGCGTCTTTTGACGCCGCGGTGCGGTTAGTGAGGAATGCGGGCATTGGAGCGTTGATGGCAAAGATCGATGTGTAATCGGCTTTTCACCTTCGGCCAGTGCATACAGCCAATATTTGCTGGGATGTCATTTTGGTGGGGAGTACTACATGGACCTTTGCTTACCCATGGGATGCTCCATTTCATGCGCCTACTTTGAGACGTTTAGTACGTTTTTACAGTAGGTCACAAGGGTGGTGACGTGTCATTCCAGTATGGTTCCTTATCTGGATGACTTGTGGGTGCAGCGGACGGCAGCGCATATCAAGAATTGTTAGATGCTTTCCAAACAGTGGCAAGAGATTTTGGGGTTCCCCTGGTGCGTGAAAAAACAGAGGGTCTGGTTACTTGTTTGACATTTTTGGGCATTCAGTTAGACTCTGTTAGGATGGAGTGTAGCCTTCCGATGGACAAGGTTATAGAGATGTGATCAGAGTTGGAGGCGCTGTTAGGTACCAGGAGGGTCTCTCACAGGTGACTACAGTCTATCTTGGGGAAGTTAGCCTTTTCTTTTTGGATCTTACCGATGGGTAGGATATTCTGTAGATTGCTTTCCCCTAGCCACTGTGGGCGTAAAACGTCCTCATCATTTCATCAGTATGTCGGCGGCTATGAGGGAGGATGTGCGAGTCTGGGTACTCTTTCTAGCCACGTTTAACGGGATAAAGCTTATCCACCCATGGGCGGTATCTAGTAGGGATATACAGCTGTTCACCGATGCGTTTGGTGGCGTACGTTTTGAAGTTTTCTTTGCCGGGGAGTGGGAAGCGGCTCAGTGGCCCGCGGAATGGACAGAGGCGGGTTTAACGAAGGACACTCTGTTTAGGGAACTCTTTGCCATAGTCGTAGCTGTTCGGATATGGGGTTCAGGGTTGAGGGATCAGCAGGTGGTGTACCAGTGAGACAGTATAGCGGTTGTACGTGCTATCAATGGTGCCAAGGAAACGGCGGTGCCAGTTATACATTTGATTCGGCAGTTGGTGGTGTGTTGCTTGCATTGGAATGTATGTTTAGGGCCAGGCACGTGCCCGGATCATGTAGTAGTATTGCTTTCTCATTTCCAGTGGGAATGTTTCAGGCTGCTGGCGCCAGGAGCGAAGCAACAGGGCGTCAGCTTCCTGGAGTAAGTTTGGGAACTGAAGAGGCAGCAAAAGGGAGAGAGATTTTGTTGGGTAGGAGAGGGACTGACTGTTGTCCTATGGAGTGCATGACTAATTATCTGCAAGTAAGACCGGATTATACAGGGCCACTCCTAATTCATGAGAATGGACTTGCACTTTCTCGCTTCCAATTCTCCAAAGTTCTTAAAATCTGCTTGCACCACCTGGGTTTGGAGGGGCAGATTTTGGTACCCACTCCTTCCGTATTGGGGCAGCCACGGTGGCGGCAAGTGTTGGGCTACCGGAGGAGGTGATCAGGAGAATGGGAAGGTGAGAATCGAGGCGGTGGCGGAGTTATGTAAGACCTTCAGCTCCTATTGGCTAACTGTGTCATATCTGTTACAGGCGCTGGAAGGCAACTCTGGATACTTGGCCATTCGTATATATATTGGGCAGAACAGTTTGCTACAGTTTTGCCTACCGGCCTGCAACTTGGCTTACTAAGGGAGGATCTACTGATGTGATGGGCTGGCATTCGGGGGCTGAGATGGAAAGGTGTCACTGAGTTGGTTGATTCACATGCCCGTCGTTTTGGCAGCCCATCTGTGATCATAATCCATGCTGGGTTTAGGTGTAGTGCCTATTAAACGTTTGGTCAGGGATATGAAAAGAGAGATAGCTTCATGGAAGGTGAGGTTTGAGGAAGTGGAAGTCATCTGGTCAGACATAGTAAGGAGGAGGGTGTGGCGGAATGCCAGGCATCCTGTCCGTTTGAATGGTGCTCGGATCAAGGTCAATAAATTATTGGCCAGTTTTTGTAACAAGATTGGATTTCTGGTCATCCACCACCCTGAGTTTGAGGGTGATGTAGAGGAGGAATGGTTCCTGCCCGATGGCGTTCATTTGACCGAAATTGGGATGGAAATGTTTATTTTGGAATGCAAGGAGGGTGTGCAACGGGCAGTAACTTTGTCACTAACATGTTGCGGGTTCGCTTTCTCATTTGATTTGCTCTTCAAATAAATGGATTACATTACAAACTAAAAGAAACATTATAGCATAGAAATTAAATCAAGATACAGAGGAAGCAAGTTCCCTTCTTAAAAAGACTGGAAATTGTTTAGTCATATTTCATTAACTTCAATTTATCCACAGTGTACGAAAAATTATAAGCTGATTCAGAGACATACAAAGAAAGCTCCATCCTGATATATTAGCCATCAGATGTTCTTATTGTAAAAATATCAGTGGTAGTAATTTATTTATTCAGTCATGTTCAAACATTGGAGAATTTTGGTGCAAATCTATTTTCCCAAGAAAGACGTTCCTGGTATTCTCTTTTTCTGGTTTCATCTTGGAACGTGCAATGCCATAACTCATACTGTTGTAAAAAATGTATGGCCATAGCACATAGCATAAAAATCTTAATGAAAGGCTGGTTCAAAGTTATATTCATAAGAAGTGCAATATTTCAGATGTAAATCACCTTCTCATGGGTTTTTATTCAGAATGTGAAACTCCTGTTATCGCCCACCCATCATCCCAATATCTTTCTTATTTCCTGTTGCTGTATTCTCAAAGTATTCAAGGTAACTTTAAAGGGATATGGATTTTTTTCTGGATTTTACTAGGTATGTAATATACCTGTGTATCTATTTACCGTTGTGTACTTTATTCTATTAAAACGTGCTAATAAGCAATTTTTTACGGCCTCAAATCAAATAAATAATTCCTGTATAAGTCTGCCCTAAGCAGCGAATGCAAACAGACTGTAGGGTTGGATTTGTGTCCTAGCTTATCAGGGACTGTTGCTGAGTGATGGTCCCTGGTTAGTTAGACACTGGTAAGAGTCTGAGTTACGGAGGGCATACCCAAGCAGGCACTATATGATTTTTTTTTTGGGGTGGGGGCGGGGGGTTGTAAAAAGAGAGCTTATAAGCACTTACTAATAAAAAAAACTACAAAAAAGTAAATAGATACATAAGTATATTCTATATCTAGTAAAATTCATGACCCTTCCATATCATTTAAAGGCCAGTAGTGTCTGTTTGACACTATATATTTGTATAGTATCTAATTAGAATTCTACTTGCACATTGACACCTATTTGTCAAGTATGTACCAAACTAACAATATTAGCAGCTGAGTAAGCCATGGACATAAAGAATTATTTGGGAAAAATCTGAATTTTTTAAGACTGTGTTTATGAGTACAGGAATCCATTTTGTGTTTGTGACCCCACTTCCAAAGAGCTTGGTGATGGGGGAGGGGGGGGGGGAGCTGTGGCTATCAGTGGAGGGAAGGGTGGGGAAGGAGGGGACAACAAGAGGTCTTAAGCTCTTGATAGACAATTAAATAAGACTGAAATTGACACCACACTCATTCCCTCTCACAGACCCAGAAGAAGACAGGTTACATCCATAGATACAATACAGCTCAAAAAATGTAAACACTTACAATTAAACTTTATCACTTTTTGTTCTGATTAATTATGCTTTTAGGCAGACTCAAAGGGCCACTGTATGAAATATTTTTAAAGGAATGTAGGCAGTATCCCAAATAAATGAGCACATTATTGAAGACAACTTAAAATTATTTATTTTTAAAGTGTTTTAATTTACATTTCTTGATTACTCCATTTGCAGCTCTGATCAAGCACTACATTCATCCTTTGCTGCTGAGTCACTCTAGGGGGCTTCTATGTAAATTATGGGGGTGGGCACGGCAACAGACATTAATCAGACAAGCTTTGCTTTTAAATTATATTTTCTGGCTCAAATGTTTATATGCTGCTGTTTGCATGCATATGTTTTTATTAATGGTGTAAAAATGTAGGTTTGAGCTTCTATGCCTCCCTCTTTGCCGTATCTGGGCCTCATGTAATAGCTTGCGGGCTCCCTCCCTACAAAATGTGAATTAATGTGAAAAAATATTATGCAGAGTCACACTATAAATATTTCCTTTTTATTCAAAAATGGAAAGCAGTGAAATAAATCTTCAATAATTTGGACAGTCTCACAGTGCTGATATTGTATTGTAATATGTTTGTATAGGAAGAGGCCAGGAGTGTGCCTGTTTGTGAAGTATATGTTTGTATAGAGATGGCCAGGAGTGAGTCTTTCCTACAGGCACAGCACATGTATAGGGTAATCTGTATGTATAGAATATGGCCTCTATTCCATGGCTCTCGTAAGATTTAAGCCAAATGAAGTTAATCCGTAAATTACCATTGAACTATGCACATCATATGCCTAAATTTAACTTACAAGAAATGCCTTCGGAGTACCCAAAAGGTCCCTAATATCCTAAGCCTTGAGTGCCTGTTCCATAACCATTTTAATAATCACTTTCAACATGATGATCATTACCCATCCAACCATGATTCACTTTTATGTTGATTGAAGAACATGTCCTCTTCTTCCTTGCTTGAAACCCATCGTCCTTATCTTCTGCCTGTGGAAATGGACCTCCGCCTAAAAAAAAACCTTTAATAAACTGTACTTTAAGGAGCTCCTCCTCTGAGGACTTCCCTCTCAAACTAACATTTATTTGAGTGCGCCTTCTCCTTTTATACTAATTTTGCAGATTGCGACTGGCAGAAATTTGCGTCAATCATATTTCAGCCAATTAGATTTGAGTATTTTAATTACTCCCACCCCATATCAGATTGGGTAAAGTCTAACCAATCACAATTCACCGATTTCAATTTCTGAATTTAGTGTTAGGAACTAGGGTGCCATGGTTGTCCTTAAGGACCCCCATGGTATAGGGTTTAATTCTATGAGGATCTGCATGTTTTACGATTAATGTTAGGTATCATGTGACCCACATGATACAGGGCTTAACTTGTGGGGACCTTAATAGCTGTAGCCTAGTTTAACATGGATGTCCATTAAGACCCCCATTGTATAGAGGTTAACTCTAGGTACCATGGGGTTGCATATAGGGGTTAATATTAGGTGACATGTGGGACCATAGGGACCGCCATTATTATACTTTAATTTTTAGATCCCCTGGCTCAAAGGGACTAGTAAGTATGAAGGGAGAATCCCAATGGATATCTGGGCTCATATACAGTGCCTTGCAAAAGTATTCACCCCCTTGGCATTTTTCATGTTTTGTTGCCTCACTAACTGGAATTAACATGGATTGTTTGAGGATTTGCATCATTTAATTTACAGAACATGCCCACAACTTTAAAGTTTTTTTTTTTATTGTGAAGCAAACAACAAATAGGACAAAATAACAGAAAAAGTAAATGTGCATAACTATTCACCCCCCCTAAAGTCAATACTTTGTAGAGCCAACTTTTGCGCCAATCACAGCTCCAAGTCGCTTTGAATAAGTCTCTATGAGTTTGCCACATCTTACCACTGGGACTCATTCCTCCTTGCAAAACTGCTCAAGCTCCTTCAAGTTGGATGGTTTGCGCTTGTGAGCAGCAATATTTAGGTCTGACCACAGATTTTCTATTGGATTGAGGTCTGGGCTTTGACTAGGCCATTCCAACACATTTACATGTTTCCCCTTAAACCACTCAAGTGTTGCTTTAGCAATGTGTTTGGGGTCATTGTCCTGCTGGAAGGTGAACCTCTATCCTAGCCTCAAATGACACACAGAGTGGTACAGGTTTTGCTCAACTTCGACCAGTTTCCCAGTCCCGGCTGCTGAAAAACATCCCACAGCATGATGCTGCTACCACCATGTTTCCCTGTGGGGATGGTGTTCTTAAGTGATATGATGTGTTAGGTTTTCACTAGACATAATGTTTTCTTTGATGGCCGAAAAGTAAAATTTTAGTCTCATCAGACCAGAGCACCTTCCTCCATACGGTTTGGGAGTCTCCCACGTGCCTTTTCGCAAACTCAAAAAGTGCCATTTTGTTTTTTTGCTGAAAGTAATGGCTTTCTTCTGGCCACTCTGCCATAAAGCCCAACTCTATGGAGCATACAGCTTATTGTCGTCCTATGTACAGATACTCCAGTCTCTGCTGTGGAACTCTGCAGGTCCTCCAGGGTTACCTTAGGTCTCTGTGCTGCCTCCCTGATTAATGCCCTCCTTACCTGGTCCGTGAGTTTTGGTCAGCGAACGTCTCTTGGCAGGTTTGCTGTTGTGCCATGTTCTTTCCATTTGGTTATAATAGATGTGATGGTGCTCCTGGGGATCATCCAAGATTTGGATATTTTTTTATAACCTAACCCTGACTTTTACGTCTCAACAACATTGTCCCTTACTTGTTTGGAGAGTTCCTTGGTCTTCATGGCAGTGTTTGGATAGTGGTGCCTCTTGCTTAGGCGTTGCCGCCTGTGGGGCCTTTCAAAAAAGGTGTGTATATGTAATGACAGATCATGTGACACTTATATTGCACAGGTGGACATCATTTCACTAATTATAACTTCTGAAGGTAATTGGTTGCACCAGAGCTTTTTATGGGCTTCATAACTAAGGGGGTGAATACATACTGTACGCACTTGCCAATTTTCTGTTTTCTATTTCTAAAAAATAAATAGTTTTATGTATATATTTTTCTCATTTCACTTCACCAACTTTTATGCTATTGTGTTCTGAACCATCACATACAATTTAGATTAAAAAAACATTGAACTTAAGGCTGTACTGTAACAAAATAGGTAAAAAGTCAAGGGGGGTGAATACTTTTGCAAGGCACTGTAGGGTAGTTGGTATTGAGGGGGATTCCATGGAACCAGTGGCTCATAGGGGGTAGTTATGGTGACTACTGAGATTCAGACTCAGAGTCTCCTGGGAGGCGGCTGCAAGCACATGCTAAAGCTAGAGAGCTCCAGGTAAAACCCCTACCTGTGTGTCAGTAATTTTTATGGGCTTCTTTTTCCAGGAGCCATAGAATAGCTCAAGCTATTGTATGGGAGCTATAAATTGGAGGCCTGTATAGGTAAGCATCGAAACTGTTTGCTTACCTTGAATCTTATCTGTTGTTCAGCTGCGCCACCTTATATATTCAGTTTATGGGTACAAGTTCTCAGGGATATAAATTAAAAGCTCTCTTATTGGGGGGGGAGGGGGGGTTAGAAGGTCCAAAGCAAAGAAAAAAAATCACCCATAAAATGCAGAAAAAGATATTCATTTAAAGCTCTGCTCGACATTGTTTTTGCTGGTTTACAATGCTGCCATAATAGCAATGAATCTTGCAGGGTTTTCTGAACTATAAGATCAATTGAGCTGATATACACATTCAATAAGGTCCTTAATGGACCATAATTTACCTATTCCCTTTAAGTAATCATATATGTCTTTTGTGCAAAAATGGAATTCCATTTTTCTCTCTTTGAATGTCTAATTAACCTAAAAGCATAAACTTTTATTTTTTGCTGCAGCAATAGGAGTTGTATTGTCATATACAGGGAGATTGCGGTTTTCTTGGTCATGCAGGCTCACTTTCTGCAGAGAGGTAAGCAGTTAAAGGAATAACTAGTATATTTCCACTTGGTTTCCATTGCTCTGCTTTATAATGTAGAGGAGCATTGAAATAAGCCATATCCCTTTATGGACACAAAAGCATATATCAGAATTAAGAATACAGTTACAATCATGTAAAAAACAACTGTCTTATTAACTGGGAGTGTACCAGCTTCTTGTTGTCTTTGGAGCAAGGAACAACATCTTGTCCTGACAAGTCCTTGCTAAGTAAATCTTACAAAACACATATTTATTACCAAACATTTTATACATGGCATCAGTATTCATTTACCTTCTTGTATTTGAAGAGGAAGTTCAAATTAATCATAAATGAGCTTAGAAACAGAAATATGTCAGTAAAAGTTATTTAATTTGTTTATTTTTTTTCTTTCCGTTTGGTGCCATTTAACATTTTTATGTGACGTTTGTGTCATCCACACATTAGAGATTGTGCCTGTAATCTAGGGGTGTTTTGACTTTAGTGATGTGGTATCCCAAACAAGTTGTGAAGAGGTTGACAACTTGCTACAAAGGAGAGGTTACACGTTCCTGGCCACTTTTCTGTGAATAAGACATATTAGGTGGTGTCAAGAGGTGCAACCTGCTCTAACATTTGCAGACTTGTTGGATGAGTTTTGCACATGTTCAACAAGCTTGCTAGAGATAGAAGGAAAGTTATATACAAAATTGAAGGGAGGGGGGGAGCTATATGCTTAGCCTTTTAAATATAAGACCTAGGATCAGCTTTTTGTTTTGCTTTGGGGATCAGCTAGAAGATAAGAGGTTGATCTGCTGAGTGCTTCACCACACCATCTTATTCTCCTGAAAATCCATCTATTCTTCAACTGTAACTATTACTAATATATAACGTTTTGTGTTTTTTATCCATTTTTCATTTTAGTAATAATATTCTCCTAATTATTTTTGTATATACATATTTATAATTCTTTTAATTTCCTGAGTAGTTAGACATATTAATAATATTCATTTATTAAGTCCTGTATTGGTGCTTTTAAGAACTTCTCTTCTTATAGTGCAATTGAATTTTCATTTGTAAACCAACTGTGGTTTACAGTTAAATAATTCCCTATATAGTTGTATCTTAAAGGATTTTTACAGTAATTACAGGTGACTCAAACTTTTTTATTGTTAACTCTTTCACCCAGACACTCTCTATAGGTGCACACCTGTAGGGTCTCCGTCACACATGACATCTTTTTTTTATAGCCATCCTAACTAGATCTACAATCTTGGTGTCAACAGCCCTTTGCAGTTGCAAAAGTAAAAAAAAACATACTTTCAACATTTTGGAAATGCAGCTTTACAATACATTAAACTATTAGTCAGGATACTGTATTAAAATCAGCTACTCCCTCTACTGGCTAAAGCGGATACAGCTAAAAAATCAGGTAGTGGTCTTGACTGTGTTCCAAAAGCAGTTTGTCCGGAGCTTAAAATGATATTTTTAACCTACGCATAAGCGCTTCATGCAAAAATAAAACTTTAATAGATGATGATAAATTGAAGTAAACACTATCTCATTAAATTAATTTACATTTTCCCCGGGAATTTTAATATTTTGGGGATTTGTATCCACAACAAAATAGTTTAATTTATTATGTGGCCAGCAATAACAGAAGCAAGGAAAGTAAGGAGAGGGGAGACGCTTTGGGAAGAGATCTTGAGGCAGGGTAAGAAAATGAAGAGGGCCTTTTGCTGGAAGAGGGAGCTGAGTTAGGAAAAGGTGGTTAAGCAAATTAAGAGGGATCAGTGGTTAGGGAAGGGGGCTCTTATGGGGAAGGGAAATGCTTTGGGAAGGGGTCTTTCTTTACAAATTGATTTGAGAGAGGCACCAGGGATGTAGGAAAAGGTGTCATTGATTGAGTTAGCTCTTGGAGCTACCCGATTATTATTTTTTTCCACCAGTGCACTCCTTTCACTAGGTCCAAGACAACTTTGCAGCATCATATAGACAGTCTGTTTCTTAGGTCTCTGATACAGACACCCGTCAGGACTGCCAGAAATATACCATTAGTCATTGGGGCACCCTGGGGCAGACTAGTAGACTTGGCTAGAGATATTATTCAGGTTACAGCACACCATAGCACTGTCTTATCGGGAAGTCAGATTCAGGGATAGGGGCAGAGGGGATTCTGAGACACAGGGAAATAAGAGAAAAGTGGTTTTAAGGGAGAACAACAGAAATTCAGACATTAGGTTTGAGATACTAGGATGGAGGCAGCTGTACAATATTTTTCTTACACCCAAATACTAAAAACAATTTAAAGATATAGACGTGGTCAATGACTAGAGAGACCTTGCTAGCCTACTCCCATTGGGTGTTAAGAATAATACTTGAAGAGGTTAAAAACTTTCCGCAGCTGGGTAATTAAGTGGTTAAACATCCCTAGTCATTTTCTGTTCTTTGTGAATATAGATTGTTTGTTGGTACCAGGGAGTACGTGTTACAGACTGTGACGGAAACCCTACAGGTGTTCATCTAGCATGGCTGTGTGGATGAATGGATTAACCACAAAGCAGTTTGTACAAGCTATCAGTCACCTATAATGATTTTAAAACCCACATTAAACAGTTATCTACTCCCCCAAATCATTACTATATTGTGGTCACCACCAATGCAATTTAATATGTAACAACCTATGGGTGCGTTGGGTTACCCAGAACTATAAAGTTATACAAAGACCCAATTTGAACACAAGAGAAAACTTAGCCACTATAAGACAACTCTTGTAAACTATAAAACATTCTTCAGAGCTCAGAGATAGAACTTAATAAATTAATATAGTTAGTATGTATAAGGACACAGTATATATGTATATATAGTATATATCAAAATAAATTATAAATGGGTAAACAATGATATTTTATACAATCAATTAATATTAAAATAAAACAGGAGCAACAACACAGACAATCTTGTCCTTTAGCTTTTAATTACCAGGTAGCCAGTTTGTTTCTGCAGATGTATTTTAGGGAAATTGTCTGGTTATGCCTCACAACGTCCCACATGTATACTTTACTGGATTTCCCAAGCAATGACAAAATAAATCAGTCTTAGTGTAACTTTTAAGAGGCTTTTGTGGGTATCCTTATATCGGCCACTTTGCTAGTCGGAGATGTTGGAAATCCGTAAAAGAGGTATCTGGATATCTTTGTACTCATAGACACCACCCATTGGAATGTGTGACCCCATAACTACCTGCTGACCCATTGGAATGTGTGACCCCATAACTACCTGCTGCAGCAAATGTTTAACTTCTTCATGTATTTGTTTGTGACACAAACTCTCTGTGTATTCCATTATCATGTATGATTTATGACTATCCAACAAATTTAGTATGCGAAGGAATAGGAGGCGTGAAACTACATCAACATACCATTTAAGAAGTTTACACAAAGGAGCAATCCATTGTTTTGGTTCACCAAAAATCATCCCATTAAATTAGATTGCTTGTCCAAAAACCATCTCCTGGAATCTATCTATAGCATCAAACAGTTGGGTAAATAACTGATTTTCCAATAATCGGTAATTAAAATCCCACCATATACAAAGAATGCCACAACCCATAAGTAATTAAACAGCTACCATGTGACTTAAATGGCCTCCAGGCAATCAATGTTAATCATGTGATGTAAGATATATGGAGACAGATCCAGCACCTCAGACAGGTTAACATCCATTTAAAACCATTTTAACTACATATGGCTTAATTTCTGACTTTTTAAAGTCACATTTATGGAATTAAAAAGCAGTGCGATAAATACAGCTATTTTCCTGTTGATTACACTAGCCCTTTAACTTATGTGTTTATGATCCAATTAAAAATTATAAAAACAATTTTTAACAGCTTTTGTTGTTTTCTTCATCTGCTGAACTTTCCCCCATCAAGCACCAAAACAAGTCCTTATGGTGTAAAACCAGCCCATATCTTGTTTATTTCAATACAGAGCTTCCATATGTTGTCATTATACGCCAGTATTTTATTTATGAGTCCCACCACATGTAATCCTTCCAAATTGTCATCCTAGAATTTGGATTCCAAAGACCGTAAACAGTTATCGATATGTAACTGGAAGAGCTGTTTTTAAACCCAGATGGTTTCTGGGTGGGATAGCTAAAAATGGCAGCTGGCCATACTCTTGTCACTCTGCGTAAGTAACCCAGCTGCATTCCTTTACTCCTTCCATGGTGAGTTTTATCGCCTTTGTTTCAGCAATCGGTAGCTTAAGATGATTTTATAGGATTCAACCATTCTATTCACATATCAGATTTCAGAGTCATGGTAGGTGATGATTATGTTACTTCAATGAGTGAGCTGGAGCCCAGGCAAGTTTTATCAAGTTGCTGTGCTGTTAGTGTTTTTTTTTTTTTCTTGATCAGCCCAGGAGATTGTTCTAATAGGAGTCGTTTTCTGCCTCTTTCTTCCTTGGCCACCAATCAAAAAAATTAGGAATGTCTCCTGAGCAGATCCTCTCCCACCCAAAATTACTTGTTAGAGGGTGAAGAGAGGCAAAATATGCTTGACTCTAAAATCTACACTGAATAATTTGCTTCACATACTATTTTTATTGATAAGTTACTAAATATTTTATGGGAACCACAGTGGACATCTGATGGTTCAACTTGTATTCCTATTCTTGTTGTTTAAATGCTGTGTGGTTTGCTTTAGATCAGTGGTTCTCAACCTTTTAAATATGGGAACCAGCTAGTTAATTTCTAATGCACATTGGGACCAACTACGAGATCCCCCCAAAAATTTAACAAGAGAATACTACATGGGGACATACTCAATTTTCATCTAGTTTTGCACTTATGTTAATAGAATGCTAACGACATATATATCCATCAATAATGACATATATAGTTGTGAGCATGCGAGTTGTTGCTAATGCTTGCGGGCTCGCATAGCGAGCCGAGGCCCTCGCGAGGGCAGTGGGCGAGGGCCTCAGTTACTGGCATGGAGCGCCAAACTGCAACCCTCGCAAACTTTACGTCGCAACACAAACAACACGACACACCAATTAGGGCCCTCGCAAACTTTTCCTCGCAACGCAAACAGCATATGACACACGTTAACACACATTACAACCTCGCAACACTCGGGCGCAACTCGCGAACATTACAAAATTCAAAACACAATACATACACACAGCACATACATAAAAAACTTACCTACAGCAACAGGGAGCATCCAGGACCTCAAAAATGCAACTTACACCTTCATTTCACTCAAAATAAAAGAGTTTACACACTAAAAAATTTGATAAGCGACAGAAAAAATGGGCGCCGAGCAAAACGAAAACGAGGTTACACACTCAAACACCATACGAGGCACGTTAGCACACATTACGACCTCGCAAAAATCGGACGCAACAAGCAAACATAAAAACACTTAAAACACAATAAATACACACAACACACACATAAAAAGCTTACCTACAGTAAGAGGAACCATCCAGCACCTCAAAAAAGCAAGTTACACCTTAATTTCAATTAAAATGAAAGAGTTTAGACACTGATAAAATCGCTAAGCGAGAGAAAAAATGGCCGACGAACAAAACGAAAACGAGGCTACAGCACTCTAAACACGGAAAACACCACTACACACTCGCAAAACACCACAAGAAACTTGCAAAACACCACTAAGCACCTACGGATAATCCGCGAAGACGCATGCCACACATTACCCGCCATTTTACGCCAATGCGGAAGTACACCACTACGCTAACGGTGTCGTCTCGCGCACGCACAGTATTACACTGCACACATTCAGCACGCTTACACAGCAGCCCCACAACACTAATGCTGCAGCAACCTCAAAACAGATTGACAGCTCTTCAACACAATGCTTCAAAATAGGTAAAGTATATTCATTTATTAATGTATTATATAAGACTCTCCTCGTCTTTCTTTGTACTGACAGATAAGGTCTCAAGGACCAGCAACGGTTCATTCAGTATTTTATATTATTGTAAAAATGAACAAAAATAAATTGCTTGCGTTTTTCTTTGTGTTGCCAATCTGCTTTATCCATGAACACCATTCAACAATTGTGGTTTGGGCAGGTCCCAAATTCCAGTGTCAACTAAGCACATTTCAAATGGTCTGTGAAATATCACCACAGCTCTTTGGTTTAGTCCAAGTCACATGTCTCCGATGGTTTTTCATTTTTGATTTAAATTTGATTCAAACATTTTATCTATTACTGAAAATTGCATTCAAGCACCATGAATCTCTCCCCAAATCTTGAATTCTTAGTGCACCCACTTTAAAGACATCTAAAGTAGCATTTGCTATAAAAAAAATACCCTCTCTGTTTTTTTATTTTTTTTTATTTTATATAAACGTTTTAACTAATTGAAGTATTTAATTTAATTATTTTTAGTCTCCTCACTGCTACTTCTCACAGTATGAAACAGTGGTAGTGTGAATTTTCCGCAGTAGTGTGGCCTTAGCTTAGCCTACTTTCCACAATACAGTGCTGCAGATGTCAGATGTGAAAGATGGCAGCATGCATGAGAGTAAACTGACAGAAACGGGGTGGTTCAGGACATTGATAAACTTTTAGTTTGTTGTTATCTCGGTGAACATTTATGTCAAACCAAACAAATTGCCCAAACAGTCCCTTTACATCTTTCATTGTGGCCCTCAATGACAATACTGCTATGGATTGTAAGCCTAATTTGCTCAGTACTCTCGGTCCTCCCTTATTTGTTATACCTGTATATTTCTCTTTAATTAACAAATAATGTTTTGTCCCACCGTGCATCACCCTGCTATCACAATAAAAATAAAATATATTAATATATTATTAAAATCAAATTTGTGGAACATCTAGTTACATTATTCTGTATACAAATATCTCTCTTTGCAATTACATTTATATTTTTTTCATTACAAGAATCACATGAAAATAATTAAGCATAAAAACACAGCTGGGCATGTATAAGTGATTTGCTTAAGCATGTCTGAAGTGTATTGTGATTCTCCAAACTGAGGCCCTCACACACCAACCACCCACAAAGGGCTTAATACAGAGATGAGCCATCCATGCTGGATCTTTACCAACTCAGTCCTGGCAATCAAGCACAAGAGTACTTTCTCACTGATGTTTAATTAACGCAGCCGTGCCTGGTCCTTGAGATGAAGGAGGGTTTCTATAAACAATGCAACAAAGCTGCAGGAACATTCAATATGCTTGGTTGTTTTGGAATATGAATTAGCAACCGAAAAAAAAAGGTACTCATATAACTTTATAGACCTCTACTCAGACCTAACCTAGATACTGTTTCCAATTCTGGAGACCATTTCTTCAGAAAGATATTTATATATTAGAAATAATTAAAAGAAGGGTGGCTAAAGTGGTGCATGGTCTAAAAGAAAACAGTATAAGGAAAGACTTAAGGATCTTAATATATGTAGTTTAGAGGGGAGAATGGAGATTTAATAAAGTTCAGGAGGGAAGTGTCTTCCAGAAAAAGAGGAATGCCTTGAAGTTGGATAGTGGAATATTTTGGAGTAATGTGCACAACTTCTACTCTACAGAAAGCTTTGTAGATAAGTAGAACCGACTTTCAGTGTACATAAGTGATCAAACAAAGCTCTCATGAGGCATAATGTAGCCAAAGTTTTAGGTAAGTAGAATGTCAGACTAGATGGGCATTTTTGGCTCTCATCTGCTGTCAAATGCAGGTTTCTGGGTTTGGTTAGTTCGATAGTGGAAACTTGGTCCTAAGAAACCATCTCAATAGTCCAAGATTTCTGTGTGTGTATTCAAGTTATCTCTTCTTTACCCCACGTGAGTTGCATTCATTCTAATTTATCTACCTATGCTCAAGAAAAGAGATATTGAAATCCAGACTGAGCTGGTCACTCCTGGTTAAGAAGGTTTGAAGGTGGTAAATATATGAGAACAAGTAAAAGATCATAGTACACAAATACATTCCATTATATAGAGCCCACTGTCCATCACTAATATAGTTGTCGTGCTGCGAGTTTGTGTGTAACGCTTGCAAAGTTGCGAGTTACGCACAGAACATTGCGAGGCCCGCAATGGGCACCGCAGCCGCTCATTGCGAGCCAGCAATGGGCACCGAAGGTGGAGAGGGAGGGAGAGGAGGGAGAGGAAAGGAGGGAAGGAAAGAGAAGGAAGGAGGGGGAGGGAGAGAAAGTGTGAGAAGTAGAGAGCGAGAGAGAAGGAGAGAGAGAGAAGGAAAGGAAAAGAGAGAAGGAGAGAGAGTGAGTAGGAGAGGGAGGGGAGAGAGAGAAGAAGGGAGGTAGTGATAGAATGAGGGAGGGAGAGAGAGAGAGAGAGAGAGAGAAAGAGAGAGAGAGGGAGCACAGAGAGGGAGAGTGCATAGAGAGAGGGTGAGGGTGCAGAGAGCGAGAAAGGGCGCACAGAGAGAGAAGTACATGGTACACAGAGAGAGGACACACAAACAGAAGACACAATATTATACCGTCATTTTTGATGGGCAAGTCGCTAGTATACAAATATTACTTAACACAGTGCAGCCAATTGGTGGAACAACTACAAAAACAAGACTGTGTATGAAGCATTTCTTAAAATAAATAAACGTGAACTTCTTATACCCTGTTCATCACTATACTCAAAAATCAACACTTCTCAACCTCACACAGTAAATTTAATTGTAAAAATTATACTTCTTATCATGTAGTATTATTTTTTTTGTTACTTCTAGAACTGGAATGAGAGTGATGTGAAAAGTGGTCGAGTGTGTAGGTTGCATATATGTAAAGGGTGTTTATGAAAAGCTTTTTTGACAGAAGTGTAGTGTGACAAGGAGTGTATAGCCAATACAAATCAAGCAGAATATTAGGAAGAAGGCAGTGCATGGAGATAACAAGAATGTGACTTGTATTGCGCAAACAAGGGTATTTGTAGACAATGGCAGAAATATAGAAGGTGTGGGGTGGGTAACCAGGGAGCAGAGTATTGGGTTATCAAAAAGCAAAAACAAAAGTCTAATAGTTGGGGAAGGCCAACAAAGAGACAACCCCAGTAATAAGACAAGGGTCAGAGTGCCAGATCAGGAAAGTCCAGATTATAGATCTGAAGGGCAACAAAAACTGCAAGTGACGAGGGACAATTTTAAAACAAAGAGCAAAACAGTTGACAACTATTGCTTAGTTGCTGGCACTCTAAACTGGTGCATTATCATGAAAGCAACAGGGTGTTCACTTGTCTATTGTTACAGTGGGGCTGGCACCCACACCAGTGATGCACAACATTGAAAATACAGTGTACTTTGTACTTTATTTGAAAAATTATGTATATTTATTCC
The DNA here is from genome assembly GCA_027410445.1 of Discoglossus pictus. Classification (NCBI taxonomy): domain Eukaryota; kingdom Metazoa; phylum Chordata; class Amphibia; order Anura; family Alytidae; genus Discoglossus; species Discoglossus pictus. The sequence goes on from CM050170.1 coordinate 164,010,834, forward strand.
AATATAAATTATGGGTACCCCTGAGGAAGCTCAGAGGGGAAATGGCTGACAGTGGTTCATCTTGTGCTTCAGTCCATAGGTTCACGGAGAGTCACACACGACTGAAAGAATAAGTAACAACAATGTATTTATTCTGTGTTTTGAAGAAACATTTCTCTCTTCTATGTACAACATTTTTGGACTTTCGTAGATGTTGTTGGAAACTAAATTACAGTCATTATGTTTTGAAAATGTAAGGTTACGAACAAGGATCCAATAATACTACCTGTTTGTTTGTTCATCTTTGGATATAGTAGGTCAACTTCCTGTTTGTCGGCCATCTTAACTATGGTGAATTTAGCAAACTCACCATTGTAGGCGATGTTCTCCTGTCTTATTATACATGCAAAATGAATAGCCAACTGACACATTTCACACGCCTTGGAGTGAAGTCCTATTATAGAACCACCTACTGCCATTCTGTACGCACCACTTATCCAAGTTCGATGATATCAGCAGTAAACATAGTACCATAAGAACGTCCCAAAATTAGAGACATTATCAAATCTGTCTCTTGGCATTAGGGAGTGACAGGTTGAACATTTTCATATCCATTACCAATCAATTATGTATATAACAATATCCAAACAGCTTGGATGATTCAAAACACCAATTCAAGTTTATCTCACTTACTGCAACTATCTTTAAAGGAATGAAACTTTAGTAACTTCCCAAATGGACATGGAATTGATTAGTATTTGTCTATACCAATTGTAAAAACAACTTTTACAATTGATGCATATTTCACTCTCTTATAAACTTTTTTTTTATATAATCCAATTAATAGTTCATCACTGCTCTCCCTAAATCTTATCTGACTTTTCTGGTTCTGGCTCACTATTTTGAAAAAATAAAAATAAATAAAACCTTAGATTTACTATTATATGCATTTTTGCATACTGTCAGCTGAAAGCTTACCCCACTCACACTGTGACTCTCCCTGAGAGATGAGGGGATACGCAGCAAGAATAATTATGGGGGAAATAAAGCTCATTGTATACACAGGCCATAATATAGTTTATATACATACATACAAACATATACAAATCTGGGGGGATTATGATCCTCCAATGGTCCTATTGATTCCACCATTATAAGGTTATCAAGGATTAGGGAAGGGTCTAACTGGAAGTCAGGTCTGAAGGACCCTTTAAGAATAGCCTGATTACATAAAAGCTATTCTGATATAGATATAGCTTTGGTTAGAACTATGGTATTCCCAGTAGTAACATACGGATGTGAGAGCTGGTCCATAAAGAAGTCTGAGGGCTGTAGAATTGATGCCTTTGAATTTTGGTGTTGGAGAAAACTGCTTTCAGAGCCTTCAACTGCAAGAAGATCAAATCAGTCCATACTAAAGGAAATTAAGCTAAGCTTTTCACTGGAAGGTTTGATCACGAGGCTGAAGCTCACATATTTTGTCCATATGCTGAGAAGTCAGGATTCCCTATAGAAGACAAAGAAAGCGATGGCAGAGGCGCAGATGGCTAGAGGGGGTAATTGAAGCAATGGACATGAGCTTGAGGGAGCTCAGAGGGGTAGCCGTGACAGATGTTCCTGGCGTGCTGTGGTCTATAGGGTCACGGAGAGTCAGACACAACTGAAAGAATAAATAACAACAATCATGAATCTAGATAACCATTCATATGTTGGCTTCCTGACACAATCATTAGGAAACCACTTTAACATAGTAATACCAGCAGCGGTTGAAAGTTTAATAGGAAGTTTAATAATGAATATTACTTTTTTAAAATCATTGCAAAAAGATTTTAACGAAGGGTTAATGCCTAATCAAAACATCTAACTTCTATTGTTAGGGCACTCCCATTGTTCTTTAAAGAGTATGCTGTACTTGTGGTCCTTTAAATCCAAATATTTTAATTATTATTATTATTTAATAATGATTTAATTGATTCAATGATTAACGTAAAGATGATCAACGATGCTAATGAACTAAATATATATTTTAAAATAAGTCATAGAAATGTATCACTTTTATCAAATTGCTCTATTCCTTCATGTGTGATGAGTGATTGTATAGTTTCGTGGACCACAAATTGAAATGGGCACTCAGCGTTTTGTAGGACAGCAGTAAAGGATTTCCCACTAACACCAAATCATATTAATGTTTTATGGAAACGTTGCGCTTTTTTTTCATGATGGATGAGTGGAATTCACTCCCGGTGTTTATAAAGTCTTATTTTTTTCTGCCGTGTGATATCATTTCACAGAATCTGTTCTGTGACACCGACCACAAGCTCTAGTGGTGCATTACAGAGCAAGATTACACATGAAACCTAATATCCAGGGGATTCAGAGCAGGTTCTTAAAAGCAACTTGATGGCATTTTATGGCGCATAATCAAGTCAAGTATTGATTACATGTTCTCCCCCCTAATCACTCAGTGTACGTGCCCATGAATATTTTACAGAGAGGCAGAATAATCAGCGTTGATGGCAAAGCCTTTCTGAACAATAAAATGTACAGAGCTTGCTAAATCAGGGTAAGTATTATGTAGAACTGGCTCATGTATAATGGCGCCGAGCCAAACTTCCGAAATAATAACTGGGTACCCATTTATCCCTCTTGTTCCTTGGAAATGAGAATTAAGCTAATTTAAAGTATCATTGTAGTCAAATTTTTACAATTTACTCTTTAGAAGAAATACATTGGGAAAAAAATACAGCCTCTAATTTATTAGCTTTTATGTGTAGATATACTGCAGTTGGGGCGCCATTTTGTTTTCAGCAAGTATGCAGGAAGTGTCTGTGGCTGCTATAACTGCCAGAGCTCTCAGCAGGATTAAATGAAAGCTCTATGTTTTCAAGCATATGCCCACCTGAGAAAGTAACAGGCAGCAAAGAATAATTGCATATAAAAGTTACAAAATGCAATGTCTGTGTTAATAAAATATGTTGCCCGTTATCATGTTTAGTTATTTAAAATAGTTTGTAGGAACAAAATAACCAAAAACAAAGATATCTGTTTGTCAAGTATGTACCAAATCAACCATATTAGCAACTGCTTAAGCCATAAGCACAGTAGTGTAGGAAGCGGGGTGCGCGGGGGGTGGAGCACCCTGGGTGTCAACTCTTTGTGGGTGGCATAAATGGGGCAGCATAGAGCAGGAGAGACGAGGGAGAAAGGGAGAGGGAGACATGGGGGGAGAGGGGGAGACATAGAAGGGGAGAGGGAGGCATAGGGGGAGAGAAGGAGACCTGGAGGGAGGGAGAGACATGGGCAAGAGAGGCATGGGGGGAGAGAAGGAGACATGGAGGGAGGGAGAGGCATGGGGAAAAAGGGAGACACATGGAGAGAGAAAGGGAAGGGGGAGACATGGAGGGAGAGGGGGAAACATGGGGGAAGAGGGGGAGAGGGAGGCATGGAGGGAGAGACATGGAGGGAGAGAGAGATGCATGGAGGGAGAGGGGAGACATGGAGTCAGAGGGAGGCATGGGGGAGAGAAGGAGACATGGAGTGAGAGGGAGGCATGGGGGGAGAGAAGGAGACATGGAGGGAGGGAGAGGCATGGGGGAGAGAAGGAGACATGAAGGGAGAGAGAGGCATGGGGGGAGAAAATGAGACATGGAGGGAGGGAGAGGCATGGGGAAAAAGGGAGACACATGGAGGGAGAAAGGGAAGGGGGATACATGGAGGGAGAGGGGGAAACATGGGGAAGAGGGGGAGAGGGAGGCATGGAGGGAGAGAAAGGGGAGGGAGAGACATGGAGGGAGAGGGGGAAACATGTGGGAAGAGGGGGAGAGGGAGGCATGGAGGGAGAGACATGGAGGGAGAGGGGGAGAGAGAGGCATGGAGGGAGAGGGGAGACATGGAGTGAGAGGGAGGCATGGGGGAGAGAAGGAGACATGGAATGAGAGGGAGGCATGGGGGGAGAGAAGGAGACATGGGGAGGGAGAGGCATGGGGGAGAGAAGGAGACATGAAGGGAGAGAGAGGCATGGGGGGAGAAAAGGAGACATGGAGGGAGGGAGAGGCATGGGGAAAAAGGGAGACACATGGAGGGAGAAAGAGAAGGGGGAGACATGGAGGGAGAGGGGGAAACATGGGGAAGAGGGGGAGACACGGGTAATAGGGAGATATGAATGTAAAGGGATAGGCCTGGGGGAGAGAGGCAAGGGGAAAGAGGGAGACACATGAAGTGAGAAAGGAATGGGGGAAACATGGGGGGAGAGGGGGAGACATGGGGGGAGAGGGAGATGTGGATGTAAAGGGAGAGGCATAGGAGAGAGAGGCAAAGGGAAAGAGGAAGACACATGGAGGGAGAGAGAGGTAAGGGGGAGACATGGAGGGAGAGGGGGGACATTGGGGGAGAGGGGGGAAATGGAGGAGAGGGAGGCATGGGGGAGAAAGGGAGACATGGGGGAGAGGGAGAGGCAAGGAGAGACATGGAGGGAGAGTAGGGGACATGGGCGAGAGGGATGCATGGGGGAGAGAGGGAGAGGAATGGGGTAGAGAGGGAAGGGGAAAGAGGGAGACACATGGAGGAGAGGCGTGAGGGCAGAGGGGGATGCATAGGGCAAGGGAGAGAGTGAGATGAAGACAGAGGGAGAGAAAGAGGGGGGCCAAAAGAAAGAGAGAGGGATAGAATGAGCGGGAGAGAGAGGGTAGAGGAGAGAAAGAAAGGGGGAGAGGGAGGGAGGAGAGAGAGAGAGAGTGGGGGATAAGGAGAGAAGGAGAAAGCAGAAAGAGAGTGAAGAGAGAGGGGAAGGGAGAGACACAGGGAGACAGAGGGAGGAATTGAGAGAGAGGAAGAGAAAGTGAGGGAGGAGAGAAAAGAGAGAGAGAGAGAAAGAGAGAGGGATAGAATGAAGGGGGGTTGGGAGAGAGAGGGGAGGAAGAGAGAAGGAAGAGGAGAGAAAGAAAGGGGGAGAGAGAAAAACAGAAAAGGCAGTGGAATATGGAGAGAGAAAGGGAGAGAAAGAGGGAGAAGGGGCAAGGAAGAGAGAGAAAAAGAGAGGAGATAGAGAGAAGGGGGAGTGTGAGAGAGAAGGCGATATAAATATATATATATATATATATATATTCATATATATATATATATATTCATATATATATATTCATATATATATGTATATATATTCATATATATATATATATATATATATATATATATATATATATATATATATATATATATATAAATATATATATATATATATTCATATATATATTTGCACTGGGGTCGGTAAACTCAAGGACAGCCCCAAGCGGCAAAAGCTCTAGCTATGCCACTGCATAAGCATAAAATATTTATTTGTGAAAATCTAATTTTTAAAGCTTCTAGTACAGGAAACCATTTTGTGTTTGTTACATCACATCTTGAGAGCTGAATCATGGGTGTGTGTTTGCAGTTATCAATGGAGGGAAGAAGTGACAGGCAGAAGTCCACAGCCTTTGTTTGGTAACTATGAAAGACTGAAATTGATACCACGCCCTTTTCTAGTCTCTCCAAGAAACAGGATGTTGCATTATTATTATTATTATCGTTTATTTGTAACGCGCCGACATATTCTGTATCGCTGTACAAGGGGAGAAAACAGGGAAAAATACAATATTAACAAGTGAAAAATGGAGGGCCCTGTTTTGAGCTTAGAGTCTTTGTAGAAAGTGCTTTTTCCCAAAGCACCCTACAAGACTGAAAACTCGCTACTTACAATGTTGCATCAAAGTATGCAACCATAGCCACACCCCTTTCACAAACTCAACTTCGCCCTATACATCATGGATTCCTCCATGGTCATGCAGATCCACCAACTTTTTTTTTTTTTAAAGCTAGATGGATGATTTTGTTCTTGCCTAATTATACTCTTACTCAGAATCAAAGTTTTCAAATATATATTTTTTTTTATTGTGCCGTGGTCCTGTAATCAATACTTACTTAATAATGCTTTGTTTAGATATCTTTGAAAGACTGGATTCCTAGCCCTCTACTCTGCTTCAAGGAGTCAGCTGTAAGAGTACAGAGGAGATGGTTTCTTGGCTTGTGAGGATGGCCCCTCCCCACCCTGGATTAAGTGAAACTCTCAGGTTACCCGCTGTAGCTGTAACCACTGAATAATGATTTAGACATGCACAAGGCTCTGGTGGAATCTGCTACACAAACCCATCAATTATACTTTGAATAAACAAGATTAAGACTTTCTTCACACTGATTTTTATTTATGTGCTTCAAGGACAAGATTGAGAACGTAGTGTTTCATACTTAGATACTGATAAAACATTTACTGCATTCAACTCAGTGTAGCATATTTTTCCTTATGAAAAATAATTAGTTTATAGTCCCAAAAAATACATGAAATATATACAGTGTGGTATTATTTTCTCCTGCTCTGTCTTGAGGATAAGTGAGCCTTATGGATGTCTGAACTACAATATATTGTGCTTTAGTTCCCATTGAGTTAAATCAGAAAACAGACCTAATACGGTGACAACAATCCTTTCATGGTATGAGTACTCCAGCACACCACCAGCACAGGCGGCTGCAGTGGAGGTGAGCATCCGCTCGATGTCGCTGCCAAGATTTTGCTGCTGATGTTATAGGGTTGGGGTAAGGGTAATGGTAATGGTTTAAGCTGGCAAATTGTGTTTACGATCTCAGCAATGCTTACAAACTGTATACAATTTCAGCAGCGCCATCTAGCAGCTTCCGAATGCAACTGCTGGAGTACTCATAACTGGAAAGATCCTATACAGCCTTTAAATTTATTGATAAGGTAATGACGGATCAAAAACCATATCTTGCTGCTGTTTTCGTGTTAATTTTTTTTCCATGGTGAAAAAAACAAACTTTTGTAATGTATTGGCACAAATAAATCTTCCTTGGGTCTTCCTGAGATCCTAAATGTAATTTTTATCCATTGAACCATGGAAGGAGGTGTGGGAGAGCAGGTAGTGGAAGGGGGTGTTGATACATGTAGTAATCAGAGCCAGAATTTTGGGGTCAGGAGGGACTTTTTTCCATTTATGAGACAATTTACAAAGTTTCTATGATGATTTGTGTTTGCCTTCAACTGGATTAATTACTTAACAACAATTAATCCACATGTTACAAGGATCAGAGGAGATCTAAACATTTTGAAATTGATGGACTAAAAGTATTTTTTCAACCACAGTTACCATTTTCAGTCATTTGTCCACATGGAATTTGCCAATCTACTTCCCATGATCATGATAAGTTTATATAAAAAAAATGCAAGCTCTGTCCGGCAAAAGTGTAAACGCCTCTCTCACACATGCAACCTTCACCAAACTAGCTAGTTTCCTGAATAACGGTGCTCTTAGCCAAACTCCTTATTCAGACATGTATGTTTTTTTCATATATTTTGGCCATATCACGAGAAGACAGGATTCCATGGAGAAGATTCTTATGCTGGGAAAGATTGAAGGCACAAGAAGCAGAGGACGGAGATGGATAGATGAGGTCACTGAAGCAATGGACATGAACTTGATAGAGCTCAGAGGGGCAGTGACTGAGAGATGCACCTGGCATGCTGCGGTCGATAGGGTCATAGAGAGTCAGATGTGACTAAATGATTAAACAACAACAATAAAATGTTTTTTTTTTCATACAGAGGTCCTTTAATGAAAACACATTGATTGTAATTAAATGAACTTACATTAGACAGATCCCAACAAATCATTTATGGTTCACAGAACTTGCACATAGCCACCATGAATAGTCCAACCATTCCCCTATTATGAAAGCATGCCCCTTGCATGTAGAAAAGTGTATAAGTGGTACCTATAGATGTTTGGTACCTATAGTTTTCAGGAGCCAACTGATCTCACCAGCATTTCTTTACTATAGCAGAGTTACAATTCAGTGCCATTATTAGGAAGGAACAAGCCCTTCTCTGTAGTGGCAAAAAGGGGTTATAAACAAAAATTAACTGATTAGGGTGAAAGACCTGGGAAGAAAGCACAAGGAGTGCCTCCCTTCACCTGCTCTTTACACCCATTGGGTAGTAGTTTGGCAGGGTAATGTAAAAATAAATGAGAGTGTAAAAGATGCCAATATGTATTTGGCCAATCATGGACAGTGAAACTGATTGTGACAATAAGAAGCTGATTCTTCCCAAGCCTCTGTTTGGCTGGAAAAGGATTGATATCGCTCTGTAACCAATCAGACTAGATGTTATGGCATGTAAAAGAAATCTCACATACCAAGGGGAGCTTCTGAATGCAGGAGATGCTTTAAATGAACTCTTTAGGCATTTTTGGGGTTTTATAGAAATGTTTTAACTGTTAGTTAATTAATAGCATCTTTAATGCAATTGTCATATAAAATGTTCTATTTATGCACTTCTAAGAAGCCTCCAGAGTAACCACTTCTGGGTCTCAGCCTGTTTTCTTGTTCTCCCTAAATGTAGGGTGCCATATTGCCCAACTGTGATCTAAGGTCCACAGGGATGGTGTCAGAATTCCAGTGTCTCATGCTACTGCAAACCCAAAAATGGCATGCTGTGTGTCTCAGCAGCATGAGACGCTGGTAGAGTGAAGTCCTCCCCTGTGGGCATGGGCTTAGGTCAACGCTGTGCAATATGGCAGGGAGAAAAAGAAAACACGGGGAGGTCCCATAAGCTGAGGAAAGTTTAAAGTGAGGGCTTCTTAGAAGTAAGTGAAATGTAGATTTTATATCACATCTACATCGTGGAGGATAAACTTAAATAATTGAACAAGTTAAAAGATTTACATGAAACAAAACAATGCTGCCTAAAGGATCCCTTTAATGTATGTATATATATATATATATATATATATATATATATATATATATATATATATATATATATATATGTGTGTGTGTGTGTGTGTGTGTTCACATTTGAACGTCTAAAACAAGTTAAAAAAACTTGTTTCCTGCTCAGAATTCCGAGAAATACAGTTATCTCACTGCATTGTGAGAACCTGGGCAGGGACATGCAAGTGTGCCCACAAAGGATTCGCTCTTTAATACCATTTCAAACATAGCTCCTTTTAAGCATATGCCTGCTTTATTACACAGCTTTAAGCAAAGCCCAGGATGAATTATGCACAAGTCAGGAAACTTTTTTCAGTTTGACACAGTTTTTGGATGTCCATTGTTTATGAACAAGGGCATTCTTTGATGTGGATACAAATAATAGAAGAAATAAAACATTTAAAAGCTTTTATTTACATATAGTACTCTTTGTCCTCAAAGCCAAAATATAAGAATGTAGGGTCCTAGGAAGGAATCTACACCCCTCTGAACATATATCATGATAGTACAATAACTAAAATGTAAAAAAGATTGAATTTTATATTTTACAGATGACTTTTATTTTATTTACGAATAAAGCAGCGTTGAGTAATTCTCCTGACTGCGTGATATAGAAGCACTGACACAAAACCACCTACTCCCATTCTGTTCATATAATATAAATCCAAGTTCTATGGCATCAGCGCTCAATATGGTATCATAAGAAGAGCATGAAAGGGCAAATCTAAAGGTTATATTAGTAACAAAATCTCTAATTAGATGAGTGGATATGTATAGATCTCATGTGAGGATCTATTGATAACAAAGGTCCATTATAGTCCTATATTAAAAAATAGACTGGAAAATAAACCAGTTCATCCTCACTTATTACATTTCCATAAGATTTTACTGCAGTGTAATCTACCATTTTGGTTTCTACTAATCTACTTCCTGAGGTGGGAGGAGACATTCAGTGCAGAGGAAGTTTCTTTCTGCACATTGGCATATAAAACTGATGGAATAGTATAAACACTGGCACACTACACAAACAAAATGATGTAAAATGAAGGATGGTGCATATCCACCATTCAAGGAAGCAATGGGCCTCTCTTAGTGAGTCCTTATACCATATTGTGATAAAACTGATTCTTTAATGGGACTAATCGAAAATTCATTCTTGTATAGTCCCCATGGCATCTGGCATTAACACCTATACAATGGGGATACATAAGGACCCTCATAGTCCATAATATTACCCCCCAATTAAATTAATTAAATTAAAACAAACAAGAAACAATTACAACAAAAATGAACATAAAAAATAAAATAAAAAAATGAATTGCAAATAAAACAGGGGTTAGCTTTAGGTGCCATGAGGATCTCATGGTATAGGGGTTAATTTTGTGTGCCATGAGGACCTCCATGATTATACTTTAGATTAACATGGCGGTCAATAGGGACCTCCATAAGAACGGGTTAATATTTGGTGCCATGGGGGTCCATAAGAACCCCCTTGGTTATACTTTAGTTGGCGGATCTCCTGGCAAATAGGGGCTAGTGGGTATGAATGGAGAATCCTAAAGGATACCCTGGCACATAGGGGGTAGCGGATATTGAGGGGAAGATGCAGGGAATCCCCTGTTTCATTGTGGGAATCAGGTCATAGGTGGAGGAAGATAAAAAATAAAAAAGAGAATTTACAACAACAACAACAAAAAATAAATTGTTTAAGCCAGTTTGGGATATATTATACTTACCTCTCAATTTATATACTATTTAAATGGCTTTTGATTGGCTCAAATATGTGCTTTTAATTTTTCAGCCTATTAGAAATCCAGTACTTGATTATAGCAATTCTGATTGGTTACTCAGTAACCAATCAGAGAAGGCTACCAGCCTTTAACTTTTAGACAATCAGAGGGCTCTATTTCCCCTATGCTGAGTGGTTGAAATGGCTGACAGCGTAGGGTTTAATAGTAATGTGGACCTGCTGTAACTGGCTATTGAAAAAGGTTTCAATGCCAGTAAAGCAGTATATTTTGTATTTAAATATAATTATACAACTGATATTTAGCTATTAATATACAACATACACTGCTAAATAGGTTGTGGGGTGATGTCAAGTAATTGAAGTCAGGACTGTCTTACAGAATATCTATGAATGAAGAACATAATGAAAGGCCAGGTTGAGGGTCACATAAAGAGAATCAAACACCATGGAAACAATATACAGTGAAGTACAGATAGACAAATAGTTCCAGATTCAATCTCACTTCCTGTTTTAGGTTCCATATTGGAGGCTGATCTATGTCCTTGGGAAAAAGCCATCTTGGTGGAGACAGAGTACAAAACAGTCACCTGCTGTTGGAGGTTTGAATTACATAGTACCTACTTGTGGTATGAAAACCTTTTCTGGTCAGATGGATAACTAGAAGCAAACCTGAATCTTTCCCTTTATGACTGCACTGGCAGAGGCAGCAGCAGTTGCAGCAAGGAGCTGCTAGATGGCGCTGCCGATATTTTAGAGAAGTTGTAACCTTAGAAGGTTACCCTAACCCTTAACCTAACCCTTACCCTAACCCTCACACTAACTCTAAGAGTTTACTTAACCCTAGTACTATTATATCGGCACTGAGAAATCGGCAGCGCCATCTACCGTTTGGTCGCCGCCACAGCTGCGGTGTGGTGGCGAATTTAAAAAAAGGAAAGGACTGCAAACCTACACTAAATAGTGGCAGACACTTAAAATAGTCTGGCTTCAATTTGAATCTACAGCAGCAGTTCCCAAACCTCTGCTCAAGACCCACCAGACAGGCTATGATTTCGGTTTAACACTGTTTGAATACAGATGAGGCAATTAGAGAGGTCACACAGTGTAAATCCGAAATCATGGCCTGTCTGGTGGGTCTTGAGGAGAAGCTTGGGAACCGCTGATCTACAATGTCTTAAACACATATCAGCATCTGGAAAATGTGATATTAAATGGAGAGCATGTCAATACTTCACCCTGTAATAGGACCCAAAACTGTGAATTTGGATAAAGAGACATAAGGAGGTCATAAGGTGGTCATACCATAAATATGTCATTGCCAATTTTACATTTTGGTCCTATATATGTAACTGCCATCTACCATAGTTTTAATTACATTACAAAATAATTAAAATGTACTCTATAAATGTAATCATTCCAGTTGTCCCATTTAAATATGGTTTCCAAATTTGTTTTGTTCATATTATTAGCTTCTCCTGACAAGGAAAAGCTAAAACAGTATATAATCCATTGCATGCTTTAATCATATGCCTAAAAGGAGCCATATATAAAGTTGTATTGCAAGGGGTGAAAATGCATTGTAAACTAATTTACATGTCCCTGCCCAGTTTCCCAGAGTGCAGAGCAATAACTGCATTTCTCAATTCTGAGCAGCAAATACGTTTTTAACTTATTTTTAGACATTGAAATGTGAACAGAAATATCCTATATATACCGTATTGGCCCGAATATAAGCCGCACCCGTATATAAGCTGCACCTGTGAAATGCAAGAAAAAAAAAGGCTAATATCCACATATAAACCACAACTTACCTATGGCAACTTATTTTGCGGGTTACGGGCTGAAAATCGTAGCTCGCAAAACATTACAATCGCTATTCAATTGCTACAATTCCGCAGGCACTCACACCCGTAAATGCCAAATGTAGAAGAAATTCCTACGGGTTCCAAATAGGACCCGCAAGTGGGTTAAATGTAGCACCGTAAATGCAAATTAAAAATCAATACTGCACTGAAAAATACGAGGAAAGCGATGAAGGACATTAGAATTAATTGCGCAACAGTCCCAAGCCTGCAAATCTGCAGTACTTTTTACGGTTGTGAATATAAGCCGCACCAATAATTTCGAAGCTAGGGAATACTGGGCCAATATGGCATATTATATATATATATATATAGTTGAATAATCAGAGTATTGCAGTGAATAGTGATACCTTTTTTATTGGACAAACATATTCATAATAAAGCGACGAGCTTTCGAGAGATAATGTCTCTCTTTATCAAGTCAAAAAGCGATTCACGGCTACCTCACTTTATATATATATATATATATATATATATATATATATATATATATATATATACACAGTATACAAACATGCAGACACATCACACATATATACTTGGCATATACTGGGTTAGTGGAACTTCAGACAAAGGAAAGTTAAGGGAACATGGACACATCTAAATTTGCCATGGACGGCAAAATCCTAATTTCATGACCGCCTATATCCTTTATATTACTCTTCTTTATACCACCTTGTGTAACATGATGTAAGTATTGAGTATTGCATTTCAAGTTACACTAATGATCCTTGGTTGACTCCATTGTCCTGTCCATTAGTATTGATTTGTGACATTTACTTGAACCTACACTGCCATTTCGAGGATATGGATTTCCCAGCGCTTTGAAGAAAGTGCACATTGTCAGGGCTGGTTCTACTCTTTGATGTCCACCTATCAATTTGTGTCACAGCTCACTTTGATAAAGGATCTAATTTATGACGTTCTGAATTGTATATTAGGCTTCAAGAAAAAAAATCAAGCCAAAAAAAGTCATAAAATCTGCTTGAGATATTAACCCATGAATTGCTAATGTGTGACTGAGGTCAACCCAAGCCCACTCCCCATTTGTCAGCCTTATTTTTTTAGCTAAGAAGGTTACTGGTTGACGCAGAGAGTCAGTAATTTACAGACGGTTATGAGATTTGCAATGTGTTTTCACTGTAAATTGACTACAATATGATATATATCATACAGGTTTATAGTATAGTATGTTATTTTGTATTTTTACAGGGGGAGGTCTATATATTTGCTATAGTTAATCAGTTATGTTTATTCTTTCACCTGTATCTGAAACAAAAACAAAAGGCATTGTTATCTGTATGAAACTGGCAGCTGCTTTCTGTGTTCTTATTTAACTTTCTTAACTAAGCAATAGGATAGTGGTGACCCTCTACTAAAAGTACACATGATCACCTGGCTTCTGTATGTTATCTATAAAATTGATAAAAGTTATTCTGTTTAGCAGCCTGTAATATATTAACTTGGATTTTGTTGTTAGTTTTTGTAAAAAAAACTGTATTGTGCCCAAAGAGCTTTTATCACTCCAGCTGGACACAGTTGATATGGTTCATATGGCAGGATTATTATTATACTTAATAGCAGTTCCATTACCATTGTCACCATTAACATTATTCAGACACTGGGCCCCTCATTCAATTGCGATTTGGCCAATTGAATAGAGCTCTAAATAAGCACATAGCATATTTTTTTTAAAGAAGTTTTTAGTTAGTGATGACCTTGCTTTTGGATAGATGTTTACTAAATAAAAACTTCTTTAAAATAAATATGCTATGTGCTTATTTAGAGCCCTATTCAATTGGCCAAATTGCAATTGAATGAGGGCCATATTCTGGAATTGAATATCCGTCCCCAACCTATATTGCCACAATGGTAATAGATTGCTCTGCTCTGCAAAAGATTAGAAACTGAGTAGGTTTTAACTACTGAGATCTAGCGCTCTGAAAAAGCAGATTCATAAGAAGGACCACATTAGCTCTAAGCCAATTAAAGATTAGAGTATTGTGTCTCCCCCTGTGCTGTGTGTGAGTGTGTTTAGAATTTTTTGTATATTTTTTGTTACTTAAAAGCACAGTTGTGCTTAAAGGTTTGCATACCCTGGCAGAAATCGTGAAATGTTTGCATTCATTTTGAAAATATGACCGATCATGCAAAAAAAAAGGTTTTTTATTAAAAGATTGTCATCATATGAAGCCATTTATTATCACATAGTTGTTTGGCTCCTTTTTAAATCATAATGATAACAGAAATCACCCAAATGGCCCTGATCAGAAGTTTACATTGCCTTGAATGTTTGGCCTTGTTATAGACACACAAGTTAAAATGGCAATTAAAGGTTAATATCCCACACCTGTGGCTTTTTAAATTGCAATTAGTGTCTGTGTATAAATAGTCAATGAGTTTGTTAGGTCTCATGTGAATGTACTGTGCAGGCCAGATACTGAGCCATGGGGAGCAGAAAATAACAAAAGACCTGTGTAACAAGGTAATGGAACTACATAAAGATGGAAAAGGATATAAAAAGATATCCAAAGCATTCAAAATGCCGGTCAGTACTGTTCATTCACTTATTAAGAAGTGGAAAATTCAGGGATCTCTTGATACCAAGCCAAGGTCAGGTAGACCAAGAAAGATTTCAGCCACAACTGCCAGAAGAATTGTTCGGAATACAAAGAAAAACCCACAGGTAACCTCAGGAGAAATACAGGCTGCTCTGGAAAAAGACGGTCTGGTTATTTCAAGGAGCACAATACGATAATACTTC
This sequence comes from Discoglossus pictus, assembly GCA_027410445.1. Lineage (NCBI taxonomy): Eukaryota > Metazoa > Chordata > Amphibia > Anura > Alytidae > Discoglossus > Discoglossus pictus. The sequence continues at coordinate 164,026,009 of CM050170.1, forward strand.
AACAGAAAATAGTTACCAGAAAGAAGCCTTTACTGCGCCAATGCGACAAAAAAGCACGGTTACAATATGCCCAACAACACCTTGACATGCCTCACAGCTTCTGGCACATTGTAATTTGGAGTGACAAGACCAAAATAGAGCTTTCTGGTCACAACCATAAGCACTATGTTTGGATAGGAGTCAACGAGGCCTATAGTGAAAAGAATACCATCCTCACTGTGAAACATGTTTTTTTGCGGGGGGGGGGGGGGGGGGGTTAGCTCTAAAGGCATGGGGAAACTTGTGACAATTGATGGCAAGATGAATGCAGCATATTATCAGAAAATACTGGCAGATAATTTACATGGGACGCTCTTGGACTTTCAATGACCTTAAGCACAAGGCCAAGTTGACCCTCCAAAGGTGAAGGTTCTGGAGTGGCCATCACAATCTCCTGACCTTAATATCATCCAGTCACTCTGGGGAGATGACCAAAGACTTTGCATGACCTGGAGGAATTTTGTCAAGATGAATGGGAGGCCTCATAGACAACTATTACAAAATACTGCACTCTGTCATTGATGCTAAAGGGGAGAATACACAGTAATAAGAACTAAGGGTATGTAAACTTTTGATCAGGGCCATTTGGGTGATTTCTGTTATCATTATGGTTTAAAAAGGAGCCAAACAACTATGTGATAACAAATGGCTTCATATGATCACTATCCTTCAAAAAAAATGTTTTTTTGCATGATCAGTCATATTTTCAATATAAATGCAAAGATTTCACAATTTCTGCCAGGGTATGCAAACTTGTGAGCACAACTGTATATTATAAATAAAAATACATTGTTTTCTTATTGTAGGGCCCCTAGACTATCCTCCATGCCCCCCAGCATAATGTCCATGGCTCCCAGCCTATGCTTTAAGCCCCCAGCCTATTTTCCATGCCCCCAGCTTATGCTTCATGCCCCTCAGCCTATGCTACATGGCCTGCAGCCTATGCTCCATGCCCCCATCCTATCTTCCATACCTGCCAGCCTGTTTTCCATGCCACCCAGCCTACTCTCCATGTCCCCCCTGTCTATGCCCCATGGCCCTCCAGGAAGGGTACAGATCCTTGAGGACCCCCATGGTACAGAGGTTAACTTTAGGGTAACTAAGGTCATGAAGATCCCATGGTAGACGGGTTAATATTGTATGCCATTGGGGTACATGAGGACACCCATGCTCAAAACTTAGTATGCCATGGGGGCAGTAGAGACACCCACGGTATAGGGATTATTATTAAGTACCCATTATACTTTAGATTAACAGGGCGATCAAGAGTGACCTCCATGTTAACGGCTCAATATTTGGTGCCATGGGGGGCCTTAGGCGCTCATTCCAGCCTAAGTGCAGTGAGGTTGCTTCACCTTGCTTTGCGAGATTTGCATGTGACGGTGCCGCTGGCTGCAATAAGTGCCTTTTGCGCTCATTGCAGCAACATGCACGACTCGCAATTTGACAACTATCATATGTGATCCCTTTCCTGCCATGTTTATATAGATAGATACAGAAATATTAAAAAATATATTTTGTTCAAAATATATATTTATATGTGCAGTTTCTTTGTCACTCTAAAATTACTGGCAATGCCCTTGTAATTCCTCTATAACATCTTAATTAAATCTAGATGCCAGGAATATTTCTTATTTCAGTATTACATAGAGCGTGGTTTTCTTTAGGTTGGGAGCGCGTTGATGTTTCAGGTAAGCTGCGTCCCTGCTGGTATTTGTGCAGATTTCTGGGAATTATCTCTGGTTAGAGCTCCAGTTCCAGTTATTAGTGTGACTCAGCTGAGAGCTCGGTGTGGTCACATGACACAGGGCTGACTCAGAGCACTGTGTTTGGGTGGGAGGGGGTCAGGACCCCCAGCAGCTGCCTCTAACTAATCCCCCACCCTGACCCCGTCTTTACCCCTCTCCGTACAGTGACTGGTTTCTGGCTCAGGCTTAGGGTAGCTGACATGCTCTATATATATATAAATAATAACACATTTTGTACCAAAGCAGTGAGTTATTAACAGATGGATCAAAGGGAGCAAAACACCAACAATTAGTTAAAAAACTACTGTGGTCTGGGAAAAGTTTCATATATTTGTGAAGTATGTAATAACCTAACATGCCCAGCTATGAATGCATACTTTAAAAAAACAAAAAAAAAACATACAAATTAAAGGGCCATTCACCTCACTGTAAGAGCTCTTTATGATGTGAAAGAACATAAGATTACATGTTAAAATTAGCTATATTTTTAGGTACACTTACTGCTAAAAAAAATCAAGAGTTTTAAGTCTTTTACATAATAAAGTCTCTCCTGCCTACTGCCTTTTGCATGAGTAAGGACAGAGGTGAAGACAGTGGTTGATAGCAGTTTTTCCCAGCACTGAGGAATCCATTGACCAGTTAACCCATAACTGACCTGTTTAGGTGATTCCAGCATTCCATGCTCAGCACAGATGGTTTGCTAAGGGTTAACATGTTCTTTTTTCTTCTTTTGCTCAGTACACGTAGCTGTGAGTCTGGCAGTGGGCAGTCAGTGACACATGTAAACACAGATTTGATATCTCATATTTCAAAAATTCAAAAAATATTTCAGCATGCTTTTAGGAGATCTTGAATGTGATGTGGTACAAATTGTGCCGTATTAAGTCTTCCTTTAAGAATGTTATTAAAAAAGGTACTTATTTTTATAATGTTTTATTTTAATTCCATGTAACTCCATTTGCAGCTCTGATCACGCACTATATTTCTCCTTTGTCGCAGGGTCACTTTAAGAGGATTAAAATTAATGTTTAATTGAGAATTGTAAATTGCCATCCATGGGATCTCTGTTGGTCCAGTGGTTAGGATTTGGTGCTTTCACCGCTGCAACCTGGGTTCAATTCCAGTCAGGGTACCATGAGATCACACCACCCTGAATCCAAGCAGGGTTGAGCCTGGTCAGTACTTGGGTGGGAGACCATTTTGGAATACCAGGTGTGTATGCTGTAGCCCACTGGAGAAGGAGCAAGCAACCCACGCCAGTATCTCTGCCATGAAGTGGATCAGCAGGGTGTGTTGTGGTCCATGAGGTCACAGAGAGTCAGACATGCTAGATGACATGCCCTTGTATTTAGTACTATTGTGAAATGGTTACACACATGACAGTCTTTTAACAGAACTGAATAGAGATGTTATCTGCAATCAAGGCTCTTCATTCACCAGCTCCACCACTAAAGGCCTGAAGAGGTCGGTTATACTAGATGACACATCATTGTATTTAATCATATTGTCTAATGGTTATACACAATGGTTATACACAATGCCAGTCTTTCAACCTAACTGGATAGAAATGTTATCTGCAGTCAAGGCTCTTCATTCACCAGCCCCGTCCTTGGACACTGTAACGATCTTAAGGCCCGAAGGAGACGGTTATCCTAGATGACATGCCCTTGTATTTAGTGCTGGCATAAAATAGCTATACACAATGCCAGTCTTTCAACAGAACTGAATAGGAGGATGAATAAACCTAAGTAGGTTTGCTCTATAGGTCTGGGTACCCACTCTGAGAGCAGCCTGTTTTAGCCACTTGTGCCCTTCACAGGGATAAATATCATGCAGCATATCAGTCTGGTCTCACATAATAAAGTGATCCAGCCCCAAAATACCAGGCAACTGGAGAAACTACAATCCCCAGATGTATGTTTCAGCCTATTGGGCCTCATCAGTGTAGTGTAGCTGTAGTATCTAAGGCACAATGAGCATGGAGTATTACCAGTAATGCTAATTACCCTGGTCCTTTAGCTGTATTATTATCTGTGTAAAGCCATGTGAAACAAAAGTCTGAGCATGTGCCAAGCCCTGGGAAGCAACAAAGCTTATTAGGCCATTTAGTCTATTATTCTCCTCTTCATATTGAATATTAACTAATCTTATATTATTACATTGCTATGTCTTTGCATACCTATCCAATATTAATATAATAATTTCAGAAAATATTATAAATTTATTACAATATCTCACTTATTTTTACATGACATGTAACTCTATATGCTTTATTATGTATTTACTGGTAGAGGTTTGTCATAGTTTGTTACTGGTATTTAAAATATGTGGATTTTCTTTTTCGCATCTGGCTCATGTTATGGAAATTACCCTGTAAACAGTTTTTCACTTGCAGTTTCCATTTATTATATGTTTTGCATGCCATGAATGTGCATCACCACAACATTTTTAATATATATATATATATATATATTTAAGGTAGCCATGTTTAAAATGGTTATGGATTGCAAAGGAGAAGTCTTTGTGGGCACATTTGCATGTCCATGCCGGGTTCCTATGATGCAGTGTAATAACTGTAGTTTTTTTAACTTGTTTTAGACATTCAAATGGGAACGTACTTTATATATATATATATATATATATATATATATATATATATTTGTGCGCTGGGCTAGAAGCTCTCACGTGCAATAGCGCGCCCCTACCAGCTTCCCTTCTCTCTCCCCCTGTATCTGTCACTGGCAGCTCTCCCTCCTCCCATCCACATTTATTACTTACCCCATCCCACGGGCAATAGTGCGCCCCAACTAATGGGCCGCAGCCAGGCCTGGTGAGGAGCAGTAACACCCCAAGAGCTCACAGATGCCAAGCGCAGATGTCGGGGCGGACTATTGCCCGTCGGGTGGGGTTAGAAATAAATGGAGGAGGGAGACAGAGAGGAGAGAACAAGAGGGTAGAAGAAGGGAGAGAGAACGGGCAGGGGTACATGCAAGGGACAGAGAGTTTAGTATAGGCAGTGTAGGGGTTTTAGTATAGGGGTCTCTAAAAGAGCTGCCAGTGACAGATACAGGGGGAGAGAGAAGGGAAGCTTGTAGGGGCGTGCTATTGCTCGTGAGCGCTTCTAGCCCAGCGCACATTTGTGTGCTGCCCAATTGTCGGCGAGATTTCAGCACGCACGCTGAAGACGGCGAGCCATATAAATATATATATATATATACTGTATATACTGTATATATATATATATATACATATATATATAAGTATATATATATATATATATATATATATATATATATATATATATATATATAAATATTTCCATCCGTGAGAGTGTGGTGATTATTCATGGTATGAAAAATACAGCAATCCTATGCTATTGACATTTTACTTGTGGCTTCGAAATATTTTGTTTAAAAGCATAATAACCACACAAGCTTTCACACCACTTCCTACTATATTCTATGATGCCTATTGTATAATTAGGCAGGAAAAAGTCATAAAACATTTGGATACTTCTGCTGGACCCTGTAGTCATCCATAAAACCTTAGTACGGGGGTGGGCAAGTTCGGTCACGGAGGGTCCCAAACATGCAAGGATTTGAGGATATCCTTCATGTGCACAGGTGAGTCAGTCAGGATGACTGAATAAGTGATTGACTCGCGTGTACACAGCAGGGATATCCTCAAATCCTGGCCTGTGTGGGACTCTCCAGAAATGAAGTTGCCCACCCCTGCCTTAGTAAAATGTATGTGTGAGAGGAGTGTTTATATATTTGGAGAGCAGGGTTTGCATTTCCTGATGCAAGTTGTTTGCCTCTGGACCGGTGAATGGCAAGAGTGCCAAGTGTCATATACAGTGGCATCCAATTACCTAACAAAATCTTCCCCTCCTGTTAAGTAAACAAATACACCTCTGATGCTCTAGCTATCAGGAAGTGAGGAAACAAAGAGAACATGGGGTCTTCAACACAAGATCTGTCTTCAAAATTTCTGTTTTCGCTAAAAAAAAATGTTAAGTTCACAGATAGAGCTGCTGATGTTAGTTACAAACAAATGTCTCACAAATGTCCAAAGAGGGCTAATGATATTCTTGAAAGGTTATGTACTAATAGGAAGAGTTACCTTACTTGAAGGGTATATAAACTATGCATTAGAGATACTATTAGCTATAGCATTAGATAAGCATTATACTAGCAATTTGTTTCTAAATGAATACTTGAGATAATCAGCATTACTTCTATTGTATTCCTACGCAAATAAGTGGCTCCCAAAATGATTAGCTTTGATGTGTCCTATTACTATTACAATGTGTTTGTCTGTCTCTGTGTTGGCAAAAACAATGTCTCATAAGGCTGTCATGCAGCTAGATATCTTCCTTCATCCTTATTAAACAAACAAAGTCCAATATTAGCATACAGTAGCCCTATAATCATTGCTGGATATCTCAGGAACAATTTACAGCTAGTACTATGTATATACAATTTTAATACTCTTTAAGAAGACTCCAACATTTTGTTAATAGGTGCACAATACTCAGTGCCGGATCTACTTTTTCAGAGCCCCTAGGCAGTGAAGTGGAGAAGCCCCTGCGACAGTATGGAAGGTATGCATGGACCCATTTTTGCCTTTTCCTTTTGTAACTCTCTTGTTCTAGGTGGTTACTCCCTAGTGGCCAGTCTATGAACTGCAGCATTTCATTTTTTTTAAGCCAGAAACCATTTGTTTTTTCTTTAACAAGTGGCGCCGCTTGCAGGGAAGCGCCCCTAGGTGGCTGCCTAGTTGGCCTAATGGGTAATCTGGCCATGTCAATACTTCATACATATTTATATCCTGCAGAACTGACACTCCAAAAGGAGGAACCAAAGAGAGTGGGATATGCATAGAGCCGCAAAACAGGGTTTTGCCTTAAATGTGAGATATCCCTTTAAAATAGGGTGATTTGGTATGTTAAGGGGATTTCTTCCAAGAAGATGCACAATTTGGCTGGATGCAAACATGTGCAGGTTTTCTTGAACTACAGTGGTCTGCCAAATCTTGGTAAATCCCAAGCTACAAGCTAATTTTAGCTCTGGAAAATAAAGAAGATAAAATGAATTGTCACAAAGAGATGACTTACTCACTGGTAAAAAAAATATCCTTAAACAAAGACGGACCCCCCTCGTGGTCTCAGTGTTTATAAACATTAACAGGAGGTCTCTCCAAACCATTTGTCCAAATGAGTGAGAATGAGTCACTTTAAACATAACCTGTTAAACATTCTCTCTGATGATCTTCACTACAAAGTGAGAATGCAGATTTAATCTGGAAAAGAAGAAAAAGAAAAAAAAAGCAGTTTGAAGGAAAAATAGGGGATTTCCATTCTTGGAGAAGGTCTGAGCCTGGCTGAACTTTCATTTGGAAAGTCCCTGAATAAAGTTACAGTACAATCCAGGCCAGGACATATGCACTTCATTTTCATACTTAATCTGCCGGCCTGATAAAAACACAGAAACTGCTGTTAAATGAAACTAACAATCTTTTTTTTTTTGAGCTTTCACTGAGAAAGGAAAGTCCCTGGAGCTGAACAATAATTGTGAGTGCCCTTAATAGCCTGGGGGGTGATAGTAAAAATAAGGCAGAATTAAATGGAGTTTGACAAGTACACAGACCCGCTCTGATTCAGAAAGGGACGGAAACTGGATAAAGACGTGCTTTTGTTCATGACCCCGTCCCACTTTCTTACAACCCCCCCTCTTGTTCCCACAACATGACACATCAGAATCTCTGCGCTGTAAATAAATCTCTCATAGGGCAGCAGCTGCCTCTCAAACGCTCTTCAATGTGGCATTCGGATGCGCCTAGAACCTGGATAGAGAAACTAGAAATTCAATAGATGAATGGAAAATCATTAACGTATCACTGTAATGCCCAAACAGGAACCAGGTGTATTAATTAAGTAATAATCATTTATTAAATTCCTATTCCGTAATGTACACAAACAATATACAGCATCAACTTCTAAACCTCCAGTCTAGCTTCTTGGTGGGATCTCTCCAAGTGGTTTGATACAAGATTATGTGTTGATGTGTTAAGTGGGTTGGTGTGTTCATAACATGTTAGAGAAACTACTTCCAATCCCAAGGTATTAATCCCAGAGGTTTTCTTTGCAATCTAATAATGTGGGCAGGGATGTGCAGATGGGCCCACAACATATTTTTACTTTTTAATACAAAATCAGTTTTTTATAGTGTCTTCAAATCTTCTGCATGTTTTTTAATGACCTCAACAAGAGCAAGACAGGGTTATCTTAATTAAACCATGTATTTTCAGCCAATCATGTGCCTAAAAGTTATGACAAATTTGCCTATGGTGGAATGAAGGAATGGAGTTTTAGATTCAAATTAATAAATAAAGTATTTACTACTGCTATGGATGAGGATCATGAAAATTAGAGGCTTGGAAGATCGGTCCAGTATCCATTCTTTGTATAGGGGTAGATTAACGAAAATGTGATTGTTCTAAGATATCTTATCTTAGTGAATCTGGTCCAGTATTTGTGTAGCACTCTTGTGAACCTATCATAAATATACAGTAGTTGTTGTAAATGTAAATTTGTCCGTAACGCTCGCAAATTTTCTCATTGCAGGGCCGAGGTGAGTGCCGAAGGGAGGCCATCAATAGACATCAACTGAATAGGAAATTTTCATGCAACTTTACTTATTGGCTCCATAAGTGAGGTTGAAAGCTAATTTGCTAATCAATTGTCGTCTTTTGGCGGCCTCCCAATGGCTTGAAAAAAAATGGCGGCGGTTAAACATGTGACTTTTTTTCAAGGCAGTGACTCGGAAGCCTGCAAATGTTTTCACACAAGGAGCACAGGGAAGGGAGAGGGGGAAGACAGACACAGTGGAGGGAGGGAGGGGGCAAAGAGACACAGGGGAGGGAGAGAGGGGAAAGAGCTCGTTGCGGGGCCCTCAATGAGCGCCGAAGGTACTCATTGCGAGGCCTGTAAAATAGAGGGGGGAAGAGGCTCGCAATGAGCGCTGAATGCGCTCATTGTGAGGCCCGCAATTTAAAGGGGGGGAGAGCCTTGCATTGTGTGGCAAACAACAGCATTGCAAGGCTTCAATTTTATGTTATGTCATTTTTGACGGGCAAGTCGCTAGTATGCAAATAGAAATAACGAACAAACGCTAAACAGCTCCAAGCTGGCCCTCTGCCATTCCATCTTCCAGTCTTAGGGCAGCACAGCTCCTTCTCTTTCCTTAACTTGATTAAATGTATTGAAAATCATTTTAGGACTGACATTGTTTGACTTTTTATCCTTGAATCCAGCAGAGAGACAGCATCTACTGCACAGAGCAATGTTTTATATAAATGCTGAAGTCTGATTACATGTCCTGATAGACCTGGCCGGATTACACATTAGGCCAACTAGGCAGCCGCCCCAGGGACACTTCCCTGTGAGGGGCATCACTTTAAAAAAAATAAAAATGGTTCCTGGCTTAAAAAAACAAAGTACTGCAGTTCATAGACTGGCTACTAGGGGATAACCACTGCAAACAAGAGAGTAACAACAGGAAAAGGCGCTTACATGCACAGAAAATGGTTTAATGATTACCTTGCATACTCCAAAAAGGTAGATCCGGTCCTTCTGATAGATCTTATATTCAGAGTTTTTATAGCAAGCTGATATATAAGATATCATCTTTATTCCATGTATATATCACCGTTGGTTTGTTAAAGGCACAAAACAAAGAACCCAATAATGGTAGAAGTGAAACGATTAAAAAGGACATCTCCAGTTATTATAAAATCTAAATTAACCTTAAATATTGGTTGGCAAGATCTGCTTTTTGGTGTTGATTTAACCTCTACTGAAATAGCTATGTCCTCTTCAGAGAGGGAATTTAAACATCAGACTCTGTATCTTGGTAACCACCTGCCTGATGGGATTATGTAGCAGTGGACAGGAATTCAAATAGGATAAGTGAGTTAACTAGTTTAGAAGGGAACTTTGAATGTGTTTACATTTGTGATGTAATTACCAGCTCACCCTGTGATGTGATTTACGCCCCCACCCCCCCTCCAGACTGACCAGTGAGATACTACAGAGGAGATAACTGTTTAAGGGCAGGTCATTTATGTGGGTTGAACCAAAGCTGTTTTGATCTGTTTGCCCATAAACATTCCAACTTTGTTGAATAAATACAATCTTCTAGGGAACGTAAGCAATGCGTTATGACTTTTATTTAGAGGTTATAATCTCTGTTTGCTATTTTTAACCTCTTGATTCTTGTTGTGCATCCTGATGGTCCTGGGATAGAAGTTGGTTATTGAGAAGCCCATCCACTCCACGGTCCAGCAGAGGATTCCTGTAGCCAAGGAAGGAGAATTCTGGAGCTGAGTAAGACCCCCTCTTGTCAAGAGCGGGAGAGCAGCCCCCCCCCCCCATCCCCAGGTTGTGACATTTCTAATTTTGGATATTCAGAAACTATTATAGAAAATCATCCAATCTGGTAATTGGCCTAATCTGTGGTAATTGAGTTTCAAAGAGGGAAGGGAGGAAGATCATGCAGAGTTGCTATGCATAAGTATAATGACCGATGTTGCTAAATTTAAAATTATTTTTATAAATGAGAAACAATTGAAAGAAGGCAACTAAAATGGTGCATGGTCTAAAACTATGAGAAAATACTTCAGGCCACCCACATGGACTAGAACATTTCCTTCATTCATTTTTATTATTTTATACATTGCCGGATTGCAAGTCCAATCACATATAAGACTTCTAAATGCTAATTGATTGATAACCTCCATTTTTTACTGACGTCATGATGACGGTCTCATAATTCTACTTTCAAGCCAGCAAACTTATGGCAATTGATTAAAGGCCTATGTGTGTCATTGAGCTGCAGACTCTGTATAAGTGTCTCACATAAATTATTCATCACCAAGCAGATTACATTACAAGTAATATTTTATATTAAAGGGAAATGGATGGTTTCTGGATTTTAGTAGGTGTGTCATCATGGCCATTTACACATTAGGACTTTACCCTTCCTGTGGGGACGCCACTTAAAAAAAATGGTTCCTGGCTTAAAAAAATGAAATGCTAGAACAAGTGAGTTACAACAGGAAAAGGAACTTACATGCACAGAAAAGGAAAAAATGTGTCCGTGCATACCTTGCATACTCACTAACACGGGCTGCCCCACTTCACTGCCTAGGGGCTCCAAAGATATAGACCCGGCACTGTATGTAATATATCTATGTATTTATTTACCTTTATTTATTTTGTTTTATTAATAAGTTTATAAGCTCTGCTTTTTTAATCTACCATAATCTACCAGCATGCTTTCTGAGACGTGGTCCTTGATAGGCTAGGACACTACAATGCACATCCAGCCCTACAGAGTCTGTGTCTGCATGTGTTGCAGTGGGCAGACCCATACAGGGACTATTTGTTTTATTTTTTCGCCAGAGCTTATAAGCACTTCTTAAAGCAAAGTACATAAAAGTAAATAAATACATAGGAATTATATTACATGTCTAGTAAAAGCCAGAAACCTCACATATAATTAAAAAAATCAAAGCTGCTCTTGGGGAGTCTGATCCATGTTCATTTAGTCCAGGACTTATTACACTGAGTGCTCTGCTGGAGAAATGCTGCAGATCCCATACAGACACATAAAGATAGGAATGAACAGATAATGATGATATGTGCACATGATCTAAACAACTTGGGATACTCCCGAGAGAAAGTGTATATACAATGTGAAGAAATTAGTAATTCGGACACCTCAAGGGCTTCTTTTAATCAACAATTGAGTGGCCTTGAGTGGAATAATATGTATTTTTAAATGATAATATGTATTAAAGGACACTGACAAAAGACATTGGAAGACAGGTTGGTCACATATATTTTTTTAAAGATTCCTTAAGGTCCAAATGTGTTTGTGAACATGATGTTCTTAGATTGAGCATACTATAGATGTGATATGTCCGTGGTCACTTAAACATCATAATCAAATTATTCAACTACAGTGGTCCTTTAAGCCATACAGACATTTTGGGGACTGTCCCTGGGGTATGATTAAACAAAAATGCATGTCATGAATTGTAAAAAATGTATGCATTTTGATATTGTATGCTTTACATGAATTCTGTCAGTCCATACAGTCTGTGGAAAAAAACACATCTGACACTCCAACCCCTAAATCTATTTGATTTAAAAAAATAAATAAAAAAAAACAACTCACCATAAATTCTTACTGTTAAGTTGAAAAGCATACTTTCACTGGCCATTTTAAGTGACCTCTAACCACAAATGGTTGGGTTCTGATCTGTTCCTCCATCCTCCCGTATGCCTTTGTTGTTGAAGGCTTTCAAGTGATTCTTGTGAACTATTCTAATTACATAGGAATTCCAGGTGTTTGAGCATCAAACCCACAGAAACTAATGTTGGATTGTAAGAAAATGTCTAAGTTTAATATATACAATAATGGTATGTAGAGTCTGTCATTAGACGCAATAGCGTATCTATCGTATTAAAGATCTGTTGCATTTGTTGTATTTGTAATATTGTGCCTTGGATAAGTATTTACCACCACATACTTTTCAACATTTTCTACTGCTACAAAATTACATTAAAATAGGGTACTATGTTACTAATGTACACAAATTAAACTATAAGGTTGAAGTGAACAAATATACAAATATTTAAAAATTATTTAGAAATAAAAAGCCTTGATTGCATGCGTATTCATCCTTCAGTTTAGCTAAATGGAACCCACCAGTCTGCAATTAATGCGTTCCTTCATATCTGAATAAATACTCCTATTTCTGGAAGACCTAAGAGTTTATTAGAGAGCATATCTAAACAGAGAGCATGAAGAATGCCAAGGAGCTATCAAAATAAGTCTGGCATAAAGTTCTGGAGAAGCAACAATCAGGGTTGGGTTGTAAAAGATATCTCAAACTCTAAACATACCCTAGAGCACTGTCAAATCCATTATTAAACATGAAACGTATGTGGTACCACTACAGCTCTACCAAAACTTGGTAAATGGGTAAGGGGGGCCAACCTGAAGGAGCTGTAGAGATCCACAGCTGAGATGAGAGAAACCATGCATGGGAGAACAATTGCCTATATTCTCCACAAAGCTTGGATCTGTGGAAGAATGTCAGGAAGAAAGCCATTAATGAGAATAAAACTAATTTGGAGTTTGCCAAAAGACAAATGGGAGACATAACTAGAATGAGAAAAAAAGGATCGCTAATCTGATTTGACTAAAACTTTTGGGCCATTATGCACAAAGCTATGTGTGATGTAAATAGCACTGCTTGTGAGGATGCATTTCATTGGTAGGGATTGGACACTTCTCACAATTGAGGGTAAGATGAATGGAGCCAAATACAGGACAGTTCTTGAGGAAAACCTGTGTCAGTCAGAAGATATCTGGGACTGTGGCGGAGGTTCAGTTTACACAAGGACAATGACCCCGTACATTCAACTAACTCTATATTGTAGTGGCTTGAAAACAAGGACCTTCTGGAATTTCTCAAAGCCCAGACCTCAGTCTGATTGAGAATCGAGAACAAGACTTGAAAATGTCTGTGGACCAATTATTTATATCCAACCTAACAGAGCTTGACTAGTAGAATTAACAAAAAATATCTGATCCAAAAGTGCAAAGCTAGTAGAGACATCCACTGGCATAGGACGGGAGGGGCGCAGGGGGTGGACCGCCCCGGGTGCAACCTCCTTGGGGGTGGCACCAGCTGCAGTGAGAACGCTGGTCAGTTGCTGCTAATGTCGCGTGCACATGTGTGTGTATGTGTGTCTGTGTGAGTGTGAAAGTATGTGAGTGTGTGTGTCTGTGTGAGTGCGTGTGTCTGTGTGAGTGTGTAAGTCTGTGAGTGTGTCCGAGTGTGTGTGTGTCTGAGTGTGTCTGTGTGAGTGTGTATCTGTGTGCGTGTGTCTGAGTGTGTATCTGTGAGTGAGTGTGCAAATTAGTGAGTGTGTGTCTGTGTGAGTGCGTGTCTGTGAGTGTCTGTGTGTGTGTCTGTGAGTGTGTGTAAGTCTGTGTGTGTCTGTGAGTGTGTGTGTGTCTGTGAGTGTGGGTCTGAGTGTGTCTGTGAGTGAATGTGTGAGTAAGTGTGTGAATGAGCGTTAGTGTGTGTCTGTGAGTGTGTCTGTGTGAGTGTGTATCGGTGAGTGAGTGTGTGAATAAGTGAGTGTGTGTCTATGTGAGTGTGTGTCTGTGAATGAGTGTGTGTCTGTAAGTGAGTGTGTCTGTGGGTGATTGAGTGTGTGTTTATGAGTGTGTCTGTGAATGAGTGAGTGTGTCTGTGAGTGAGTATGTATGTGTGAGTGTGTGGGCGCGTGCGCTTTTGTCTACCGGGGTTGCCCCTGAGTTTGCCAGGGGGCCTCAAATACCGGGGTAGCCCCGAGTGGCAAAAGCTCTAGCTAACACACTGGAGACATCCCAAAGTTGTAATAGGAGATGGTGGTTTTATAAAGTATTGACTCAAAGGGGTAAATAGTTATGCTACAAATTTCTGTTTTTTGTGTTTAAAAAATATGTGATACCTTCAAAGTATGTTGTCTAAATTAATTGGTGGAAATACAAATTAAGTAATTTTGATTACAATGTGGGGTGCTAAAAACATATGCAAGGTAATGTAACTGAGTCAAATATTGTATAGCACTTGTTTTATATGCCGGAGAGCTCTAAATAAAATATAAATACCTATTAGAGGATCTATAAATAAAAGCTAAACAACATTAGATTTGTGAATGTTACTTTTGATGAAGCAGCAACCTCTACCCTTCGCTTGCTCCTTAATGAGAAAGTAACCAGCTGTGAAAATAATATCTATGGAATATTCTATCCCAGTGGTTGTGGATTGTTAGTGGTCTCTGTATTTGGAAATGTAAATTTAGTAATCTATGGCCTCCATTCAACTGTAAGCCTTCATACCGGCCGTAAGTCTGCAGACTTAAAAATTGCAACAGTTACAGATCGATTCAATCGAACAAGCCCTCAGCTACCTTGCCGAAAGCCTAAACCGTTATCTATGCACCCGTAATTAGCATTTCAGAGCATGATCATGTCAATCAAGCAAGGCCGTAGCTACCGATTTAGAAACAGCCAATAGTAAATTAGGCAATCATCATGATGTCAATAAAACATGGAGGTAAAACGTTAATCAATTAGCGTTTAGAGGTCCGATTTGGGATTGGACTTGCAATCCGGCAATGTACAAAATAATAAAAATGAATGACGATACTTTTCTAGTCCATGTGGGTGGCCTGATATGTATTAACTCATTGATTCCTGAGATTGATATAACACGGAAATAAAAAGTAAAATAATTAACTTTTTATTGCAGATTTGCAAGCTTGAGACTGTTGTGCAATTAATTCTAATGTCTTTCACTTGAGAGTCCTATCTGGTACTCGTAGGAATTTCTTCTACATTTGGTTTGAAGGCAAATGCAGGCTTGAGGAATTGAAGCAATTGAATAGCAATTTGCGATTGTAACATTTACGGGCTTGAAAGATTAAAGGCTTAGATGGGTCGGAGTTACGATTTTGACAACCGCAGGGATTTTGAGCTTCTAACCCACAAACGGGTAACTAAAAGACGCCAATTGAATAGCAAATTATTTTACAGGCTCCATATCAGGCTCTTGTAACTACAATTTGCTCAGTTGAATAGAGGCCTTATTCTTTGTGCAAATTTATAATCAGCTTGGCTTTGCGAACAAAGATTTAAGAGGGATGTTTTCCACACCTGTGGGCTCTGTGGTGGTTGAGTAGGACAATGTGGGACAGGCAGACTCAACTGCAGGGTGCAAGGGAAATCTTGCTCTTAGCTGTAGAGATCATCTTCATCATCAAGGTCTGCTGTAGCCCTTTGCAGCATGATACTGAAGAATGGCTTGAATATTGTTTGTAGCAATGACACAGCTTTTTATTACTGGTCTTAATGTAGCTGGATGACCATGTTGAGGAACTTAGAAGGACATCCTATACATTCCACGATTTGTCGAATGCTTTGGTAAGGTCGACAAACGTCATATAAAGTCCCTTGTTCTGTTCTCAGCATTTCTCTTGGAGCTGCCTGAAAACAAATGTCCATGGTGCTTCTGTTTGCTCTAAAGCCATACTGACTCTCAGGGAGGCGTTCTTCTGGATAGTGGGCACCAGTCTGTTGAGGAGTACCTTTGCAAGGATTTTCCCCATGATGGAGAGCAAAGTTATACCTTGGTAATTGGAGCAGTATGACTTTTCTCCCTTCTTCTTGTATAGGGTGATGATGATTGCACCAGGAAGGGTCGTGTGGCAGTTTGCCTTGGAGCCAGCAGCAAACAAAAAGCTCATGAAGTTTAGCATGAAGTGCTGGGCCACCATGTATGCAGATCTCTGCTGGGATCCTATCAACTCCTGGTGCTTTACCATTATTCAGCTGCTCAATAGCTTTTACAATCTCTTCAAGAGTATTTCATCCATTTCTGCTATCATTGATTATTGTGGAATGCGATGAAGCGATGAGATTGAATGGCGCAGAATAGCGTCTGAAAGTGGTCAGAATCAACGCCTTGTCTGTAAGGAATATTTGACCATCTGCACTGTGCAATGGGCTTTGGACCAGGTGTGAAGTGCTGCACACCACCTTTAGGGCTTCATAAAAGCCTCTGCAGTCACAATGTCTGCGCAACGTTGAGTTCTTTCTGAGTTGGTCCACCGCTGGTTCTGAATTTCTCAAAGCTTACGTTGGATGCTGCTGCACACAAGACGCAAAGCTGCTTTCTTGTAAAGGCAGGCTTGATGAGCGGATCTCTTTTCTCAAAAGTAATTCATGGATCTCCTGATTGTCATTGTCAAATCAGTCTTAGTTCTTCTTTGTGGCATTGTTGTGAAAACACCATATAGTAACCTGAATATTAATATGCTAAATAATATGCTGGAAGGTGAGAGAAAAAAAATATTATATTATTTAAACGTTTATAATTGGATATTTTTTTTATATTTTATTAAAAAAAAATGTTTTCCTACTTTTGGATTTACTGCAAACTTGTCTTTTTACAATCTATTTTAGATTTACAGTGTGTTGCGGTACAAGGGTGTGAATTAGCATCAAGGGAATATACCTGCAGATTTTACAGCTTGTAAGAGAAGAACAGACCCTTCGCTTTGCCGTTATTATTAAATGGACATGGAACACAACTGTTATTTTTTCAAGCATTTAAAAGAGCATGTTTTAAACATTATTAAAGGTTTTTTTTTGTACATTAAAAAGTATTAAGTACAACTTTTTTTAAATTCATTGAAACTAACAGGAAATGCAGAGAGCAAACTTTTATCTCTAGATTGCATTGGCTAAACCCAGTGCAAGCCCCCAAGAGCAATTAAACATCTGAATAAGTTCATGTGCTCTGAAATATATTTCCATGCCCCTTTAAGTGCAGTCACTACCACTCACACTAGGATATCTATCTATCTATCTATCTATCTATCTATCTATCTATCTATCTATCTATCTACAGTATCTATAGTATCTCACAAAAGTGAGTACGCCCCTCACATTTATGTAAATATTTTATTATATCTTTTCATGTGACAACACTGAAGAAATGACACTCTGCTACAATGTAAAGTAGTAAGTGTACCACCTGTATAACAGTATACATTTGCTGTCCCCTCAAAATAACTAAACACACAGCCATTAATGTCTAAACCGTTGGCAACAAAAGTGAGTACACCCCTAAGTGGAAATGTCAAAAATTAGGCCCAAAGTGTCAATATTTTCTGTGGCCCCCATTATTTTCCAGCACTGCCTTAATCCTCACGGGCATGGAGTTTACCAGAGCTTCACAGGTTGTCACTGGAGTCCTTTTCCACTCCTCCATGATGACATCACGGAGCTGGTGGATGTTAGAGACCTTGCACTCCCCCACCTTCCATTTGAGGATGCCCCACAGATGCTCAATAAGGTTTAGGTCTGGAGACATGCCTGGCCAGTCCATCACATTTACCTTCAGCTTCTTTAGCAAGGCAGTGGTCATCTTGGAGGTGTGGTCATCTTGGAGGTGTGTTTTGGGTCATTATAATGATGACATACTGTCCTGCAGCCCAGTCTCCGAAGGGAGGGGATCATGCTCTACTTCAGTATATCACAGTACATGTTGGCATTCCCCAGTGCCGGCAGCACTCATGCAGGGCCAGACCATGACACGCCCACCACCATGCTTGACTGTAAGCAAGACACACTTGTCTTTGTACGCCTCACCTGGTTACCCCCATACACGCTTGACACCATAAAACCAAATAAGTTTATCTTGGTATCATTGGACCACAGGACATGGTTCCAGTTATCCATGTCCTTACTCTGCTTGTCTTCAGCAAACTGTTTGCAGGCTTTCTTGTGCATATCTTTAGAAGAGGCTTCCTTCTGCAACGACAGCCATGCAGACCAATTTGATGCCGTGTGCGACGTATGGTCTGAGCACTGACAGGCTGAGCCTCGAACCTTTCGACCTCTGCAGCAATGCTGGCAGCACTCCTATGTCTATTTCCCAAAGACAATCTCTGGATATGATGCTGAGCATGTGCACTCAACTTCGTTGGTCGACCATTGAGAGGCCTGTTCTGAGTGAAACCTGTCCTGTGAAACCGCTGTATGGTCTTGCCCACCGAGCTGCAGCTCAGTTCCAGGGTCTTGGCAATCTTCTTATAGCCTAGGCCATCTCTATGTAGAGCAACAATTCTTTTTTTCAGATGCTGGATTTACATTTTCGGCGCCCCTAGGCACAGAAGCTGCCTACCTCTAGTAACTATCTACTTCTAAGCATTCATCCCATAGCTGTGATTCTGTGAACATCAGCATTTCCTTTTAATATTCCAAGGAACATTTTAAAGTGTGAAATGAGGCGCCCTTCACAGTGAAGCAACACTAAGCGGCTGCCTAGTTGGCCTAATGAGAAATCCAGCCATGGCTCCATACACACATACATTCTGTAGAACTCATACTCCAGGCTTCTATATTTCTCCTGGACTATGAAACAAAATACCAGGAGGAACCAGAAAATGTGGCACATGGTTAGGGATAGAAAACAATGATCTGCTTTCCTTTAAATGAAGAATTTTCTATCAAAATAGGGAGGTTTGGGAGGCCAAGAAAGACGGGGGTGTTCAACTCAAAATAGGGACTATCCAAATAAGGGACAGTTGGGATGTAAGCAGTTCATAAACGTATTAAGCAGTGTATTAAGGCTTTATGGTGCTCTAGAGCCACTCAAAACAATACACCACTGAGGCCACTATCACCCCTCCTTTCCTCTTGGTATATTACAATATTTACATATATATAAATATGTTTATGTACTCCATGACACCAGAACATTGCAGCTTCATCTCTCACCCTTCCTTTCTGGTCACTCCCATATTAAAGTGAGAGGATCCAGGAGGACAAAATAGAGAACCCTAGAAGTGAGCAGTGTGTATTATAAAAAGTAAGTAAAGGATATTTGCTATGGTATTTACAAATGTTGCATGCTTTTATTTCATCTTAAAAATGCTTTGGAAGCATAGTATTTTATTAAAACACTATAGTGGCCCTTTAAGGACTTATATATTTAAAAACAATATTCATTTGAAGAAATACATTTGAAAATAGGTAAATATATTAGATTGTAATACAAATATATAACCAGAGACTGAATATACAGGAAGCTTCTGTCTGCACCACTGGAATGTGGCAGCTAAATCTGCCAGTGAGTTCTCTAGATCTTTTGTTTTTACAAGGATACACCCTCCTTAAACAGCAAGAGACAGTTTTCTTGAAAAAAAGAATAGAACCTCATAATAAAGAATAAATGACTAAAGTAAAAAAAATTAAGGTTTTGTTTATTTATTTATTTTGTGCATTATCAAGTTTTGCTATTGAAAAAAAAAAACATATAAAAAATATTTGAACACAGAGATGCTTTAAGATAAAATTCCCAGGTACATTTTCTCATAACTGCAAGATTCCTGAGCCTTCCCTTTCACATACATTATTCCTTCTATTCACTTCTGTACAGATCACATGTCTGATGTATGTTGTGCAATGAAATTGCTCAGTCTCTGCTTTCTACAACCTTCATATAAGGTCATGCGAAGTCATTTAAGACCAGGAATCTCTCTTGGATCCCCTCCAATTACTTCAATGTTATTGTTTTGTGTTACTGTTCGGGGCTTTTATCTTAAATGTTTTACATTTTATCGCTGAATATCTGCATATTATGTTACATTCAAGCAGACACCACAAAGGTCCTTGGTACTGCTTTTATTTATATATATATATATATATATATATATATATATATATATATATATATTATATATATATATATTATATATATATATATATATATATATATATATATATACTTTTATTTATAAATGATTAAATATTATATTATTTAAGCACCAAATTTAGTTTAGCCGTTTAAATGAAACCTTAGAGCTCTCCGATCTCAGACAGCACTATGTTGATAGAAATGCCAATTTAGCACTGTTTCACACATGTGAAACCCTAACAGGGTATTCCTGTATATATATATATATATATATATATATATATCTATATATATATATATATATATACTAGCGACTTGCCTGTCAAAAATTACGGCAATAATATTTGAAGCCTGGCAAGGCTGTTTGCCACACAATGCGTGGCTATGGCCCCTCTGAGCACCTTCGGCGCTCATCGCAAGCCCCCAGCTGAGCACCTTTGGCGCTCATTGCGAGCCACAACTTTCCTGCTTTGCAATGATCACCTTCGGCGCTCATTGTGAGCTTGTCCCCCTGTGTAGTTTAGGGGCCTCGCGATGAGTGTTACTGCCTTGGGTTAAGTGTTACGGCCTTGGGTTAAATGTTACTGCCTTGTATTAAGTGTTACTGTTTTGCGTTAAGTGTTAGTGCTTAGGGTTCGCATTTATGTACTTCGGCCTCATTTTACGTCCTTCAACCTAGTTTTTGCTGTGTTTACGTTTTTTCCGCAGCCATTTTTTTTCTTGTTGATTTTCGATCATTAAAAAAGACAGAATATGCCTCAAATTAACTTGCAACCTCATTCACAGGCTTCCTGGCTCTCTCCCTGTGCTGTGTGTGAGTGTGTAAGTTAATTTGAGGCATATTTGTGTGTTTTTGCAGGCTTTTCCGGTGGTTCGGCTGTTAATGTCGTATTTTTGCAAGCCCCGCAGTCCATCTACGTGCTTAACTTGCAACCTCATTCACAGGCTTCCTGGCTCTCTCCCTGTGCTGTGTGTGAGTGTGTAAGTTAATTTGAGGCATATTTGTGTGTTTTTGCAGGCTTTTCCGGTGGTTCGGCTGTTAATGTCGTATTTTTGCAAGCCCCGCAGTCCATCTACGTGCTTCGGGTCCTAAGTCATAGGAGCCGTAATTTTGCGTCCGTCACAAAGTCCAGGGGCCTCGCGATGAGGCCAGCGTGTCTCTGGATGAGCGCCAGCTGTCCCGCGTGTCCACCCCTGCAATGAGCGCTGAAGGCGCTCATTGCAGCCTAAGTCCTGCATGCCTCAACTGCTCGCCTTGCAGTATGACAACTATATTAATATATATATATACAGTATATATTTATATATATATATATATATATATATATATATATATATATATATATATATATATATATATATATGTAGCGGAACCCATCACTGTTTTAAACTGTTTTATGATTATTATGGTTAAAATATGATCCTACTATATGTATGTTGGTTGATGTTCTACAGAATATATTGGCTCAGAATATTAGCCAGACTTTTGCAGACCTAGTCTAATAGATAATCCTGTTACAGAGATTCAAGAGATAAGAAAGTTGTAAAGGATCCTTGCATTTTCCAAAGTGTTTTCATTCTCTGATAAGAACAAAGAAGAATGATCTAATTAATGTCTGATTGTATCCACGTTGCCAGGGAGGTGTGACTCACCTATTGTCCTATATGTGTATTGTATGGGGGATATGTGCAATGTCTGCGTGTTATGTGTACATACTTTTACTAACTTTTGAACCCCTGGTCTGATTCATGCCATTTTTGTATATGTTGTTCCCCTGGGTGAGAGATATTGAATGGTGCGGGACTTAAAGGTGTACCCCCTGTATTTGGGGTACATCCAGAATGTGGTTAAAATTGTGTCTGTTTTAATTGTGTTACCTGTTATCTGAGGGGAAGAGACGTGGGGGTTGAACCATGTATATAATTGGCTGTTGTGATAATTATGTGGATGTAGCCCTTCAGAGGGCACCATTGCATAAAAGGAGATTCCCTGTCATTAAAAGTTAGTTCCTCTTGACCCTTCAAAACGTAGCCTCGTCTCGTTATTTGAGGGGATCGCTATCATACTGGGGATTGCTATGCTTCTGCATACTCCCTTGAGCTGTAACTACTGAACGCTTGTTCCTGATGTACTATCCTTGGAGTCTGTGGTGGTTTTGGTGTCCGGTGCGGTGCTTGTAGGCCTCGACGCAAGCTAGGACTCATCCATCAACGGAGGTACCCGGTCGGGGTGCCAGTAGATCCGTTACATTGGCTGGCAGTGGTGGGATGGCATCCTAGTAAGAGGAAAAGCAGCACGGAGACACCGGTAACGTTTGGAGTTACAAATTGAGGGCAACGCTAGTATCCGTACAGCGCCCCTGGCTACAGCAGGATGGAACCGGCTAGTTTTCAGACAGCGTTTCATGATGAGGAGGAGGAGGCGGCCGCGGACTACAGGGATGCAGACAGAAAGGAACTCTGGTATGATGCCCTGGAAGATGCCCAATGGCGGCGAGGTGAGAGTCTCCCCAGTGATGAGCAGCGGCTACAGAAGCGTGTGGCGATGCGGATGTATCTATTGGGAGAGCAGCCCCTGGATGAGTGGGTGACAAGACTAGAAACCCTGGTATGGCGAGAGCTCTGGCTAGACAACGCATACCAGGCCCTCTGGTGGCATACCGTTCGACTTACCCCCTGGACGTCTGAACACGACTTACCGGAGGGGGATGATTATGATGGCCCGGGTTTATTATGGGATGCCTTGGAGGACGATATTGATCTTGGCAGCACGGAGGGGCCTAGGTTTTGGGACATCTACGACTACCGGATGGGCATGTATGTCTGGGATGACGAAGGCGAGGTGAGCAAAGACATGACCCACCTGGTAATGAGAGAGTGGGAGCTGGAGCAGGACTACCAACACCTGCTCAGCCTTGTGCAGCCCCAACCTACTCGACAAGCAGAACCAGACTTCATTGACTGGTCCTGGGATGACCTCCAGATGGCAGGTAGAGATGGGACCGAGGTCTCTCTACCGGCCCTACAGAGGGCAGAAGGTGTCGTCCTTCCCCTCTAGCGGCAGTGTGAACCCCAGGGGCCAGAAGGTGTCGTCCTTCCCCCCCAGCAGCAGTGTGAACCCCAGGGGGCAGAAGGTGTCGTCCTTCCCCCCCAGCAGCAGTGTGAACCCCAGGGGGCAGAAGGTGTCGTCCTTCCCTCCCAGCGGCAGTGTGAACCCCAGGGGGCAGAAGGTGTCATACTTCCCCCCCAGCGGCAGTGTGAACCCCAGGGGGCAGAAGGTGTCGTCCTTCCCCCCCAGCGGCAGTGTGAACCCCAGGGGGCAGAAGGTGTCGTCCTTCCCCCCCCAGCGGCAGTGTGTACCCCAGGGAGCTGAAGGTGTCGTCCTTCCTCCCCAGCAGCAGTATGTACCCCAGGGGGGCGAAGGTGTCGTCCTTCCTCCCCAGCGGCAGTGTGTACCCCAGGGAGCTGAAGGTGTCGTCCTTCCTCCCCAGCGGCAGTGTGTTCCCCAGGGAGCCGAAGGTGTCGTCCTTCCTCCCCAGCGGCAGTGTGTACCCCAGGGAGCTGAAGGTGTCGTCCTTCCTCCCCAGCAGCAGTGTGTACCCCAGGGGGCCGAAGGTGTCGTCCTTCCTCCCCAGCGGCAGTGTGTACCCCAGGGAGCTGAAGGTGTCGTCCTTCCTCCCCAGCGACAGTGTGTACCCCAGGGGGCCGAAGGTGTCGTCCTTCCCCCCCAGCGGCAGTGTGTACCCCAGGGAGCAGAAGGGGCCATCCTTCCTCCCCAGCGGCAGTGTGAACCCCAGGGGGCAGAAGGTGTCGTCCTTCCTCCCCAGTGGCAGTGTGAACCCCAGGGAGCAGAAGGTGTCGACCTTCCTCCACAGCGGCAGTGGGTACCCCAGGGGGCCAAAGGTGTCGTCCTTCCCCCCCAGCAGCAGTGTGAAACACAGGGGGCAGAAGGTGTCGTCCTTCCCCCCCAGCGACAGTTTACCCTAACCAGGGGAGACACCAATCTCCCAGACGGCGCAGATGGGACCGTGGTCTCTGCGCCCACAGCTTGTCCAGATCCCCAACTACCATCACTGGGACAACCAGAGGAGGGGGTAAGTACAAATTCCCCTCCCCAGCTAACTTCTAATGTGGCCCCAGGGTTAACAGAGGAAATGTTAACCCCCACTGACCCCCACGTTTCCCTGGCTACTGAGCCGGAATATGTCCCAAGTACCCCAGCAGAAGAGCTGACAGCGGGGCAGAGTGCAGTCGGCCTCTGCCCTCCCTTTGTCCCTTGTACAGAGCAGGATGTCCTGCAGGTTATACCAGCAGAAGAGCTGGCATCAGGGCAGAGTGCCGCTGGCCTCTACCCCTCAAGTCCCCTCAGCGTGTTGCCCCATCACCACAGCAAAATATCCATGTACCTGGTTAGACTTCCCCCCAAAGGAGAGATGTGTGACGAAGTGCCCTTCGCCACTTTGGCTTGGAGAGGACTGTTTGCCAGCCTCCTGCCCTGCGACTATGGCCCTGGTACATATTGCCCTTTGGAACCAGTGTTCGGCCATACCAGAGTGTAAGTCACTCATTCTGGCCCTTTACATACAGGGGGGTCATTCTGTACTTGCCCTGTGTGAACCATGATACCCCAGATAACTGTGCCATGAAGCCCATTCATATAATGAAAGACTATGGGAAAGACTTTAGCTACATGGCAATTGAACTGTGTGAAGAGGATCTGAGCGCTATTCGGTAGTTTTGTGCGCTCAGATCCCAGCTATCTGGGGATATGGGAAATGTGAGTAAATGTGAATTGCAGTAATGCTGATGGGTTGTCAAACTAGAGAATTGACCAACAAATACTTTTGTCCGGACATCCCCAGGCCGATCCGTTGGGATCAGACCGTGTATGCCGGCTTATGGTCACGGGGGAGGTGTGTAGCGGAACCCATCACTGTTTTAAACTGTTTTATGATTATTATGGTTAAAATATGATCCTACTATATGTATGTTGGTTGATGTTCTACAGAATATATTGGCTCAGAATATTAGCCAGACTTTTGCAGACCTAGGCTAATAGATAATCCTGTTACAGAGATTCAAGAGATAAGAAAGTTGTAAAGGATCCTTGCATTTTCCAAAGTGTTTTCATTCTCTGATAAGAACAAAGAAGAATGATCTAATTAATGTCTGATTGTATCCACGTTGCCAGGGAGGTGTGACTCACCTATTGTCCTATATGTGTATTGTATGGGGGATATGTGCAATGTCTGTGTGTTATGTGTAAAAACATACTTTTACTAACTTTTGAACCCCTGGTCTGATTCATGCCATTTTTGTATATGTTGTTCCCCTGGGTGAGAGATATTGAATGGTGCGGGACTTAAAGGTGTACCCCCTGTATTTGGGGTACATCCAGAATGTGGTTAAAATTGTGTATGTTTTAATTGTGTTACCTGTTATCTGAGGGGAGGAGACGTGGGGGTTGAACCATGTATATAATTGGCTGTTGTGATAATTATGTGGGTGTAGCCCTTCAGAGGGCACCATTGCATAAAAGGAGATTCCCTGTCATTAAAAGTTAGTTCCTCTTGACCCTTCAAAACGTAGCCTCGTCTCGTTATTTGAGGGGATCGCTATCATACTGGGGATTGCTATGCTTCTGCATACTCCCTTGAGCTGTAACTACTGAACGCTTGTTCCTGATGTACTATCCTTGGAGTCTGTGGTGGTTTTGGTGTCCGGTGCGGTGCTTGTAGGCCTCGACGCAAGCTAGGACGCATCCATCAACGGAGGTACCCGGTCGGGGTGCCAGTAGATCCGTTACAATATATATATATATATATATATACTATACAAATACTGTATGTATATATATATATATAGATAGATAGATAGATAGATAGATAGATAGATAGATAGATAGATAGATATACATACAGTATTTGTAGTTGGGACCCTATCCCCGTATGGCCAAAGCTACATCATCCCGGCCTGAGAAGAGGGCCAAGGAGTGAGTAGTGATTGATGAGCAGAGGTGAGAGGTGGGTGTTGATTGTGGCGTGCTTGATGGTTGAAGGTGAGTGGGGTTTATATATGATGGTGTGGGGAGAGGGACCCTCCCACAATTTCAGGTATTCACCTGATTATCTATCTATCTATAAATTATTGTTGTTTAGTCATTCTGCTGTTGCCATCTCTGCATGATCTTATGAACCACAGCATGCCAGGCACATTTTTTAGCCTATGCACCTCTGAGCTCCCTCAAGCTCAGGATCATTGATATATATATATATATATATATATATATATATATATATATATATATAGCTACATAATAATTGATGTTGTAAAAAGACTTTAAGTCCATCAAGTTCAACCTTTTTAGATCTCCTCTGATCTGCAATACGTGGATTTATTGTTATATATTCAGAGTTAGATATTAAAATTACACCCCCTCCCCCTGCTACTAGTTTTAAGGGATTAATTAAAGAAGATATTGCCTTTGATCTTTAACTGTTATATACAATTTTTCCTTTTCCCAACAAGATATTTTTTTATTATTAATATTCTTATTATTTATTTATTTATAACATGCAAACATATTCTTTAGCACTATATAGGGGTTAAAGACAAGGCAAAAACTATTTGAACACAATGCAAAAGAATAGAGGGCCGTGTTAATGAGTTTGATTTAAACATAGCACTTGTTTCCAAAACACTTTACAAGATTGAAATCTCACAAACTTACCATCTAAAGTGTTGGGTGTGGTACAAGAGGGTGTTGTATGCATTGTGCATATTAAGTATATTTGATACTAATACGATCTATGTGAGATTCTATTGAAAAGCTGCCACAATGTGGTTGAGTGTAACCATAGGACTAAACAGAGGGGAAATCATTCCCCCAACACGCACAAAGGCAACCAGCAGTGCTCTAAAAATCCAATATGGATGGTCAAGACAAAAGCAAAGTCTGCTAAAAGTAAGATTTTTCCCCAAACCTATTGTATTTAGCTGCTAATATTAGTTTTGTTACATACTTTTAAGAGTCACTGTGGTGAATTTTTTGATCTTTTCAATAATAGTAATAGTAATAAAAAAAAAAAAAAAAAAAAATATATATATATATATATATATATATATATATATAGAGAGAGAGAGAGAGAGAGAGAGAGAGAGAGAGATTTTGCTGTTGCTGTGTGTGTCTTTTCAGTTCTCTGCACTGCTCCTTATATGAAAACTGCTCCAGGTTTCATATAAGATTCCTGCTCCTCTCAGTTATTTACATTATATTTTTGGCACAGAACGTGCAGCATGTACCATCAAGGCTGAGTTTATAAATAGAGTGTACACAATGGAGTTAAAAGTAGCTGGGAGTGAACATAAAACATTTTAATGTCAAAGATAACATAACAGCTTGACTCACCCACACCCAAGAATGTAGTTATTGTTTGGATAGGGGAAAGGGACAGGGAGGCACAGAAGGGAGGCACTGGCTATCCCTGCAAGGATCACAAGCCCATGTTCATTATTTACACTCTAAAAATAATAAGAACCTTATTAATAAAGTTAATTAACATATTTTCTATCATACATTTATTTTTGTTACTTCCATGAATGATCTATAGTTTAGAAAACTAACTTAAAGTGATATAGAAATATGCAATTAAAAGGGTTTGCCTCCACCCTGACCTCTTAAATGAAACAAGGTTTTTGCAAGTGGATTTTCCTTTGCAAGTAAAGGCTGATAAATTACAGAGTGCACTAATTGTGCCCAGGTGAGAGGGGTGTGGCTTGACTGTTAAACTAGTATAAAAGGTTTGTGAGCTGTTTTGGGGCCATTTGCAAGTGGATTTCCTTTGCAAGTAAAGGCTGATAAATTGCAGAGTGCACTAATTGTGCCCAGGTGAGAAGGCAGAAGTTAATATAAACAGGA
This sequence comes from Discoglossus pictus, assembly GCA_027410445.1. Classification (NCBI taxonomy): domain Eukaryota; kingdom Metazoa; phylum Chordata; class Amphibia; order Anura; family Alytidae; genus Discoglossus; species Discoglossus pictus. The sequence continues at coordinate 164,054,044 of CM050170.1, forward strand.
GAAGGGGCGAACTTGTGAGCTTGCGAACACTTCTAGTATAAGTGTAGTTCTAGTAAAAGTTTAGGAGTTTAAATAAAAGGAGGGAGTTCAACGAAAAAGGGGGGTGGGGCAGATTCATAGTGCAAAGTGGGATGAATAAAAAAAAGATAAATATATTAAAAAAAATGTTTAACAAAACTTTATACAAATATATTATTTTATATTCTTTATTTTTCCCACTGAATTTTTGTAGACAATATTAATAATTATGAGTCAGTCCAGTGGCAACCTCACTCAGTGTACATCCTGTCATATTTATGCAATACTAGAACAGATGATCCAGGGTCCATACCTCTATGAGAGGTGTGAGCATGTTGCCTCTCTGGAAGCTCAAATTGGAGAACTGGAGAGGAGAATTGCAGCACTTAGTGATATTGCTCCACTGGAAAGGGTGTTGGTGCTCACAGAGCACAGTTTAGATGGGCATATCATGGAGGGTGGAGCTGGGGATAGTGAGGATGTCCAGGGAGGTAGAATAGGCAGGTTTTGGTGGTAGGGTCTCTATTATAAGGAATGTAGACAGTGTGATTTGTCACCCAGATCCCAGCAATCGAACAGTTTGCTGTCTCCCGGTGCTCGGGTTCGTCATGTTGTGGATCAGTTAGACAAATTATTTGGAGGGGCTGGAAATGAACAGGCGGTCTTGGTACATATTGGTACCAATGACAAAGTTAGTGGAAGATGGAGTGTCCTAAACAATGATTTTAGAGAGGTAGTATTTTCTGAGATACTACCAGTGCCACATGCTAGCCCAGAGAGGCAGAAGGAGCTTAGGGAGGTTAATGTGTGGCTAAAGATGTGGTGCACTAATGAGAGGTTTGGGTTTTTAGAGCACTGGGCTGACTTCTCACTTCAGTACAATCTCTACAGCAGGGATGGATTGCACCTTAATGATGAGGGAGATTTTGTGCTAGGGGATAGGATGGTAGAAAGGCTGGAGGAGTTTTTAAACTAGTAGGTAGGGGCGGGGGGACTAGATATAAGTAATGGTGTAGAAAGTGTAGAGGGTATAAGGGATGAATTAACAACTAGTAGGGGAGGTGATGGGGGAGGGGTAGTATAGTCAATAGGGAGGTAGTACTAAATAACTCAAGTACAGTGGCAGGCACTCCAGAACTATAGACTCATAACATAAGGTGTATGCTTGCTAATGCCAGAGACTTGCCAGGAAAATTGGGAGAGTTAGAATTATTAGCAATTCATGAAAAATGGGATTTAAAAGGCATTACCAAAACATGGTGGGATGAATCTCATGACTGGACTGTTAATCTGGATGGTTATAACCTATTTAGGAAAGATAGAGGCAATGGTAAAAGAGGAGGAGGGATTTGTCTGTATGTTAAGCCTGAATTTAAGCCTATAGTCAGAGAAGATATTTATGGGGGACCTAGTGGTAAAGTTGAATGTTTGTGGAATAGAGTTAAATAGCAGAGCAGCAAATTCCAAAAGAATATTAGTATGAGTATGCTATAAACCCCCAAATATAGCTGAAAGTGAGGAAATACAATTAGTGTTACAGATTAGAAATGCAGCTAAGCATGGTCAAGTTCTAATAATGGGAGATTTTAATTACCCTGAAATAAACTGGATAAATGAGACCAGCAGCTCAGCTAAGAGGAGCAGGATCTTGAGTACACTCAGGGATCATTATCTGGCCCAGGTTACACAAGAGCCTACTAGAAATGAAGCTATAAGATTTAGTCATAACAAATAATATTGATATAGTATCAAATGTTAAAATAGGGCAACCTTTGGGAAACAGTGATCACAACACAGTCTCATTTGAGATTTAATTAAAAAAACAAAACTGTAAGGGGCCAACAAAAACTCTTAATTTTATAAGGGCAGATTTTAACGGTCTAAGGGAAGCAATACAAAGTATAGACTTAGACAGAGAACTGATAGGTAAAAACAATGAAGATAAATGGACAACATTAAATTCTTACTAAATATACATACACATTGGCATATACCATGTGGGAATAAAAGTAAACAGTGTAAATCCCATCCAATATGGCTTAACAATGACTTAAAGATCAAGATACGGAGTAAAAAACAGGCATTTAAATTATACAAACAAGAGGGGACAGAGACTGCTTTACGGGAGTACAAGGAAATCAAGAAGGCTTGCAAAAGCGCGATTAGACTGACTAAAATAGAAAATGAAAAATGTATTGCAAAAGAGAGTAAGACTAACCCTAAAATATATTTTAAGTATATTAATAGGTAGAAGGCGGTTTAAGGTAGCTATAGGAACATTACAATGTGACACAGGCCGTCTGAAAATGAGTGACCAGGAAAAGGCAGATGAGCTAAATAGGTTATTTTCTTCGGAATACACAAGGGAGGTACCAGTGGTTGGGACACTGCAACATAATGGGGCTACACTACCTTTGCCAAATAATTGGTTAACGCAGGAAGTAATCCAAAAGAGGTTGGAAAAAATGAATGTTAATAAAGCCCTGGGTCCGGATGGAATACATCCAAGGGTACTGAGGGAACTGGGTTCTGTAATAGCCAAACCATTATATGTAATTGTTCAAGATTCACTCAACACTGGGTCTCTACCAGATGACTGGAGAAAAGCAGATGTGATACCTATATTTAAAAAGGGAGGAAGAGCAAATCTGGGGAATTATAGACCAGTGAGCCTCACTTCTGTAGTGGGGAAGCTTTTAGAAGGGTTAATAGAGAATAATATAGAAGAATATGTCTATTTGAACAGGATTATAAGTAGGAGTCAACATGGATTTGTGAGGGATAGGAAATCTAATTAGTTTCTATGAGGAGGTTTGGATCAAGGCAACTTAGTGGATGTAGTCTTTTTGGATTTTGCAAAGGTTTTTGATACAATGCCACATGGAAGACTATTGTGCAAACTACTGCAATAGCAGTAAATACCTGTGTATGGATCGAGATCTGGCTAAAAGACAGGAAGTAAAGGGTTGTGGTAAATGGAACATACTCAGATTGGACTAATGTGGTAAGTGGGGTTCCTCAGGGTTCAGTATTGGGTCCTCTCCTTTTTAACATATTTATTAATGACTTAGAGGTAGGACTGGAAAGTAGTGTCTCCATTTTCGCTGATGACACGAAGTTGTGCAAGGTAATTAAATCAGATAATGATGTGCTTTCCCTCCAAAGGGATTTACATATCGTTGATGAATGAGTATCTAAATGGCAGATGATATTTAATATGAATAAATGTAAAGTTATGCATCTGGGAAGGAAACTAGCCATGCAATTTATAATCTTAATGGAGCAAATCTAGGTGTATCAGATATTGAAAGGGATTTGGCTTGTGGACAACCACCTAGGCAACAGTGCTCAAAGCCAAGCAGCAGCTGCAAAGGCAAATAAAATATTAGCATGTATTAAGAAGGGTATAGAAGCAAAGGGAAGCAAATATAAATAATATAAATCTCTAGTACGCCCTCATTTGGAATATAGAGCACAATTTGGGGCACCGCTTCATAAAAAGTACATTTTAACAATCAGATGGTGTCTCTCACCAACAGGGTTAAACTACATTAACAAACTGCATGGAAGGCTGACTTGCAGGTAACTCTAGACGACAGCCAATGGAATAAGATCCTCAAACAAGCCAATACCTCTTCACTAAACGTGAAACTCTTTTAAGACAATAATGAGGTGGTACCTTACACCAGCAAGACTCCATCTTCTGAACAAAACACACCCTGACACATGTTTTAGGGGCTGCACAGACACTGGTACACTGATTCACATGCTGCGGGAGTGTCCGAAAATAAGACCCATATGGACAGCAACATACGACCTATTAGAAACACTTTTGGGGACAACAGTAACACAAAAGCCTAAGGAAGCTTTGCTAGGCATTCCAATTACGGGGCTATTCAAATCAGAACAATGTTGAACAACACAGATATTTTTGGCCACGAGATGCATCATAGCTAAACACTGGAAACTTACCTCCCCTACTTACATTGAAGTACTTCACAAAATCAGGTTCATTCGGGCTATAAGCTCACTTTGAGCTGAAATTGATGAAAGATACCGTCGATGGGCCTCCTGCTGGGACTTATGGACTCTACGAGGTCCACAATAAGGTTCGTGTGAACTACTTTTATGGGTTGACCTGATGTTTGATCTATGGTTTCACCTTACTGTACCTCCTGGACACATGTCTGCTTTGAGGAATGAATATATGTTCAAGACCTTGTGTGACTTTATATATATGTTTTACATGTTCATGTGTTATTCTAACCAAAAATGAAAAACTTTGAAAGAAACTTTTTGATATATCTTGTTGATACTTGAGAGATTTGTTATATGATTTGCTGAACTTACGATGTTATATTTGTTTATTCTTTCAATAAAAAAGTTAATTACAAATAAAAGTACATTTTAGAGCTGGAAAAGGTACAGAGGAGGGCAGCAAAACTAATAAGGGGAATGTAAGGGCTAAGTTATGAAGAAAGACTAACCAAATAAAACGTATTTTCTCTAGAAAAAAGGCATCTAAGAGGAGATAGGATTACCTTATAGAAATACATCCAGGGTCAGTATAAAGATTTGTCAAGGGAGCTTCTGGTGCCAAGAGGTTTTCAACTGGCAAGAGGACATCCCTTGAGGTTAGTAGTAAAAAGATTCCACCTTAAAGAAAGAAAAGGTTCTTCACAGTAAGGGTGGTTAATCTGTGGAATTCTCTTCCAGAGGAGGTGGTGACAGCGGATTCGATAGATAACTTTAAAAGGAGACTGGATTTATTTCTAATTAAAAAGGGCATTCAGGGTTATCCTGGATAATTAGAGAGAGAGTATTGATCCAGGGAGAAATCCGATCGCCAGTATCTAGGGTCAGGAAGGAATAATTTTTTTTCCCCTTTGAGACAATTGGCTAAGTTTCACTTGTTTTTTTTTTTCTTTTTGCCTTCCTCTGGATTAATAATTCAAAAAAAATAATATATTTTTAAAAATAATTGATTAATAATTAATTAACAACTAATTAATTAATAAATAACTAATCCGCATATTGCAGATCAGAAGAGATCTTAAAAGGTTGAACTTGATGGACTGAAAGTCTTTTTTCAACCTTTACTATGGCCCTCATTCAATTGCAATTTGGCCAATTGAATAGGAGTCTAAATAATCACATAACATATTTTGTTAAAGAAGTTTTTAGTTAGTAAACATCTATCCAAAAGCAAGGTTTTTTACAAACTAAAAACTTATTTTAAAAAAATATGTTATGTGCTTATTTGGAGCACTATTCAATTGCCCAAATCGCAATTGAATGAGACCCTATGTAACTATGTAACTATGTAAGGTCTTGTCAAAGGCATTCATAAAAGATCTGAGTTATTTTTATCATATAAACACATATAATTGTAATTAGTTATTAATATAAATTTGAGTAGAAGTGCTAGATAATTCAACTGGGAAGTTGGACATTGTGAGCATAGATTATATATACAGGATTTACTCTCTTTAAGCATCCTTATCAAGGGCTTTTTATGAAATCTCAAAGTGGAGGTTGATAAAAAAAAAAAAAAGTGCAAGCCCAGCTGGCTAAATGGTAATAGTAAATTCCAAGGAGATTTTGCTTTCTATCCCAATATCCCTTATGGGTCTCAAAGTATTGTGTGTATATATATATATATATATATATATACACATATATATATATATATATATATATATATATATATATATATATATATACATATATATATATATATATATATATATATATATATATATCAGTGCTTCTTGGATTGCTAATTTATTAGAAATACTTCATATTTTAATGGAGCGAGAAAACAATTCTTGACCTGGGTAATAATATAGTTAAAACTTAACTTTTTTCACTTTTAAAACTAGGAATCTTGTAAGTTATCAAAAATAAAATAAATAAGATTGCCCGTCTAAAAATGCTGAATTAACACCTACAGTGCCTTGCAAAAGTATTCACCCCCTTGACTTTTTACCTAGTTTGTTACATTACAGTTCAATATTTTGTTCATCTAAATTTTATGTGATGGATCAGAACACAATAGTCTAAGGTGGTGAAGTGAAATGAGAAAAATATATACATAAAACTATTTTTTGGAAATAGAAAACCGAAAATTGGCATATTCGTATGTTTTCACCCCTTCGTTATGAAGCCCATAAAAAGCTCTGGTGCAACCGATTACCTTCAGAAGTCACATAATTAGTGAAATGATGTCCACCTGTGTGAAATCTAAGAGTCACATGATCTGTCATTACATATACACACCTTTTTTCAAAGGCCCCAGAGGCTGCAACACCTAAGAAAGAGGCACCACTAACCAAACACTGCCATGAAGACAAAGGAAATCTCCAATCAAGTAAAGGACAATGTTGTTGAAAAGTATAAGTTAGAGTTAGGTTATAAAAAATATCCAAATCTTTGATGATCCCCAGGAGCACCATCAAATCTATCATAGCCGTACGCTCCATAGAGTTGGGCTTTATGGCAGAGTGACCAGAAGAAAGTCATTACTTGGCACGTTTTGAGTTTGCGAAAAGGCATGTGGGAGACTCCCAAAATGTATGGAGCCATCAGAGAAAACATAACCAAAAGAAAACCACCCCCACAGTGAAACATGGTGGTGGCAGCATCATGCTTTGGGGATGTTTTTCAGCAGCCGGGACTGGGACACTGGTCAGAGTTGAGGGAAAGATGGATGGTGCCAAATACAGGGATATTCTTGAACAAAACCTGTACCACTCTGTGCGTCATTTGAGGCTAGGATGGAGGTTCACCTTCCAGCAGGACAATGACCCCAAACACACTGCTAAAGCAACACTTGAGTGGTTTAAGGGGAAACATGTAAATGTGTTGGAATGGCCTAGTCAAAGCCCAGACCTCAATCCAATAGAAAATCTGTGGTCAGACTTAAAGATTGCTGTTCACACGCACAAACCATCCAACTTGAAGGAGCTGAAGCAGTTTTGCAAGGAGGAATGGGCAAAAAACCCACTGGTAAGATGTGGCAAGCTCATAGAGACTTATCCAAAGCGACTTGGAGCTATGATTTCTGCAAAATGTGGCTCTACAAAGTATTGACTTTAGGGGGAAGAATAGTTATGCACATTGACTTTTTCTTTTCTTTTTGTCCTATTTGTTGTTTGCTTCACAATAAAAAAAACATCTTCAAAGTTGTGGGCATGTTCTGTAAATTACATGATGCAAATCCTCAAAAAATCCATGTTAATTCCAGGTTGTGAGGTAATAAAACACGAAAAATGCCAAGGGGGGTGAATACTTTTGCAAGGCACTGTAAATAGAGATTACATTATAATATTTTTAGAGACAATTTTATATCTCAAATGTTGAATACCTTATGTAATTCTCTCAATTTAGAGATTAAGGGAACCCTCACTGGTGTTATATATTATATATTTTCCACCATGGTGATTTTACCTCTTATTGGCTTATCTACTGTAATATTATCTAACTTTTTCCCAAAATTATAACTAATTTGCTTTATAATCTGGTATGATAGCTAACCTTGTATGATCTAGTCTCTATTACATGGAAACAATTTCTATTAATGAAAAGCACAAAATACGTTCTTAGTGTTCCACAGGGGGATAAAGTACCCCCAACAGTTTCACCCTAGCTTTCTCAGAGAGAGTCTGAAAGAGCAAATGCGCTCAAGCGAAGATCCCTTGATTTTAAGCTTTAGGCTCCTCCTCTATTTATGATGTCATAATTGGTTCCCCAAATATAAGTTTCCTTCTTTTCCATTTATTTTCATCAATGAAAACATGGAAAGGAAAGAAACGTACATGGAATCAAACAATTGATTGGTATTCCTGAGTGTCAGTCACTCAGACAACACCCATTCCATTCAATGGATAACACGTAGAATTAAGTATAAGAAGAAAAAGAAAAAAAAGAAGGGTAGAGACACAGGGGAGGGAGAAGAGGGGGGAAGATACACAGGGGAGGGATATGGGGGGGAAGAGACACAAGGGAGGGGGGAACAGACACAGGGGAGGGAGATGGGGAAAGAGACACAGGTAGGGGGAAAGAGACACAGGGGAGAGGGAAAGAGACACAGGGGAGGGGGAAAGAGATGCATGGGAGGGAGAGGGGGGGTAAAGTGACACAGGAGGGAAAGACAAAGGGGAGGGGGTTAGAGATACGGGAGGGAGAGTGGGGTAAAAACACGGGGGGAGATACAAGGGAGGGAAAGGAGGGGGAAAGGAGACACAAGGGAGGGAGAGGAGGGGGGAAATGAGACACAAGGGAGGAAGTAGACAGGGGAGAGACTCGCAATGAGCTCCAAAGGCGCTCATTTCGATGCCCGTGATGAGCGCCAATGATAAGCACCAAAGGCTCTCATCGCGAGGCCAGTAATGTAGAGGGGGATAGGCTCCCATTGTGTGGCAAAAAGCACTGCCAGGTTATTTTTTTATTGCCGTCATTTTTGACAGGCAAGTCGCTTGTAATATATAACACCAATGAGGGTCCCTTGATCTCTAGAGCAATTCAGTGAACTACATTAGGTATTCAACATTTGAGATATAAAATGGTCTCTAGAAATATTATAATGTGGGCTCTATATAGTTGGTAACTCGATGGCATGACTTTAGAGCGAGGGAAGACGTGTGAGCCGTCCTGTGCACGCACAAAATGCATGAAAAAAAGCGTGCACCCACACCAGAGCGCCAGTACAGTGCTGCACTCACCCTCTCCTCTAGTGTCCTGCTCCTGTGGATGTACCCTACCTCCTCGGCCTTCCTCCACATATACAGCCTTATTAAATTGCGATTCAGCAAATTTAAAAGGTCTCTGTTTAAGCACATAGCATATTTTTTTACAGAAGTTTTTAGTTAGTGAAGACCTTGCTTTTGAATTGAACTTCACTAACTAAAAACTTCTGTAAAAAAAATATACTGTGTGCTTAAACAGAGCCCTTTTAAATTTGCTGAATCGCAATTTAATAAGGCTGATAGACTCTAAGCAGGGCAAAGACCAGGTGGGTGAGTGTGGTGGAGAGTTCTGGGGGGGCTAAAGAGAGGGAGAGTCTGGACTGGGGGGTCCTGCTGTGACTGAGTGAGTGGTTGAGTGCAGCATTTTACAGGCGCCGGGCTGGTGTTGGTGCGCTCGCTTGTCGGTGCGCACATGACGTCGTGCACGTCGCCTGAGCTATAATGTCAGTGTGCCTGGTAACTCACTGAGTATCTTTAGACTGCACAATCTTACTTGTTTTATTTATTGTTATTTTATAAAGGAGTGCTTTAAAGCTCTCTTTTTTTCTGCCTGAAATTATACAAGTTGTGCTTGCCCTCAGGCAGCTCATGAAAACATGAGGGTAATCAGTTACTGATAACAAGACTAGAGTGATGGGAAGATCTCTTGAGCTGAGTGACAGCCAAAATATAGTAAACTAGTTTCCAATAACTTCCAGTTGCACATTTTTATATTTTTATTGTTATATTATTATTCTACCATCATATGCACTTTTTCTGTGGCTACATAATTAAAACCTCACTGGATTCTCACGATAGTATATACATTATCAGACTCAACAAAGGTGAGAAGATAAACTATAACCCCAGACACAGCCTCTTTGAAGTACAATGGGTCTGTAGATTTATGTCCATGTGTGTGGTTGGGCCCCGGGGAGACACAGGTCCTTTGATGCTTAAATGATTCACTAATCTGTACCACAAAACATTTTCTTCTAAACTAAACAATAAATCAGTTTGGAAGGAACAGTCTGGATTTCTAAACTAAACAGCCACAGTATTCTATGTAACCCTTTAAAGCACCAGTATGGTCAATTTTTTGTCTACATTGTTCCTTGAACAATTAAACTTGCAATTATTCTATATTACAGAACATAAAGGGTAGGGGAGGAGATCAAAAATAGCTATTGTAGTATTGTTGTTGTTCAGTCGTGGCCAACTCTCCTTGACATTATGGACCTCAGCACATCAGGCACATCAGTCTGCCACTGCCCCTCTGAGCACCCTCAAGCTCATGCTCATTACTTCAATTACTTCACCTATCCTTCTCCAACTCTGCTGTCCCCTTCTTCATGTGCTTTAAGTCTTTCCTAGCATCAGAGTCTTCTTTAGGGAATCCTTCCTTCTCATAATATGTACAAATTATTTGAGCTTTAACCTCATGATCAAACCTTCCAGTGACCAGTTTGGCTAATTTTCCTGTAGTATTGATTGGCTGGATCTTCTTGATCAGCATCAGAGACATTTTTGTCCCTGACCCCTTTTCCAGTTACTGGATCTTAGCCCACTGTGCCACCATAAAGGACAGACTGCTTGGCTCCAGCCACTGGACTATGTACATATACACCACCATTATATTGTAATCTATTTTGTCCAATTGTTTGCCCGATAAAGTTAATGTACTCTATTTGAGGTCTGGACCATTAGACATGGAGACAGCATTATGTGTATTTGGGGGTAGGCCAATTGTTCACATGTGCCAGATAGGATGCCAGGATTCCAGACTATTAGACCCCATGTTGAGTCAATCTTTGTCTCCTCTGATCTGCAATATGCAATTTAATTGTTAATTGATCCAGAGGAAGACAAACAGAATAAAAAAACAAGTGAAACTTTGCCAATCATCTCAAAAGGGGGGAAAAATGAATTCCTTCCTGACCACGGATACTGGCGATCTGATTCCTCCCTGGATCAATACTCTCTCTGTCTCTAATTATCCAGGATAACCCTGAATGCCCTTTTTAATTACAAATAAATCCGGTACGCTTTTAAAGTTATCTATGTAATCCACTGTCATCAATGCCTTTGGTAAATAATTCCACATATTAACCCCCCTAACTGTGAAAGGTGGAATCTTTTTACTTCTAACCTCAAGCGATGTCCTCTTGTCAGTTGAAAACCTCTTGGCACAAAAAGCTCCCTTGACAAATCTTTATACTGACCCTGGATGTATTTATATAAGGTAATCATATCTCCTCTTAGATGCCTTTTTTCTAGAGAAAATAAGTTTAATTTGGTTAGTCTTTCTTCATAACTTAGCCCCTCCATTCCCCCTATTAGTTTTGTAGCCCTTCTCTGTTCTTTTTCCAGCTCTAAAATTTCCTTTTTATGAAGTGGTGCCCAAAATTGTACTCCATATTCCAAATGAGGGCGTACTAGAAATTCGTATAGTGGTAGAATTATATTTGCTTCCCTTGCTTCTATACCCTTCTTAATACATGCTAATATTTTATTTGCCTTTGCAGCTGCTGCTTGGCTTTGAGCACTGTTACCTAGGTGGTTGTCCCCAAGCACTCCCAGATCCCTTTTATTATCTGATACACCAAGATTTGCTCCATTAAGATTATAAATTGCATGGCTATTTTTTCTTCCCAAATGCATAACTTTACATTTATTCGTATTAAATGTCATCTGCCATTTAGATGCCCATTACTCTATTTTATGTAAATCCATTTGGAGGGATCCAATATCATTATCTGATTGATTGAATTACCTGGCACAATTTTGGGTCATCAGCAAAAATGGAAACAATACTTTCCAGTCTCACCTCTAAGTCATTAATAAATATGTTAAAAAGGAGAGGACCTAATACGGAACCCTGAGGAACTCCACTTACTACTTTAGTCCAATCTGAGTATGTTCCATTTACCACAACCCTTTGCTTCCTGTCTTTTAGCCAGCTCTCGATCAATAAGCAGATATTTACTGCAATTCCTGTGTCCCTTAGTTTGCACAATAGTCTTTCATGTGGCACTGTATCAAAAGCCTTTGCAAAATCCAAAAAGACTACATCCACTAAGTTGCCTTGATCCAGGTTCCTACAAACCTCCTCATATAAACTAATTAGATTTGTTTGACATGACCTATCCCTCATAAATCCATGTTGACTCCTATTTATAATCCTGTACAAAATAAACATATTCTTGTATACTGTCCCTTATTAAGCCTTCTAAAAGCTGTCCCACTACAGAAGTGAGGCTCACTGGTCTATAGTTCCATGGATTTGCTCTTGCTCCCTTCTTAAATATTGGTATCACCCCTGCTTTTCTCTAGTCATCTGCTAGAGGCCCTGTGTTGAGTGAATCTTGAAAAATTAAATATAATGCTATTACAGAACCCAGTTCCCTTAGTACCCTTGGATGTATTCCATCAGGACCTGGGGCTTTATTAACATTTATTTTTTTCCAACCTCTTTTGGATTTCCTTCTGTGTTAACCAATTATTAGGTGAAGGTAGTGTAGCTCCATTATGTTGCAGTGTCCCAACCACTGGTACCTCCCTTGTGTATACCGAAGAAAAGAACCTATTTAGCTCAGCTGCCTTTTCTTGGTCACTAATTATCAGACAGCATGTGTCACATTGTAATGTTCCTATAGCTTCCTTCCTGGTCTTCTTTCCATTAATATGTTTAAAACATATTTTAGGGTTAGTATTGCTGTCTTTTGCAACTTATTTTTTATTTTCTATTTTAGCTAGTCTAATAGCCCTTTTGCAAGCCTTGTAGATTTCCTTGTACTCATGTAAGGCAGTCTCTGTCCCCTCTTGTTTGTATAATTTAAATGCCTGCTTTTTCTCTGTATCTTGATCTTTAAGTCATTGTTAAGCCACATTGGATGTGATTTACTCCTTTTACTTTTATTCCCACATGGTATATGGTGATAAGTATGTATATTTAGTAAGGATTTAAATGTTGTCCATTTATGGTCAGTATTTTTACCCATTAGTTCTTTGTCCCAGTCTATACGGTGTATTGCTGCCCTTACACCGTTAAAATCTGCCCTTTTCAAATTAAGAGTGTCATGATTTAATTGTTTAAGGACTCATATTGCCAGTAAATGTGAATATGGCCAATGGAGCATAACATTGTTGCATTGGGATTATGTGTTATTGTGTGTGGTTATATGTTGCCTGTACTTGGAAATATTTGTTATAAAATATATGTGGAATTGGTAAGAATGATCTGCACGGAAATTATATGCAGGACATTTCATCTGTACAGATACAGGCCATCAGTAAAGACAGCTGCCTGCAGTCCTAGGCAAACACTTGAGCTTTACATCAAGGTTTTCTGCCCTAGCTAGCCATGGACAACTGGCCTATCATTTTAGATATCTGATGAGAGTTATCTCAATTGTTATAGCAACCAGGGCTACAGGGCAGATGTGTGACATCAGACACATACACACAAATGTACACAAGGGTGTGGTATTTGAGAGTATACATATGTTGTTTTGATCATTCAATAAGGGTTCAGTTAAAGTTTTCACATATCCACAGTGTGAGACTATTTCTGTGTTTGTATCCTGACTTGGGGAGTGGTCTTGCCATAGGCCACTAGTAACCTGTATCCTGTATTCTCTGCCTGTACCTTTGGGCATTGCCCTCTTCAGAAGCCATATTTTGTGCCACAGAGATCAGGAACTACACAATTCTGCTGGGGTAGGTTTGAACTAGGTTCATATCAAGCCCCCTTGAAGAAGCAGATCGTGACAAAGAGTTTTTGTTGGTCCCTTACAGTTTTGTTTTTTTACTTCAATCTCAAATGAGACTGTGTTGTGATCACTGTTTCCCAAAGGTTGTCCCTCATCATTAAGGTGCAGTCCATCCCTGAATAGCGATTGTACCCATGTAAGAAGTCAGTCCAGTGCTCTAAAAACCCAAACCCCTCCTTAGTGGGAGAGAGACAGACAGCAAGAGAGAGAGACAGACAGCAAAGAGCGAGCACAGAGAGAGACAACACACGACAGACCATTCACATACCTACAGCACAGAGAGAGAGATAGCAAGAGTGAGAGAATGTGAAACACACTATAGCAAGTGAAATAACAGACGCCATTTTACACCTGAAAGAGAGAGACGGCACACACACAGCACAGAGAGATACATGAAATAAACAGACAGTACACAGACAGACAGCCCAGAGAGAGACAGACAGCAAAGAAAGAGAGACAGCAAAGAGTGTGAGAGAGACAGCACACTCAGAGAGAGAGATATCACAGATAGAGACAGCACACAGACAGATAGCACAGAGGGACAGAGACAGAAAGCAAAGAGAGAGAAACAGACAGCAAAGAGAGAGAGAGACAGGAAGCAAAGATAGAGAGAGACAGACAGCAAAGAGAGAGAGACATACAGCAAAGAGTGAGACAGAGAGCAAAGAGAGAGCGAGACAGACAGCAAAGAGAGAGAGACAGAAAGCAAAAGGAGAGAGACAGACAGCAAAGAGCGAGATACAGAAAGCAAAGCGAGAGAGACAGACAGACAGCAAAGGGAGAGAGAGAGACAGACAGCAAAGAGTGAGAGAGAACCCACCACAAAATACAGCACAATTCATATGACACACGTTACTAGTATATATATATTTATATATTACCATTTCCTTTTTTTTGCTTATTGTTTTTAGGATAAACAAATAGAGTCTGGGATTCATTAAAGGTAACAAGACTTTAGGAGAAGTGAGTCTTACTGTGTTCACTAAACTCAGTCACTCGTCTCTGCCATTTTCCTGCTCATTTAGGGCCTCATTCTATTATCGGCTGTAAATCGGCCGTAAGGCTGCGATTCCTTGCGGGGGTTCAGTTAACTCGCGATTCTATTATACGGCCCCGCAAGGATCTCCCCTTACGGCCGGCCGCATATCTTAGAACCGGCCGTAATCTCAGAAATATAAAAACTCAAAAATAAATTCAAGCCTGCACTGTACAGCTCTGTAAATGCTAGGGATCATATTGGGGGACATGAGGATTAAAAGGAACCCACTCTCAAGCTTGCACATCAGCCCAAACCCGAGTTCAAATTAACTGTTTATTTTCCGGCTGCGGCGTGGGTGTGTCTGAAGTGCTCCAAGCACTCTGGTCTTTTTACATGGATATTTTACGGATATTAAAAATAAAATATTTTACGGATTTGAGTACAGGATAATTATGTGCTATTTTTTCTAACACCTAAAATCCCTTTATAGTCTTCTCAAAGTGCAGGATGGCTTTATTAGAGCTATTTTATGTGCTTAATTGGTGCTAGCGAGACCTCTTTCCTGCAAGTAAGCTGCGGCTCGCTTTTAGCCTTGCAGAGAGGTTTCCCGGAGCAATTGAATTGCAAAACTCTTGCGGCCGTTTTAGATCAAAGGCTTTCCTCCGGCGCGAGCGGCCGCAAGAGATAGCAAGGCACCGGCCGCAAGCCTGCCGGAGCCTCCGGCCATAAGGGAATAGAATAGCCGAATAGCTTGCGGCCGGTCCTTGCGGCCCCGCAACGGCTGCGGCTGCTAATAGAATGAGGCCCTTAGTATGAATTGAAGATACATTAGATGAATGTTTTTACTTAAAACATTAACAGAGAACTCACTCACTATATTTCCTAATCAGTGATTCACTCCTAATAACTTTGCTAAATGATTTCTCGGGAAGTGTTTGTTCCAACCAGGATATTTGGATGTTATTAAATTAGATGTTTTATAAGTTTGTTATTAATGCAAAAGAGCTGCAGGGAAAGTCAGTAGGATGCTGGGATGTATTGGAAGTGGAATTAGCAGCAGAAAAATAGAGATACTAATGTATGCCTAGTCAGACCGCATCTAGATACTGTGTGCAGTTTAGTAGACCAGATCTTTAAATAATAATAACTAGAAAAAACTAAAAATGGTGCCGGGCCTAAAAGATACATTTATAAGTAAAAACTTCATGACCTTAATCTGTGCAGATTAGAAGACACAGGGAGAGGGCCAATATGATAGAAACCTTTAAACATATCAAAGGATTTAATAAAGCTCAGGAGGGAAGTGTCTTCCAGAAAAAGAGGAATGCAAGAACAAGAGGTCATGACTTGAAAGATTTAGGGGTAATGTGTGAAAGTGCTAGTTTACAGAATGGTTAATAGATAACTGGAACAGCCTATTAGTGTATAAGTAAAACACAGTGAGGAATTTAAGCATTTCTGCTGTAAGTACAAGGTCATGCTGAGGGTTAATTAAGTCAAGCTTTTCAGGTAGAGAGGATGGGCAGACCATATTAGCTTTTGTTTTCTTATCTGCCTTCAAATCCTTGTTTCTAGGTTTTATATTGTGTGGATATTCTATATTAATTATAATAGAAACCACAGAGAAAATCAGAAACTTACTTGACAATGTGTGTTAGACTTGTGAGTTGTACTAATGCACAATGGGAGGTGGGTTCCCTGGTGGTCCAGTGGTAAGAACTCGGTGCTTCCACTGCTGTCAACTTGGGTTAAATTCCCAGTCAGGGAACCAAAAGGGTCACACCACCCTGAAGCTTAGCAGTATTGGGCCTGGTCAGTACAGGGATGGGAAGCTACCTAGGAATACCAAGAGCTGTATGTTGTGGCCCACTGGAGAAGGAACTGGCAACCCACTCCAGTATCTCGGCCACAAATACCAAGTGGATCTGCATAACCATGGACATAAAGATGTTACACCCCATGAGGTCACAGAGAGTCAGAAATTACTGAACAACATAAAAAAACAATGGGAAGTGGATACAGAGCAGTAGTGATGTCATAGCATTTATTGCAGAGCTCATTGTAATTGGAACACAATGAGGCCAGGATCTGCAATCTTTTATAACTAAAGAGACAAAATAAATGAATTCCTTAGAGTACAAAACCAAAAAGCCCAATTAAATTCCCTCAACATTGAAAATCGTAGCCCGTAATGTAGCCCCTATTAAATTGGCCCCGTAAAGCAACCCGTCAACGACTTGCGAGGTAAGGGCGAGAAAAGGCTACGGGACGTGGAAATTTGACCTGCGTGCACGCAAATCCTTTGATCTGTCAAGCCCGTAACTGTTACGTTTCCAATCACGCTGTTAAATTGCAACAAATTCACTGGCGTTCATGCCTGCAACCCACAAATGGAGCCAAGAAGCCAATGGGTACTAGAGAGGACCCGCTAGGGGGGTAAAGTCCTATCAGTAGCACTGTAAATGCCAATATACACACACTACTGTACATATAATAAAAGTGAAAGGGATGTTAGGTATTAGAATTAAAAGCACAAGATTCTCAAGCTCACAAATCTGCAATATAAAATACTTTATTTCAGGTTTAATCTCTGTGTTATATCGATCCCGGCAATGTGTTAATACATATAATGAAACTCGCATGGACTAGAATATCATATTTACTGATTTATCAATATTGCATTATTTCTGGAATGTGGGTCCGATCGTGATTTGTAATTGAAGCCCGTAAGGCTTTGAAATGTTCTCATTTAATAGCTCTGTAACGCAGCCGAATTTAAAGCCAGCAGCCCTTGTGGGCTTGCCGATGCTGCGACAGGCTTTGAATTTAATAGGGCTGCATCTGTTTAACTTAGATACTCTTATTTTAAAGGAGCATCCTGATACATGGTCAATATTGCAAGGAACTTTGAAGGAGTTTGAGAAAAATGCCCAATGTTTGTTAAACGGACATTATCTTCCAAACAGGGAGTTGGTTATACCTTAAAAGCATTACAAACAAGCTAAGCATTATACTATCCTTTTTGGCTACATAGCAAATCATTAATGAGAGAAATAGCCATGGGCATAGGAGCCCCCAAAAATCTAGGGGGGGGGGGATAAAGTTTAAGAGACAAAAAAAATGTGGCCCTGAGTCGCGCAATTCAACACTACTCCCATGTAATATAAACTATGGGTCAAAGCTTTCATGGGAAAGACATACTGCTCCATACTGCTGGTTATGCATGATTAAGCTTAATTTTGGTATTTTTATGTCCTCTGTTCATATAATATGCCCCCCCCCCCCCCCATTTCCTACGCCCCTGTGTACAGCATTGTTTTTTTGTGGCTAAAGTGCAGCTCAATATGCTAATATGCAGCTCAGAATACTTGACAACAGTGAGCCATGGGATATCAGTAAATGACAACATTGAGTGCCATTGTTTTGCCCACCACAGGTAAGTCTCTGACTATAATTAGCACATTTGCATAAAGTACAGCAAAATCAACAATTAATTTTCCATGAATGATAATGTTAAATGGATAATACAATGTTTAACCAGTTCACGCTCTTTAAGAATAACCTAAGAAATTAATTTTGGGGTGACAAACTTGAGTTGGACAGAAGAGCCACATGTTGATCTGCACTGAGCCACATTTGACTTTAGAGCCATAGGTTGTTGGCTCCTGCAGTGCGGTTTGCTGCAGCAGTGGGGGAGACCCTGGAGACCCTCTAATTTTGCTGTACAAATGAATCATGAATACATAATGGGTCAAAGAATCACAACCAAAAACACTGGAATAAAACAGATAATTAACAACTAGTTTGCATTTTATTGAGACTTGTTACATTGTACGACTTTTTTTTGTCCTTTTTCCAGAAAGTAATAAAATGATAAAGTAGCATTATATTTCCGCTTGCCGTTTGCAGGAATACAAAGTAATCATTTTGCAAGCCAAAGTGTCACTTTGGCAGGGATATGTAAAAAAATCCAGCAAACATGCTGAGATAGCATTGAATTAAGTGGATTTATTTCTGAGATGTAGAAAAGCCAAGATTATATTGCCAGAGGGTTACCCACACCAAACCTCAATGGAAATGATCAAGCCTTTCCCAAAATGTATGCAAAAATTATATGATTTGTTATATGTGATAAATGTATTATTATGGTACACACAAGTATGTGGTAATGTGCTAAAGCCAGTGGGTATGCATATTATTTGAATTTATTCCACTGGATTTAATCTTTTTTACATTCAAAATGTATAAGGATGATTGAAAAAAAGAATAAAATATCGTTAAAGAAAAATGTGTAAGTAAATGTCAGTATTTGCTTACAAATATATAGATAAAGGTACAAATATATTAATATTTTTGGCATTTGTTCTCCAAATAACGACCACAGAGTAAAAATAATGATATGATGAGCAATGATATATTCAGTAGGATATTTTTATATGGACATTATTGATTTACAGTATATGGATTTTAATTTGAATCATATTGGACTAAAAGCGAAATGAGGATTGGAAAAGACTATAAATAAGATGAGAGTGTATCACAACATCCCTGAGGAAGCTATTGTTGAAACGTGTAGGAGGAGAAGCCAGATATCTGGAACAACAGTATGGATGTAACCAGATACAAACAAGATACCAAAGTACCAGGACACAACCTGCTGGAGATATGACCCTCCACAGGAACTAAAAATAAATAAGAATTGCCACAAGTGTTCTTTGATTTAATTCTCAGTGCAACCATTACAACTTTTACACATATCACTAAATAGACATTTTTTGCAGCTCACAAAGACACAGACTCTGTAGTACTTGCTGTGTTGTGTCTCATACTAACCAATCAGTGGCCATCTCTCAGCAACATCCTGCAACATGCAGCTGAGATGCTGTCCCTGATAGGCTAGGACACTATACTGCACATCCAGCCCTACAGAGTCTGTGTCTGCATACGCTGCAGTGCGCAGACTCATACCGGGAATGTTTGTTTGATTTTAGTCAGTAAAAACAGAGCCTATAAACACTCTTAATAAAATAAAGTACATAAAAGTAAATAGATACACAGGGATATTATATACCTAGTAAAATCCAGGAACCTTCCATTAAGGTAAAGATGTTTAAGCTGGGCTTTGAAAGATGTTTCTGGTATTGTGGGCAGAGAGTCCAGAGGCGCCAGGCTATTAATGAGAAAGGGTATAGGGAAGAATAAGATCTAGAACTGAACTGAACAAGGAGACTCCAGAGCAGAGCAAAGAGAACAACCTGATGTATATAGAGAGATGAGAAGAGAGATATAAGGAGGAGCTGAGGAGTGAATGGCCTGAAAGCAAAGGAGACTTTTATAGGATAATCTTGACTTATTATTTAAGTATCTATGAAGTGTCACACTTAGAGAGTGTACAATGAATTAGATATCATCAATCTAAGATTGCTCTATAAAACTCGTGACATATTTTAGCAATATGGGTAGTAATTTCTGAAGAAGAAATCACACCCCCCCCCCCCCCCATTTTTTGTCAGTCCTGGGAAATCCCATCTAGTGTATGTAAGACCACACACTCTGAATATGCTCTGGTTTATGTTGCGGTGAAAGGGTTTCTCTGAGAGGATGTAAAGTTTCACAACCTCAAGAAGCCTCACACACATTCCTGAAATATGTCATGTTTCCCAAAGATACATATTTTAGGTTAATCAGGCTTTTTCCAGAAGTATATTATAGTATAGTATAGTATATTGGTTACTCTAAATTCTCAACACTGACTTATATCCATAACACCCCAAAACACTAATGTAATATAATTATTATGAAATATAAACTTAATGTTACACAATTTTGTCAGTTGTCCATCCAAAAATGAAAGGACCAATGAGGTTCACTTTTTTCTATATATTTTTGAATAACTAATCTTGGGATAATGGAAAACATATTTTTAGTAAATAAATTAATTAATTAACTTAAACAATTTCACTTTTCTATTAACTGTTTGGTTCATTTTCCTTAAATCAACACACAAGATAATCAGTAGAAAAGGCATAGTTAACTTTTATCTTTTATATATGATTTGTGACCAATATATGGATTGCTTGTAAGGTGTTTTATTGTGTATTATTTCTCTTATTATCTGAAAAGATTTTCACTCTTTCCAAGTTTATTTATCAAAGACCATTAATTAAATTCACATTGGAGGTAAAAAACATGAAGTTTGTACCAACAGAATAACATATAATGGCCACATAGACTTTTAAATATTAAATACTTATTATTATTATTACAATTTTTTGTTCATAAGAGTTTATTTTAAATTTAGAACCACACAGGCCATTTAATAGCAGATTTGAAGAAAAACAACTAACCCCAACCCCGTGGGTGTGTCTTTAGGTTACAGCTGTGTAACATGGCAACAATTATGAGGAAGAACAGGAAGAGAGGGAGAAGTTTCAGAAGGGGAAAATCATTTACACTTGGGGCATCTTCAAATAAGTGAAATATAGATTTTATATCACAATTAGACTGAGGAGGCTAAAATTAAATAAATTTGTTAAAACCTTCATATAAATCAAACAAATGCCTATAAAGTCCCTTTATTGTCATGAAGGATTATGTTATAGAAAAAGGATGAATACATGGACTGGCTCGTGGCAGGGATTACAAGGGCTAATATGGACATGATATTATAAATTGCCTGGGTTAGGCCTAAGACTCTCCCAAAATATACAACATGCAAAGGAGGAACTACGGTCAGAGTTCATTGTCTGTATTTGGTGGGTACATACTTACTCTTTACTATAAATGCTGTCTTTCCAGACATACCCATAAAGAGGAAATGTTGATACAACAGAGGAGCAAAATGCTGTTACATTAAGAAACTATTTATATATTATTAAATACAGTGTCTGAGTGCTGTCTGTGTATATACTTTATATACATTATACATTGTACAGAAGGGAGAGCAACAATTTGACACAAAACTGGCAGTTACATTAATGGGACCCTAACACGTCAAAATGATCTCCCATCTCCTGTGGAGTCTACAATGGACAAACATCCACCCATACTGATGCAGAGAAGATGGTTAATGCATTCAGAAATAAAAAAAAACCAGCGTGCATGCTGAAGTTGTGCTGACGTATGGGTGCCGACAATTGGGCAGCACACAAATGTACGCTGGGCTACAAGCGTTCATGCGCAATAGCGCATCCCTACCAGCTTCCCTTCTCTCTCCCCCTGTATCTGTCACTGGCAGCTCTATTAGAGACCCCTTAAACCCCTATACTAAAACCCCTACACTGCCTATACTAAACCCTCTGTCCCTTGCCTGTACCCCTGCCTGATCTCTCTCCCTTCTTCTACCCGCTTGTTCTCTCCTCTCTGTCTCCCTCCCTCCTCTCATCCACATTTATCACTTTACTTGATACTTACCCCATCCCACAGGCAATAGTGCGCCCCAACATCTGCGCTTGGCATCTGTGAGCTGTCCAGGTGTTACTGCTCCTCACAAGGCCTGGCTGTGGCCCATTAGTTGGGGCGCACCCTTGCCCATGAGATGGGGTAAGTAATAAATGTGGATGGGAGGAGGGAGACAGAGAGGAGAGAACAAACAGGTAGAAGAAGGGAGAGAGAACCGGCAAGGGACAGAGGATTTAGTATAGGCAGTGTAGGGGTTTTAGTATAGGGGTTTAAGGGGTCCCAGTGAAAGATACAGGGGGAGAGAAAAGGGAAGCGGGTGTGCTATTACGCGTGAGTGCTTGTAGCCCAGCGTACATTTGTGTGCTACCCAATGGTCGGATCCCATACACTGGCGAGACTTCAGCACGCTCGCTGAAGATGGCATGCCAAAAACCCTAGTGTATGGTGGCAAGAAATTGAAGGACCACTGTAATTTAGGAAAAAACATCCAATTTTTGATAACGGGTCACTACTAGTTTCTTTTTAAAGAACATGAAAGCCAATCAGAAATATTTGTCCAGCTCCTAAATGCTAATGTATGGCTCAGAATGCTAAGTTGTGACTTAATAAGGGTTGGAGAAGGCATCTTGCTCCAGGGTAATGATGTGGTTATTGTTTTTGGCACCACAGAGATAGACAAGCAAACTGTGATACTAATTCGCACATCAAAGCAATGAATTTGTATTTGTGAGTCACTCATTTGAATATTCCCCTTCTGGATTGTTACCTTGTCATAGTAAAGGGGCATGAATATCTCAATGAAGCAGTGAACTATAACATATAGAGTCACCTAAGATGGGCAGGTCATAGCAGAGAGGTCAGACAAACTGAGTCCCAGTGGAGATGCAACTGGTAACCTACTTCAGTTTCTTTGCCAAGAAAACCATATGAATATGTACAATCAGACATAACATCATGGCACTGGAAGATGAGCCCCTCATGTCAGAAGGAGCCTACCACATTACTGGGGAAGATCTAAATCTGATGACGAACCCTATCTAATGAAGTGGTTTGGCCAAAGTCGAGAGGACGCCCTGCTGAGTCCACTGCTGCAAAGAACAATTTAGTATAGGAACTTGAAACATTAGAATTATGAACCAAGGCAAACCAGACGTGGCCAAACATGAGATGACAATATTAAACATTGATATCCTGGAAATTAGTGAAGTCAAATGGACTGGAATGAGAGATTTCATATCAGACAACCATCAGATCTTCTACTGATGTCAAGAATCCAACAGAAGAAATTTAGTGGACCTCATAAAAAATCAAAGGGTGGCTAAAGCAGTGCTCGGTTACAACTCAATAAATGACAGAGGCAAGCCCTCACAGTGATCCAAGTCTATGCTCCAACCCTGGATGCTGAAGTGGCTGAAGTTGTCCAATGTTACAAGGATATTCAACACCTCCTAGATATAACACCAAGAAAAGTTGTTACTATCATCTTAGGAGATTGGAATGCCAAAGTAGGGAACCAAAAGTTTGGCCTTGGAGTACAAAATGAAGCAGGTCAGAGATTAGTAAATTTATGTCAAGATAATTTTCTGGTCATAATAAGCACTCTCTTCCAACAGCCTCAGAGACGACTCTACACATTGACATTACAAGATGGACAACATAGAACTTAGATTGACTATATACTAAGCAGACAAATATGGAGGAGCTCTATACAGTCAGCAAAAACAAGACCTGGAGCTGACTGCGGCTCAGACCACGAGAACTAAATTGACGAAAAGATAGAAAATCATCAGACCAATCAGTTACAATATAAATAATATCCCCAATGAATATGCAGTAGAAGTAAAGAATAGATGTCAGGGACTAGACATGGAAGATAGAATGACAGAAGTTTGGACAGAAGTTTGTGACATTGTCCAGAAACCAGCAACAAGGATATCCCCAAAAGAAAGAAAACTAAGATGGCAAACTGACTATCTGGTAAGGCTTTGAAAGTAGCCCAAGAAAGAAGGAAAGCGAAAGGTAGTGGAGATAGGAAAAGATTTGTCCAACTGAATGCAGAATTCCAGAGGATAGCAAGAGGAGACAAGGAGACATTATACAATGAGAGATGTAAATAGATAGAAGAAGATAACATAATAGGAATGTTAAGAGATTTCTTCAAGAAAATTAGGAATCTCAAAAGAACCTTTCATGCCAAAGTGGGTGTAATAAAAAAAATATTAGGGACTTAACAGAAGAAGATCAGATAAAAAGAAGAGGTGGCAGGAAAACACTGAAGGATCTAAACAGCATCTAGGAATTCACACAGTACCATTAATAGCTATGGAAATAATAAAAAAATTACTTTTACTGGCCATCAAAATACAAGATTATCTCTTCAATTCATGTAAGTGTGCAGTTACTTGTCATATAGGTAAATGTCAAAATGTATCTACAGTAATAATGACGCATATTTGTTTAATACACATAAATAAATAAGCAACTATTTCTGATATATCATTTAAAGTGTAGAAAAATTGGACATTAATAATAATAATAATAATAATAATAATAATAATCTAATATCAGACTCTATAACTCTTTATTATTATGTTGCCTAAAACACAGTTTAGCTTAGGAAATTATTAACTGGTTTAGAATTTAATAATTTCGCTGATCGGCTGATTTGGAGGCTTGGCATGATAATGCATCAAAAAGGGTTTTAAACAGTTAAACATAAATAATTACAGCCTTTAATGTTTAAATATTATATTCATTTTTTGTTTTAATGATGACAGACATTTTGTCTTGGTTCCTAAAATCTGTGAGGAGTGGGAGGACCTGTGGATTCAGGTAAGATCTGTATTTATTTCTGTTGAAAATGTGCTCTGCGAATAGAACACATGAAGACAGAACTCAGCAGCAGAGTAAGGCCCCATGTGATAACCCATCCCCTCAAGCTACAGACATACTAGCAGCCTAAGATTGAATCCACCATGTCACAATCAGTCATCTAAGCATATACAGCCTTATTAAATTGCGATTCAGCCAATTTTATAGGGCTCTATATAAGCACACAGCATATTTTTTTACAGAAGTTTTTAGTTAGTGATGACCTTGCTTTTGGATAGAAGATCACTAACTAAAAGCTTCTGTAAAAAAATATGCTATGTGGTAATACAGGGCACTTTTCAATTGGCCAAATCGCAATTTAATAAGGCTGATAATTTCCTCTAAAAATGCTTTTATACTTCAATAACGACAAACTTTAACACAGTATAAATTCGTATTTAACCGACAGAGCTTGCTCTAATTGCTTAACACATACAATCTGAGAATTAAAGGACCACTGTGCAATGAAAAACATACATATGTTTGAAAAAATTTAGTAACTAAGAGCATAATTAAGTAGGAAATATAAAAAAGCCTATTTTCAATTAGTAAAAATCAAATGTTACCTTTGTTAGAAGATGGGAACATCCATAATACTTTGGTGGAAGTTGTGTGTATTTGAAAGAAAGCATTAACATCTGTGGACAGCTATGGTTGCCCCGCACTGATATGGGTGAAACAGTGACTGGGTTGGTGTCCTGCTAATCTTATGATGTGCATGAAAGTTGTGTTATAACGACAGGCATGTGCTAAAAGGTGCCATGTACAAAGTGGCATTGGATTAAAAAGTGAAAATACATTGTGAGCTCATTTGCATGTCCCTGCCCAGTTTCCTACAATACAGTGCAACAACTGCATTTCTTCAGATTCCGAGTGGGAAATCCTTTTTTTAACTTTTTTTTGCTGGACCAAATATACACACCAGTTATTTTTGTTGTTGTAAAATTATTGATGCAAACGTCCTGCTTCTGGGCATGTGATGGGATTGGGGTGTGGTGTCAGTTTCAATCTGATCCAATTATCTAACAAAGAATATTGACCTCTCCCTGTTCTATCCTTCCCCGCTCCTCCTTCCACTGACATATACATAAATACACCCCCCTTCTGGTCCAGTTTTGAAGATGTGATGTAACAAATACAAAATGGATTCCTATATTTATTAATAGAGTCTTCAAAAATTCAGATTTTCTCTAAATGAATCTGCTAATGTTGTTATTTTGCTACATACTTCATAGAGAAGGGACTTTTGTTTTGAACTACATTGGCCTTTTATTAAATCCACTTACATAAAGTAGTTAGCAGGAAAGGAAGATATTTTCAAGATCATTTCATAAATGAAAATTTTTAATAACAACCACATAATTATATTTATATCTTGTTTTTCTGATGGCTCTGCAGTATCATGTAGTCCTCTCAGGCACTGATGGGTTAAAACAGTGAAAGTTACCATTAACAAGCATAACACATTACAAACAAAGCAAGCCTTGGAATTAGTCACATATCATATTAAAAAGAACAACCTTTAACTCTGTGCAGAGGATCTATCTGCCATCTGTTTTACATATCTGAATCACAAACCCTGATTACTGCGGAGAGAACATTATTCAGCCGCACGCCCGTCTGTCTTCGCCCCTTAGTCACTCCTAACTATTTTGCCACTTACTAATACAATACTTAGAAAATCTGTCTTCTTTCTGTTAGTCACCCTGGAATAATGTTCAGTTTAATCAGTTTTTAATTAGAAAAACGTGTTGATGGTTTATCATGACATAACTACGTTTTTTTTTTAAATAAATATCAACAGAAGTAAGGCAATGGTGTTATCTGATCACTTATGTAAAGCAGTACAATTAAAAAGTCATAAAAAGTTACTTTTTTGATAGTTTTAGATGTATGGTGGTCTCATGATGTTTAAAGGACCAGCCTGTCGCCAGGTAAAGAGGGTTATGAGTATATAGTCCACCATTTTTTTAGTTAATAAATGTGTGTTTATAGGGTTAACAAGAAAACCATTTGGATTTAAAACAATCGTACCTGCCTGAGGTGCTGGGTCGGTCTCCACTTCTCTGCCTGCTTCATGATTCAGGAAGCCATGAGATAAGATTTCATTTCATATACCAGGCTTCTTAATTAACCATTGCTTGGAAATCATGCAACAAAAATAGTGGCATCGCTAATTACATCAGGTGGGAGATGGTTAAACCTGCTCACAAAACAGGAATAAGGGAGTTAAGTACAGGTCCTGAATAATTAAACAGCTACCAGATGAAAGGGACATCTGTATGGCTTTCAAACAAACATTGTAAGTTATGAAAAGGGAGGGAGTGAAGATTTTAATTACTTTAATTGGCTTATTGATAACTTTATAAACACACATGTCTTGAACTAGAAAATGATAGACTAGATACTCACAGCCATCTTTACCTGGTACTTTTACTGACCCCTAAAGTGTTCTATTTCTAATATGCTCTTATGAAGAATTTGACTTGATAATGGGGAACTGTTTTTTGAAAGTTTATAATAAATAATTAAATAGCATTTCTATCCCATTCTATTAAAATACTCCCACTTGGAGTTGTCACTTGACTATACAGCTAAATAGCAGAATAATTACAGTAGGACAACCTTTGCAGACCGTGATGGAAGCTCCCATGACACAAGCAGAGTCTCCTTAAGTTTAGGTTGTTAGGTGTTGTTAGGTTATTACATTGTCATGCCCAGGAGGGCCCACTGGACACTGGCATGGGGATTGTAACATATATGACTTATATATGTAATATGAAATACGAGAATCCCCATTTCATGTTTAGTATCAAAATGACAAGTTTTCCTCAAGGAATATAATAAAGCAGGTCACATGAATCCTTGGGGAATAGGGCCAGAGTTATGGGGTAACAGGTTGAGGGAGTTTTGGAAGTCTTCCCATGTTCAGACTTATAGGAGCCAAGGAAATTTGGTTCAGGTGGGAATGGGAATCTAATTGCCCAGTGTTGTTTCCTTGTGTGTGGTTGTATCTATTATAGGAGCTTGTCACATGAACTCACCATCTCTGACCACAGGCAAGCTTTCATCTCAATGGCGGGCCAGGATACATAATCTCCCTTTTTAGTTAGCCAGCTAAACCCCCTGCCCCCCAACATACAGAACAAAGGGAGTCATTTCTTAATCGCTATTCTGATCTAAAAGGCACTGGCAGGAGGGGTCACTACAAAGGCTGACCTCATATGATTGACAGGTGGGCCACATAGCTAGAAACAGGAGGCTTGCAAATTGGTTAAGGGGACTGTTCCTAAGGGGTATGAATTGGTGATGAGGGGTGACTGCTGTGTTTAAAAATGTTGAATTTGTGACTAATAAAGAAGTTCTCACGGTCATCATACATAATTACGTGTGTGCTCGTTATTGAGGGAAGGTTTAATCCTGATCATAGGGGTTAATAATTCTGCATCTGCCTAAAAGATGGGTTACAATCAGTAACTGTGTTCCTGTGATCGTCCTGAGGGTCCAGCACTGGTCTGCTTCTATCTCTGCAAGCATGGATAACAACAAGAACCATCACTTATCAATGAATGGGTCAGAACCAAGGTCTGGGTGAGCCCAAGTGAAGAAGCGATCATGAAAGCTGGTGGCGAGTGTTGGAATCCCTGTAAGCATAAAATGCAGAATGTCTGGATAAAACAACATTCCTTATGGGGACCTCAGGGGTCTGTTCCAGGAGAGAAGGTTCCACGGAAAAATGGCTACTACCAACAGACCCAGATCCTGTTCCAGAAATAGCAACAACTGAGAAACAGGACATTTTTAAAACGGTCCAGATGGGGAGTGCTGTTATGGGCCAGATTTCACCACGGATCAGCCGGTGACCCTCCAGACACAAATAGTGCAGAAGATTCAGCGGGAGAAGTGAAGGGTACCTAACTGCCCTTCCCCAGTTCCTGTAGATGTGGAACTTCTGTCCCCAGTGTAGGAAGAAACCTTCTGCAGGTGTAAAGGTCACAGAGATGAGGAGAGCCACCTGACAAGGGAGGCAAAGGACAGTATTTAAAAATGTCATGACAAATAAGTATTCTATAGAAAATTTATAATGAATCATAAAAAAAACTGCAGATGCAAATTATTTGCAAATAATCTGGCACTGGCCTGTTGCAAAGTAGCAAGCAATTGAAATTGTATACATCTTTACCAGATTTTTTAACAGGCTTTTTACTTCAGCTTCGCATTATAATGTCACCATTAAAAAAAAGTTAGCATTAAAATGTATAGCTAAAAGATGAGGGGGAAAAAGGCAACAAGTCAGCAAGCAGTAAGAAAGTAAGTCACCAGAGTTCTCTGAGTTAAACTATTTAGTAAGGAAAAATATAATAATTAGCTAGTATTCTGAGGTCTGGATAAATAAAAATGATTTAACAGACCTGAAAGAATTGATCAAGTTTAAAGTGAAGCTGAGAGGCTCCAAATGTTAGGATTTCCGGTGAGGATCCTATATGCTAAGCACTCTTGTGATTGATAACAGAAGCAATGTGAAGCTCCTGGACACATTTGATTTTATGGATCTAATTAAACAGACCCTGACACATGGAATTCTGCTGCCTAAAAATGTATTTCCATGTAAAAAAACTTTTAATTATTTTCTTCAATAAGTTATGGTAAATTCGAAAAATGTTGGACTTTCACACCCATTTATGGCTTGGATTTAGGAAATGAAAAGGAGATCATGTATTTTACATATCACAAATGTTGTTGCTTCTTTGTGTACCATTTATTGTCCCAGGCATGTCACAAGCAGGGATTGACAACTCTTTAGAAATGTAGCTTCCAGGAATCTTGTCAGACAATGATTCATTAAACAATAAATCAATAAGTACACAGCTATAAAAGGATCTAAAAGGGTCTCACCTCCCTGAAATTCAAAGGGAGACAAGAGTAATGTTTTGAAATGCCAAGGGTGTTTGACCTCTCAGGCCAAGTAAATAAGTTACTGCACTTATAGAGTGTGAAGATCCTGGAGTTCAGTTGTGTGGTCATTGTCTGAGTCACAGAAAGAATTATCACTACGTGTCTAATTGGTCACTAATGGAACATCATTTTTAGTACTGCTCTACATTATCAAACTAAGTGAAAATAGTTTTCAATATTTAAAACTGATGCATGTTTCACTTAAGAATTTTTCAAAAAGCCTACTATTTATCTAGCTGCCACCCCTCACTACTTTCTTCATTGTGTATGTATCTGCTGGTTCTGAAAGGACCAATAATCACAAGCGCTCTGCATAAAGTCTATATGCTGCAAAAACTGAATCAGTTTTATCCTTTGGTTTTCCCAGCATACTAAAAACAAAGAGAAAAAGTATAAAATTGTTGCAAATGTATGTGTATAGAAGTAGCGTCTACTTTATGGTCCGGTGTCACGTCCTCAGCGCACAGAACAATTGCACGACGTCACAAACGGGGTGACACATGCGCGCAACGACAACTGCGCGCAAGATAATTGAGCGCCTGACAACTGTGCGCCATGGACTGAGCTAAGTTGAGTGTAGGGGTGTCAGGCTTAAGGGTTGTAGACTTAGGGGTTTCAGGGTTAGGCTTAGGGGTGTTAGGGGTCTAAGGGTTAGGCTTAGGGGTCTAAGGTTAGGGTTAGGCTTAGAGGTCTAAGGGTTAGGGGGGTTGAGGACGTTAGGGTACCTAGATAGTTCAAGCTTGTGCGCTTTTAATGGCGGGCATTTGCCGTCCGCATTTCCACAGCGCTCAATTGTCGCTGTTATCGGCGTGCTGCTGTTGGCGCGCATAGGGTGGGGTACTTTATGGTCCATTCAAGGCTTTATAGCTTCCAGATTTCTCTCCGTCCAACTGAGCTGAAGATAACACCAAGGTGCATAGACACTTTGAGGGCTTAAAAACAAAGTGTACTATTTAGAAATATATAAAACAGTACAAAAGAACATGGATTTAGCTATGTTTACAGTTCCCCACCTTGCTACTTGACTGCTCCACAAGATGGTCCAGACTTTAGAGGCATTTTAAGTTAAACAATGATTAAATGCACTCCAGACCATCTCCGTTGTTTTCTTGTGGGATTCTCACCACATTGTAGCAGGTTGCACTTTCTTCATTTTCATCATCAAAGTCATTATATTAGTAGTATCTTCTAGTATCTTCAGATTATGGAGCATGGAGGGTGTAAACAGAAGCGTCTGGGGAGAAGTAATAATAAAAGTCATTCAGGATTGTATCATTTTCAAAATACATGTTTTAAAGTGTGATTAATATATGCTGTGGGTAAGTTTAGGTGCACTTTGAAGATAAGACCCTTCCAGGCATAAGAGAGGAACCAAGGAACTTGGGCTGGTGGGAAGAGGAGATTAGTCAAAGGTTCTACTCTGTGAGCAAACAAAACCAACAACATTATAACACTTATATTCTTTAAAAATGAACCACTGTTAGGTAGATTTATAAGCATTTGAATAATGGGCAAGCTACATTTTAGAGATTCACATAGTTTGTTTACGGGTCAGTGACTGATGGAACTAGTGTCAGGTATGGGTCCATAAGTGATTTATATGGCACTCGGGTGAGGAGCCAAGGCTGCCAACTAATTATGGGATGAGGAATTGATTGTAATGATGGTAATTTAATAACATTTGATATAATGTAGGGAATCTAATAGGAGTGTATGGAGAAAGAAAGTGTGACTGGGTCAGATGGGGCGAGGAGCCCCCCATCTTATGACAGTCCCCACAGCAATATCATTTTACCTAAAAAGTAAAAACTTAGAGGCTGTATTATTTTTTAACATTATAAAACATTATAAATAGTATATTATAAATGTCATTCTTCAATAGATTATATATTAAATATAAGACTACAGTGTCCCTTGAATGATTGATCATGGTGCCTTCTAGCAAAAAACTACCTGTGTGCTCTAGAAATTAAAGAACAACTGCACTTGTCTATAGAGTAGGTAAAATCATTATCACCTACGTGATCCATAGGTATAAAAACACGTTTTTATGAGGACGTTTATTTTTATCGGTGAAGGGAATGGTGGGGGAGGAGGGAAGCTTTGTTGGATAATTGGAGTTGACTAAAATAAACATCACACCCCTTTCAGCGCACAGGCCTTGAAGCAGGCTACTTGCATTAAGAGCAACACATGGATGCCTGTAGGCTACACCAAAATTTAAAATGATACCCATAGTCAGACTCAAAGTTTGATTTGATACTAATTTTCTAATTAATTCCTAGGAAAACTAATTTTTAAAAACTAGGAACATAAATACAATGGTTGTGAATTATCATAACTTACAATACCTATTTAGGTAGATAAAGCTGTATCCCAATAATACTGAAGAGAACAATTAATAAAGTATGATAAAAACCCATTTAAAGCACCACTTAAATGTTCATACTATTGGGTTTCATTTGTTTATTTAGTTATTGATTAGCAATACAATCAGTAACTGAAACATTAATGTAGCTTATTGACATTTGAAATTAGCATTATTCAAATACTAAATCCATATACTAAATATTTTTGGCTAAATAACTAAATAAACAAACGAAACCCTATTGTATGAGTACTACATGATCCTTTAAGTTTTAAAATCAATATGGCTCGATGTACTCTTGCACATAGAGTTTATAATCTACAGTATGGTAAGAAAATCAAACCAGAAGTAGACTGCTTGCTTCAAGAAATGCAAGGATAGCTATCCATAAATGTAAACACCCCACTCACACATGTATTTTTCTATTTAAGAAACTAGCTTAATGACTTTGCCCATTTTTAATTGTGCTGTTAGTCAGACTCAACTTTGTCAAACATTTATATTTTATGGTATTTTAATGGAATGAATTATGTGGATATATTGTGTAATCCTTTACATTTTCTGAGTAATATTATTTATTTTTTAGAAAAACTATGAACACAAGAAATTGGTTACTTTACCCCTAAAATAATTCATGATGAATAATCCTCCTATTCATGCATAGTACCAGGTATCAATGCTGTGTCAGCAAATTATTTCTCAATCACTGTAAGATTTACATACACCAAATTACCTTTTCTTTCACTAAATAAAATAAATCCTGCCCTCTCCGATGCCAGCTGACCCAGGGCTTGTTTGGTTTGTTCGTTGCTTGGTAGCCGGGCTGTTTTTGCTTATTTTTATCCCATGGGCTGCTTCACAACACATTTTTTTTTTTTTACTTCCAAAGTTTTTATTGCTTGCACATCTGGTTTAGATTTTAGTTTCAAGACTCTCTATTCAAGGTGTGCTGCTACTTTTGAGATCTGTTTTCCAACTTATATTGTCATCTTTGCTACATTTAAGAGGCCACTGGCAGTATATTTTTCTTTTTTTTATAGTAGTTTTTACAGGCTGCAAGTAAACTGCAAAATACATTTTACATATAATACATTTAAAAAAATATTTTTTTAGATGTTTTGTATTTTTATTATGTTATTTTCTATGTATTTTATATTTATATTTTGTATGTAGTTTTTGTATTCATTTCATTTTATCTTTTTTGTATTTTATATTTATATGTTTTGTATTTATATTATGTTACTTTTCATGCATTGTTTTGTATATTTATATTTTGTATATGTTTTGTATTTATATAATTGATATGTATTTTATATTTTTATATGGTTTAGATTTATATTTTATTTTTTTATGTTTTTTATATTTATATTTTATATGGTTTGTATTTATATTTTATTTTGTTATGCATTTTATATCTTTATATGTTTTGTATGTATATTATTTATTTTTAAGTATTTTAAATTTATATTTTTATATGTTTTGTATTTATATTATTATGTTTTGTATTTATATTGATTTATTTCTTCTGTATTATATTTATATGTTTTGTATTTATATTATGTTATTTTCTATGTATTTTCTATTTACATTTTTTTATGTAGATTTTGTATTTACTTCATTTTATAATTTTTGTATTTTATATTTATATGTTTTGTATTTATATTGTTATTTTTATGCATTATATTGTATATTTATATTTTGTATATGTTTTGTATTTATAATTTTTTTATGTATTTTATATTTACATTTTTATATTGTTTGTATTTAGATTTTATTTGTTATGTATTTTATATCTTTATATGTTTTGTATGTGTATTATTTTTTGGGGGCATTTTAAATTTATATTTTTATATGTTTTGTATTTATATTATTATGTTTAGTATTTATATTGGTTTATTTGTTATGTATTTTAATGTATATGTTTTGTATTTATATTTTCTATAATTATTATATTATGTATAATGTATAAATAATTAATCTTCTGCCAGGTGACTTTGATGTCTTACAGGTAAATAATTTAAGTCACATGACAGGAGGCAGGTGAAGTCAGTCCCAGCACATCAGGCAGGTAACATTTCTCTTTAAATAATTTAATTTACAGTTAGCTTTATTGTTGACTTTATAATGTTGTATTTCTTCTATTACCAAGACTTTTATCTGGTGCTTACACTGGCCTTTAATTACTTCCCTTTAATACTGGTGGTCCAGTGGTTAGGATTCAGTGATTTCACCGCTGCAACCTGTATTCAGTTCCAGATAGGGACCCTGACACTACCCTGAAGCCAAACATGGTTGGAGACCACCTGGGAATACCAAGCGCTGTATCCTGTGGCCCACTGGAGAAGGAACTGGCAACACACTCCAGTATCTCTGCAATGAAAACCAAGTGGATCAGCAAGGTGTGTTAGAGTCCATGAGGACACGGCGAGTTGGACACGACTGAATGAATCAAACACACAATACAGAGTCACTGACTTCCTAAAGTTTTTACCACTTGCTTCTTTCATGAAACATAAACTCTTTTCTGCAGCAGTTTATTGCAAAACTCGTTATACTTCCCGGAATGCAATTTGTATATACAGTATGGAAGACTAAGAACATAAAATATCATAAAGCTAATTTCTACCTAGAGATCAAATCATTCTGACACACCTTTGATACCTGGAAGCATTCATGACGCTTTGGCTGCATGTATGATCGGGGAATGCTATAAGCTATATAACAAATCTCCCTACCTCGTTCCATTGTTCCATTTACTTTATATGCTGTCAGGCTCCAAGATATTGGGAAATGCTGATAGGATCATGGTAGTACCCTAACCCCCTTCTGGATCTCTACCTGGTCGTGGTAAAGGGGCTTATGAGCTTCATTGAAACTGTGAGCTTTACCACATAGGGTCACCCAAGGTGGGCAAGTCATAGCAGAGAGGTCAGACAAATCATGGTCCACTGGAGAAGGAACGTGCAACCCACCCCACTGTATTTGACAAGAAAACCTTATGACAATCATGACCAGAGACATAATGATAGGTGTGTCGGATTGAACGACTGAAGTACAACAAAGTACCCTAACAACAGAAGCTAGATGTTTTAATTAAGT
This sequence comes from Discoglossus pictus, assembly GCA_027410445.1. Taxonomy (NCBI): domain Eukaryota; kingdom Metazoa; phylum Chordata; class Amphibia; order Anura; family Alytidae; genus Discoglossus; species Discoglossus pictus. The sequence goes on from CM050170.1 coordinate 164,089,234, forward strand.
ATTGATCATTAATAAAATGTATATTCAATGATTTAAAAAAAGCAATGTTCAATATCAAACGCAATGTCAAAGTTCAGACTCAGCTGATGCTGGTATCCACCCACAATAAGGTCAATGGGGAATTCGGCTTTGTGTAGCAGCTAACTGCTAACTTTTCAGGCTCAACATATACTCTTAGTTTATTAGAGTGGAAGAGCCTCACACTGTGTGGCAAACAGCATTGCCAGTCTTTACATTTTATTGCTGTCATTTTTGAGGTGCTAGTCGCAAGTAGATTATTGTTCCATTCATACAAGTGAGCCCATCTATGCTTTTTTTGTAGATCAGGGGTGTACAAGTTCGGTCCTGTTGAGCCACACACAGGCCTGGATTTGAGGATATGCCTGCTGCACCAAGGTTAGACTATTGCACAGAAAGAAAATCCTCAAATCCAGGCTTATGTGCAGCCCACCAGGACTGAACTTGGACAACCATGATGTGGATGATTCCTGAGAATTCATTTATATTTGCTTTAAGCAGATCTGAAAACTACAAACTCCTTTTTAAAGCTCATTTAGGTAATCAGCATTTCATCTGCCAAACAAAAAAACAGAAAAATGATGAGGGGATTAAAAGCATTAGCCAAGTGCATAAAAAACGAGACAGTAAATGAAAACTAGTGCACTAAAAGAATCACATTTTATTGCATTTAATCTCATAAATGCAGAGATTAGGACTGAATAACAACTAGATCTGGCAGAGCTCCATGATATTTACTGAAAGGTGCTAATGTACTTAAAATGCAATAGAACAGGGGTGGTCCTGTTTGGTCTTCGAGACCCCTACACAGGCCTTGATTTGAGGATATCATTTCTGTGCACAGGTGAGTCAATCAGGATGACTGAAGAAGCAATTCACCCACCTGCCCCTAGCAGGGATATCCTCAAATACTGGCCTGTGTTGGGATCTCCAGTACCAAACTTGCCCACCCCTGATCTAGAAGTTGGATCTCAGCATATCCCAGTTTATTGCAGCATTATTGGCAACCAGATTATTAGACACACTAGAGATTGGAGGGCCTGGTGCAAAATAATATTGCTGCCCCCATCTAAAAGTTAGGTGCTGCTGGGGGTCTATACAAAGCCAAAAGATATATGTAGGTGGTCTGATTACCCCAGGGTGATTAGATCTCCTTTCTATAAGTATACTAGCCACTTGCCTGTCAAAAATGACAGGAATAACATTTTCCTGGTGCACATTGTGAGTCTCTCCCCCTGTCTACTTCCTCCCTTGTGTCTCATTTCCCCGCTCTCTCCCTCTCCTGCTCCTCCTTTCCCCCTCTCCCTTCCCCCTGTGTCTCCTGTCCCCCTCTCCCTTTCCCCCATGTCTCTGTTCCCCTTCCTCTCCCTCCCTTGTGTCTCCTTCTCCCTCCCTTGTGTCTCCGTTCCCCTTCCTCTCCCTCCCTTGTGTCTCCTTTCCCTCTCCTCTCCCGCCCTTGTGTCTCATTTCCCTCCTCCTCTCCCGCCCTTGTGTCTCATTTCCCTCCTCCTCTCCGTCCCTTGTGTCTCGTACCTGGATGCATCCATGCCAGCAGTGACGCACTCACCGTCTTCTCCTCCTCTGAGCTTCCTTTGGCCGGAACTACTTTCTGTATCGAGCCGCGCCTTGCATATGCGAATCCCATCTGCGCGATGCACGGCTTGATCCAGAAAGTAGTTCCAGACAGAGGAGGGAAGCCGCAGATGAGATGACGGTGAGTACGGGACGCAAGCTACTGGCAGGGTTTTCAGGTAAGCAGGTACGGGTCTTTGCGGGAGTGATGCAAGGTAAGTTCCGGGCGCTGGGGGAGGCAGAGAGGGAGATGAGAGATAGGCAGAGGGGGATGAGAGAGAGGCAGAGGGGGTAATGAGAGTGAGAGATGCAGAGGGGAGATGAGAGAGAGCGAGCCCTGCAATGAGCGCCTTCTGCCCTTATTGCAGCCTCATTCCCGCGCCCTCGCGATGTGCGCTGCAGGCCTCGCAATGAGGCGCCAACTGCTTGCCTCGCTTCGCTCATAGCGAGGGACGCAATTATTTAACATTGCGTGACCAACATCGCAAAGGGACCAACACTGACAACTATATATGTGATTGATCTGCGCCTCTCTCCTATTAAGGTTCTTCTTTTGTCCAAGTCTGCTTCTGTTTGTAACAAATTAATAACATAACCATCTGTGGGCATAAAAGTATTTTAGGTAAAATATTTATTTCACACTGCTTTTGTCTAAAGGACTGACAAGTATAAGCACTGACAAGTATACCTAACAGAGCATCCCATGTGCAGCTAATCTAGTCCTCTCTTAATAGTGACTCTCAAGCAACCAGAAACTACATTTATCCGGCATCTACCAATCCCCATGTGCGCCGGATAACTGCGAGTCTACTGTATTTTCATGTCGTGCTTGCCATGCTCTATAATTGCTACTTCACACCTTGAAAATGAGAAATATTCATATAAAGTAACTTCTATGCACTAGCAGACCTTGTGAAGTTTGTATCAAATTAATAACATCAGCAGCTGTGTAAGTCGTGGTCATAAAGCATTTCTTGGTTAAATATTTTACATTTTAGTGGACACTACTTGCCTGAAGAATTTCAGGTTTGTGCTGGCTTGGAGACTGAGTGGGAGTATTCTCCAAATTTTTATTATCTGTTCAAGTGTGGAAGGAGGGGTAACGAAGAAGGGTTTTTGGGGGGATTCTAATAAGATATTATCATGATACAGTGTCAATTCACTGTCAGGGTTCCTTTTTACACCACAGCAGCTGGAGCAGATAGCCACAAACAGAGCATGGACATACCAGCATACAAGAAAATAACCAAGTTATACCACGTAACCAGAAGATTTGCTTTATTGAACAGTGTACAGCATATTTCTAGGGACAATACAATGGTAACTAAATATATTAACAAAAAGTAATTAAAGGGATATGTAAGTGAGCTGGATTATGAGTGCATCGTATAGAGGAGAATTATTAGTGTATAAAAACATTGTTTTGCATGAAAACATTTTTTTTTTTAAATAAGCATTTAAACACTTACCTTGAGGTTAGCAAAATATATTTTAAATTCTGTCAGTTGAAACTTAGGGTTAACACCCTCCAAACCCAGGCTAAATTGGTATACAATTTGAAAAATTGTTTTGGCCAATCAAGAGGAAGTAAAGACTGAAACATTTGTATCACAATCTTGCAGTTGCTGTCTGTTTTTTTTTTTCTTTCTGCCTGTCTCCTTGTGGGCAATTTCAGATGTGACCCCACCCACAATCATTTCCTTTAGAGGTCACACACTGTACCCTGCAGGGTACACTTTAGTTAAGCTTCCTAGGGGTGTGCACCTCCACATATCAGTATCTAGCATATATTTTCAATATAATACATATTTTTGTACTAATCGGTAGCTGTTTATTAGGAAACATTGAAACCCAAGAAACTTACATCTCCCTTTAACCAGTGGTGCCATTAAACAATATTACTTATTACTTATTAATAGCAGTTGGAAAATATATGACTAGTTAGTATCTGGCTGTTTGCATCTCTCCACAGGAAGCCTTCAATGATAAACTGTCCCATTGTAAAAAAGGTATTTGAGGCATGTGCCAGTTGCACAAAGGACCTCTTAGACCTACTTTTGCAAACAATAATGTGATCAATTCCAACTTCTCTCCAGAAACAAAAATGGTGACTTGGACTACAAAATAATTGCATATAATATGTAATATTGTTACAAGGTGATCATTCTGTTCCCATAAAGAAAAACAAAAGTCAATCAGTTTTACTTATTGGTTATTAACCCCATATCTTTTTTTTGGTATTCACTCTTTTGTGTACATAAGATAAATGTTAATGGAGGAGATAATATTATTTTTAAAAGCATGACAGAACATTTGCAATCGAGAGAATCAAAACTCACCACACCATGCTATGGGAAGACATCTACATTACTAACACTGTGACTCACAATGAAGCTGTATTGTTGAAAAATTTTATTGCATATATTCATTGGTCTCTTACTACTGTGACTCATTTTACCCAGCAATTTTAAAAGATCGACCCTTGTGTTGTAGGAACAATGAAAAATACATTCTGATGTCTATGTTGGTCCCTAGAGGCATCCATGATACTTTGGTGAAGGTTATATCTGTGAGAGGGACTATCTCTGAAGAAGCAGGGTTTGCAGTTTACCATGCAGATATCTTCTTATGAGAGTGTGTCGGAGAAGAGGTTTCGGTGATACAACAATCACCCTCCAATTTCCCTTCTCCCAATCCTCCATTCACTGTTTAATAGATAAAAGCACAACCCTTTGGGCTCCAAGCTAGCATTTAGTGCTCTAAACAAATCAAGGAACCTTCCATAGACAAGCATAGTCTTAAAATTAACATTTTCTCTAAATTGATTTTATGTTGGGTAATTTTGTTTATTTGTTACATATTTTACATGCAAAGTTTTTCACAAACGAAAGTGTTCCTTTAAGTCGTTAAAATCAGATCTAAACACTTGTTTATTTGTTTTAAAACTGTCCTTTTTTACAGGAAGATCTCAGTAAGTGGCGTGGAGCCTTTTTGTACACGCGGGGTGTTTTTGGCAGTCACAGGGCCATGACTATGATTTATTTAACCTTCATTATAAATCTGGAGAGACACTAAAGCACAGCATTGATTGAATTATATAGAGGAGGCTCTAAGTGGCCACCTGCGGCCAGAACAGGGTTACTTCAAAGAGAGAGGACTCAGCTATTTGCAGGACTGTAACTTAAAGCTGAAGCGTTAAAAATCCATTTTAAAGGTTTTCTTGAAATTACATTAGTGAACACATCTGAAGTCACCACAAGCTAAAAGCCTGGCCCGGAGCTACAAGAACGGGCTACACACAACTGGATACGGGACGATGATTCTGCTGCCTGGTCCCTGGTCGGTGCTAAAATAATAGTGCACTGTGAGAGCAATCTGCCAAATGAGTGGACATAATGATCTGAGCAAATAGATGGTTATAAGGCAGATGAACTATATAAGGGTTCTGGGGGTCCTTACTGTGTGTAATATGTACATATTGTTGTTGTTTAGTTGTTCAATCATGTCCAACTCTTCATGACCTTATGGACCACAGCATTCCAGGCACACCTGCCAGCTACTGCCCTTCTGAGATCCATCAAGCTCATTCTCATTGCTTCAATTACCTCATCCTCATCTAGATACAACTTATATATGTATATACATGTATGTGCAAAACAGCCCAATGAAGGCTAAAATGTCTGTGGTTTGCTGTTTCTCCTGTTCAGGGTACAATTGCCTGGTATTTCGGGGCTGGGTTAGTCTAGTGAGTGGGACCCGAATGATATACTATAGGATATTTCTCCCTGTGAAGGGCACAAGTGGCTAAAAGAGGTTGCTCTCAGAGTGGGTTATCATGTCCATAGAACTAACCTATTAAGGTTAGTTCGTTATCTGATTGAGCACCTCTGACATTGTTTTTTGTTTATGCAAATGACCCTTAGGGATTAGTCTCCCTAAGGGTGATGGGGGACTCCTGACATGGACCCCTTGCTAACGGTGCCTAAGGGAGTTCAGCTACACCTCACCGACAAGGCCCAATGAAGGCTGAAACCTATGTCTGGGGTTTGCTGTTTCTCCTGTTCAGGGTAGAATTGCCTGGCATTTTGGGGCTGGACCACTCTAGTGAGTGGGACCAGACTGATATACTACAGGATATTTCTCCCTGTGAAGGGCACAAGTGAGCTGAAAGAGGTTGCTCTCAGAGTGTGTTAGTTTGTTCTCTGATTGAGCACCTCTTACTATGTTTTTGTTTATATATGTACATATTAGCATGGTCAAGTTCATTCACCATTTTGTCAACAGTATGGTAACCATCAATATAAACTTAAATGGAAAGGTAATGAGACGAGTTTACTAAACCTATAACATAAAATATCTTGTTCTCCATCCTCTCTCTCATCCTTTTTTTTCTCTCTTGTCTCTCCCTCTCTCTCTCTTCTCACCCTTTGTCATGATGCTAAATACTATAGATTGTTCTCACTCACCTTTCTCTTTCCATTTTTGCTTAACTCTCTCTCGTTCTCTCTCTTTTTCTTTCTCTCCCTCCCATTTTCTCCCTATTGTCTCCCTCTCTTTCCTTTTTCTATTCCTTATGAAAAGAGAATATATGAACGTACTTGATTGTATCTTTTGTAGAAAGTGGCACTGTCCTGTCGACCAACTACTTTCATTAACCCTCCTCTTTCTCAATCACAGTTTTAGCACTCTTTTTATTGGTGAAGTTGAACAGCAGGTTAAATAAACCATTTTAGCGAAACGTGGCCCACAGGGACTCTTACATTGGTGGTTTCCAAACACAAGGGGAACCCTCAAAACAACTGTTAACATTATAGACCAGTCCCACATGGTTTGTCAGTATCCAGTCCATAGTCAAAGACTGACATCATAGCTACACCGTTACATAGTAATTGAGGTTGAAAAAACACTTTAGTCCATCAAGTTCAACCTTTTAAGATCTCCTCTGATCTGCAATATGCAGATTAATTGCTAATTGTTTATTGATCCAGAGGAAGGCAAACAGAAAAGCACCCAAGTGAAACTTTGCCAATTGTCTCAAATGTGAAAAAGATAAATTCCTTCCTGACCCTGGATACTGGCGATCGGACTCCTCCATTGATCAATACTACCTTTCTAATTATCCAGGATATCCCTAAATGCCCTTTTTATTTAAAAAATATATCAGGTAAGGGTATCCTTGAGGCACGATGAAGGTCGAAGCAGGAAGAAGAATGGTACGGGTCATGGTCCAAGGTCAAATTGAAATAATCAGCAAGGTATCCATGAGCTAAATCTCATATGCTTGATCTAGACTTCGATCAACTGGCACAATTTTATTGCTGTGTCACACCCCTTCTGTCACTGTGGGAGGACACGCCCTGCTCTGGCAATGTGGCATCTTGTAAAAGTGGGCACAGAATATGGTATCTAGCTACAACTCTGGTAGTCACTCCATTGAGTATGAAATCAAGCAGTTGACACATTAAATGATGAGGTGAGCCAACTGATACCCCAGAACCTCCACTTTGACACACCTGCTTTAACAAAGAGTGTATGCTTAATTATAACTTTAGCAAGTTTATGTTATCTTTACAGTGAAATAAAGACAATATTGAAAAATAGAATTATTGCATATACTCAAATAAAATGCTTGCAAAAGCTTGAAAACTTACTATACAGTTGTCTAACACTGTCTCATTGTTCCCCTGCTTTCTCCTTCTCTGCGCCCCTAATCACATTATTTTGTCAGCCAATCACAGGTGAAACAGATACCATTGATGGAGAAAGAAAGTGGCATCCTGGAAAAGACATCCCAGGATGCCATCTCTGATTGTCCGGATTGGCTAGTTAGCAGACCATGTAATTATGGGTATTAATACGCAGTTGTGCGGGTGTGGAAAGCATACTGATATATAGTTATAAGTAAGGTTGTTTTTCTAATAAATGCAGTAATTATTATAGTTTTAGATATTTTGCTTTGACTGCAAAGAAAAAATGTCAGAGTATTTATTTAATTCAGATGAACACAAACATTATATGTCTTAATCTATTAAATCAAAAAATATAATTTTACAATGAATCTACAAATAACATGCAGTAAAACATACACTGTATGAGGAAAGAAAGTCCATTCTCGCTTCTGATGCTTTGATAATGTAACACAAAAATAATCTGTGATGTCTCATAGTAATATTATATCTGAGGCATGCTCCCTCTCATTAAAACCACAATAAACCTATTGAATTCCTGCTGGATCTATCCATGTGTATTGTGGACGGCATAAAAAGCTTGTTATAGATTTAAAAGCATTATTAGATTTGTTTTGTGTTACTGAAAATCCATAAGGTTAGCAGAGCAGCAGTTAGAGGCCAATAAACTCTTTACTAGATCATAGAAAATGTATTTTGCTGTGTGTCTGACTAAGCCAACCCATTAGTCACTGCATGGAGAGCATCAATAAACGTCAAGGTATGGAAAGGCTAATTGCTCATTACAACCAATACAGAAGGAATTCTTCATTGCCAAAAAAAATCACAGTTCATGTTAAAAATATGAATATATATATATTTATTACACATATAGGCATTTTATAAATATTAAGTTATATTTATCAAACCCATACTCATAATTATATTTAATGGATCGCTTAATTGTCCAGCTTTCATACAGTTTTGGATAGTGAATATTAGTATAAATATGTTTTTAATTTATTGTGATGATAAAAACAATCTTTTTTTCTGGGAAAACTTACACTGAAAATATTTTCCCACCATCCTTGGACTGGAGCTCCTCCCATCCATTACAGAAATATGGTCAGCACATTCTCTTATTGCACAGTTATGGGGATAGAGCGGGCTCCACATTCTGCCACAGTTTGTTAAAAATGGGAGGAGTTACATTCTAAAGATAGTAGTTTTCATCCAAAAGATAATTTTTACCACTGTAAATAGAACCCCTATAATAATGCTTATAAGATTGGAGCCTGATAGAGAGTGTGCTAGCATTGTTTTATTAATTTACAGTGGGGAGATCAAGGCTTTGGTTACATCCATTTGGGGACATATTGTGGTTGCATACTGTACCATTAAATGGGTTAATCCACAACTACTTATTGGCTACTTTTAGTTAAATGTGTTCATAATAAATAAAGTCGGCACAAGCTTCCTATCTCTTCTTAACCAAAATCCCCAAATCCAGAGACAGTGATGACAGGGCAAAGCATGGACAGGTATCTTAAACATTACAAAACATACCATGTTTTAAGCGGACTCTATTTTTTATATTTGACTATCCACTTGCCCCTCAAAAATGATGGCAATAAAATGTGAAGCCTGGCAATGCTGCTTCCCACCAAATGCGAGGATATAGCCGCTCTGAGCACCTTCAGCATTTATTGCGAGCCTCTTCCCCATCTACTTTACAGGCCCTTGGCACTCATGGCTGCCCTGTAATGAGCAGCTTCGCCGCTCATTGCCATCTGTGCCAAGCCGCACCTTTCTTGCTTTGCAATGTTCCCTTTTGGCGCTCATTGCCACCCCCACGATGATCGCCTTCGGCGCTCTTCGCGTCGTTCTCAATGAGCGCCTTTGGTGCTCATTGCGAGCCTCCCCCTGTGTACTTTATAGGCCTGTGTAGGCCTACTGCCTTGGGTTGTGTTACTGCCTTGGAGTAAGTGTTACTGGCTTGAGTTAAATGTTACTGCCTTGTATTAATTTTTTCTTGTTTACATTTTTTCAGCAGCTTTTTTTTTTTCTCGCTTCAGTGATTTTTAATCGTGAAAAAAGACAAAATATGCCTCAGATTAACTTGCCACCACACTCACAGGCTCCCTGGCTCGCCCCCTGTGCTGAGTGTGGAAGGTAATTTGAGGCATATTTGTGTGTTTTTGCATGTGTTTCCAGTTCGGTGGTTCGGCCGTTAAAGTCGTATTTTTGTGAGCCCCACAGTCCATCTATGTGCTTCGGGTCCTAAGTCATACAGGCTGGAATTTTGCAACTGTCACAAAGTCCAGGGGCCTTGCGATGAGGCCTCATTGCAGCTAAGTTCCTTGTGCCTCAACTGTTCGTCTTGCAATGAGCGCCTTTGGTCGCTCATTGCAGCCTAAGTCCCGCGTGCCTCAACTGCTCGCCTCACTTGGCTTTGCAAGGCTTGCAGTGCAATAAGCGCCTTCTGGGCTCATTGCAGCCTAAGTCCTGCGTGCCTCAGCGGCTTACCTTGCTACCCGAGGCTCGCAAAGCGTGGAAACAACTATATATGTGATTATTCGCATATATATGGGTAGTAGATTTGTTTTAGAACATTTGTGTAGCTTACAAGTAAACTGCACATACAGGAAGCAGAGGGGAATAGCACTGTAGCTAACAATCCCAGGATGCGCTCCTGATTGGAAAGCGAGCTACCAGTGGGAGGAGCCACATGTCTGTACATGCTTACTGTATGTGCAGCTTAGAGTTTATTAAAATGTATAAAAGGAAATGATTGCAGAATCCCTCTAGTATTGTTATATTTTCGTACAAACACAAAGCCTTTTGGTAACCTCTGTGGTTTTCCCAACCCATACATGACATTTATCTGTAGAGTTTCTCAGCCATATTGAAAATGAAACTATCTCTGGTTTTGTGTGCTGAGGACGCCTGGTGTGGGGATTCCACGGGCAGTGGGATAGTTCTGTTTACTTAAATGCCCTTTACAAATTACCATAAATGACTTGCGGGACCTCCATGAAAGTGTCAAAAGGGGGAATTCAGCTGCTGAAATTTACCACATTACATATACAATTGTACAAAAATGAAACTAACATTTTAAAGGATACTTAGGCTCCATATTCATTATCAGGCTTATGGTTTAATGGTTTAAACCTTAAATTGTTTTAATATATAAAAAATATGTATCTCTAGATTAGTTAGGTTAAAAGTGACTGTGGGGCCACAGTGCAGACACTGTTACTTTTTAGTAACATATTAATGATATGAAAGATATGGTGACCAAATATTTTTGTCAGCAATATTAGTTACAGCAATGCTGTCCACTTCTATAGTGTGGGGTGGGGAGGGGGGCAGATTTATATTGGCCAGTGAGCTGGTTGGCCAAATTTATATCAGCCAATGAGTTGAGGGAGATTTATATTTGCTAGTGAACTGATGAGGCAGTTATATATTGGTTAGTTCATTTGGAGGCCAGATTTATATTGGCTAGTGAGCAGGTGGGCCAGGTTTATATTGGCTACTGAGCTCATGGGCCAGATTTATATTGTCTAATGAGCTGGGGGATAGGTTTATATTGGCTAGTGAGCTCATGGGACAGATTTATATTGGCTAATGAGATGGGGGTCAGGTTTATATGGACTAGTGAGCTTGTGGGCCAGATTTGTATTGGCTAATGAGTTGGGGGCCAGGTTTATATTGGCTAATGAGCTGGTTGGCCAGATTTACATCAGCTAATGAGCTGAGGGAGCTTTATATTTGCTAGTGAACTGATGGGGCAGATATATATTGGTTAGTTAATTTGGAGGCCAGATTTATATTGGCTAGGGAGCAGGTGGGCCAGGTTTATATTGGCTAGTGAGCTCATGGGCCAGCTTTATATTGGCTAATGAGCTGGGGGACAGGTTTATATGGACTAGTGAGCTTGTGGGCCAGATTTGTATTGGCTAATGAGTTGGGGGCCAGGTTTATATTGGCTAATGAGCTGGTTGGCCAGATTTACATCAGCTAATGAGCTGAGGGAGCTTTATATTTGCTAGTGAACTGATGGGGCAGATATATATTGGTTAGTTAATTTGGAGGCCAGATTTATATTGTCTAATGAGCTGGGGGATAGGTTTATATTGGCTAGTGAGCTCATGGGACAGATTTATATTGGCTAATGAGCTGGGGGTCAGGTTTATATGGACTAGTGAGCTTGTGGGCCAGATTTGTATTGGCTAATGAGTTGGGGGCCAGGTTTATATTGGCTAATGAGCTGGTTGGCCAGATTTACATCAGCTAATGAGCTGAGGGAGCTTTATATTTGCTAGTGAACTGATGGGGCAGATATATATTGGTTAGTTAATTTGGAGGCCAGATTTATATTGGCTAGGGAGCAGGTGGGCCAGGTTTATATTGGCTAGTGAGCTCATGGGCCAGCTTTATATTGGCTAATGAGCTGGGGGACAGGTTTATATGGACTAGTGAGCTTGTGGGCCAGATTTGTATTGGCTAATGAGTTGGGGGCCAGGTTTATATTGGCTAATGAGCTGGTTGGCCAGATTTACATCAGCTAATGAGCTGACGGAGCTTTATATTTGCTAGTGAACTGATGGGGCAGATATATATTGGTTAGTTAATTTGGAGGCCAGATTTATATTGGCTAGGGAGCAGTTGGGCCAGGTTTATATTGGCTAGTGAGCTCATGGGCCAGCTTTATATTGGCTAATGAGCTGGGGGCCAGGTTTATATGGACTAGTGAGCTTGTGGGTCAGATTTGTATTGGCTAATGAGTTGGGGGCCAGGTTTATATTGGCTAATGAGCTGGTTGGCCAGATTTACATCAGCCGATGAGCTGAGGGAGCTTTATATCTGCTAGTGAACTGATGGAACAGATATATGTTGGTTAGTTAATTTGGAGGCCAGATTTATATTGGCTAGGGAGCAGGTGGGCCAGGTTTATATTGGCTAGTGAGCTCATGGGCCAGATTTATATTGGCTAATGAGCTGGGGGACAGGTTTATATGGACTAGTGAGCTTGTGGGCCAGATTTGTATTGGCTAATGAGTTGGGGGCCAGGTTTATATTGGCTAATGAGCTGGTTGGCCAGATTTACATCAGCCAATGAGCTGAGGGAGCTTTATATTTGCTAGTGAACTGATGGGGCAGATATATATTGGTTAGTTAATTTGGAGGCCAGATTTATATTGGCTAGGGAGCAGGTGGGCCAGGTTTATATTGGCTAGTGAGCTCATGGGCCAGCTTTATATTGTCTAATGAGTTGGGGGCCAGGTTTATATTGGCTAATGAGCTGGTTGGCCAGATTTACATCAGCCGATGAGCTGAGGGAGCTTTATATCTGCTAGTGAACTGATGGAACAGATATATGTTGGTCAGTTAATTTGGAGGCCAGATTTATATTGGCTAGGGAGCAGGTGGGCCAGGTTTATATTGGCTAGTGAGCTCATGGGCCAGATTTATATTGGCTAATGAGCTGGGGGACAGGTTTATATGGACTAGTGAGCTTGTGGGCCAGATTTGTATTGGCTAATGAGTTGGGGGCCAGGTTTATATTGGCTAATGAGCTGGTTGGCCAGATTTACATCAGCCAATTAGTTGAGGGAGCTTTATATTTGCTAGTGAACTGATGGAACAGATATATGTTGGTTAGTTAATTTGGAGGCCAGATTTATATTGGCTAGGGAGCAGGTGGGCCAGGTTTATATTGGCTAGTGAGCTCATGGGCCAGATTTATATTGGCTAATGAGCTGGGGGACAGGTTTATATGGACTAGTGAGCTTGTGGGCCAGATTTGTATTGGCTAATGAGTTGGGGGCCAGGTTTATATTGGCTAATGAGCTGGTTGGCCAGATTTACATCAGCCAATTAGTTGAGGGAGCTTTATATTTGCTAGTGAACTGATGGGGCAGATATATATTGGTTAGTTAATTTGGAGGCCAGATTTATATTGGCTAGGGAGCAGGTGGGCCAGGTTTATATTGGCTAGTGAGCTCATGGGCCAGCTTTATATTGTCTAATGAGTTGGGGGCCAGGTTTATATTGGCTAATGAGCTGGTTGGCCAGATTTACATCAGCCGATGAGCTGAGGGAGCTTTATATTTGCTAGTGAACTGATGGAACAGATATATGTTGGTTAGTTAATTTGGAGGCCTTATTTATATCGGCTAGGGAGCAGGTGGGCCAGGTTTATATTGGCTAGTGAGCTCATGGGCCAGATTTATATTGGCTAATGAGCTGGGGGACAGGTTTATATGGACTAGTGAGCTTGTGGGACAGATTTGTATTGGCTAATGAGTTGGGGGCCAGGTTTATATTGGTTAATGAGCTGGTTGGCCAAATTTATATCAGCCAATGAGCTGAGGGAGATTTATATTTGCTAGTGAACTGATGGGGCAGATATATATTGGTTAGTTAATTTGGAGGCCAGATTTATATTGGCTAGTGAGCATGTGGGCAAGGTTTATATTGGCTAGTGAGCTCATGGGCCAGCGTTATATTGTCTAATGAGCTGGTGGACAGGCTTATATTGGCTAGTGAGCTCATGGGCCAGATTTATATTGGCTAATGAGCTGGGGGTCAGGTTTATATGGGCTAGTGAGCTTGTGGGCCAGATTTGTATTGGCTAATGAGTTGGGGCCAGGTTTATATTGGCTAATGAGCTGGTTGGCCAGATTTATATCAGCCAATGAGCTGGGGGCAGATTTATATTGGCCAGTGAAGTAGTGGGGCGAATTTATATTGGCTATGTAGTTTGAAGGTCAGATTTATATTAGATAGTGAGCAGGTGGTTCATATTTATATTAACTAGGGGGCTCATGGGCCAGATTTATATTGGCAAGTGAGATGGTTGTTCAGATTTATATGAACCAATGAGCTGGGGCAGATTTTATATTGACTAATGAACCAATTGGGAATATTTATATTGGCTAGTTAGTTTGAAGGCCAGATTTATATTGGATAGTGAACAAGTGGGTCATATATATATTGGCTAGGTGGTCAGATTTATATCAGCCAATAACCTGGGGGCAGATTTATATTGTCTAATGAGTTTGAAGGACAGATTTATATTGGATAGTGAGCAGGTGGATCATATTTATATTAGCTCATGGGAGAGATTTATATTGGCTAATGAGCCGGGGGCAGGTTTATATTGGCTAGGAAGATATTGGGCTTGGTTTATTTTAGCTAGTTAGCTGGTGGACTGGATTCAAAATAAAATAAAAATAATTTAAAAAATCCTATCTAAATATACACATTAAACACTTGGTAATTTATATATGATATCCCAAGAATGTGAACTGTTCCTAAGTGTTTTGTTAAAAAATAATATTAGGTCTGGTCTGGGGATCACAGAAATCAGCTGGTGGGAAGTATCCTGCCAGCGGGCCCCTAGATGGACAGCACTGGTTTACGGTACTATTAAAAATCTTATACGGTATGATAAATTAAAGAGATAAAGCGAAGGTCCCAGTTATCACATACAAGTATATACACAAATAATTATAAATGCTATCAGTGATTATTAAAAATTTTGAGTGGAAGTGTTAAATATCTGAGCCTGAATGTTGGGCATTTTGGGCATAAAGTATTTATAATATCTCTTTATATACAGTCATTAACTATCTCTTCAATGGCAGGACTTAAAGAAGAAGAGCACGTTATTATATCAGTGCATGAAGAAGTATCTAGCAATGATTAGGCTCTAGCACAGATTGATTGACAGAAGAAATACAGATTTTAATGTAAATGTACTGTATGAAAATCATTTTAAATCATTTTTGCTAACCTTCAATTAATACAATCCTTGTTTCTAACAAGTCACAAACTATTCCAATACGTGAAATGCTGTCCCTTTAACTGTATTTTGTCTGTTACTTCTAAATGAAATCTGTTCCATATATATATTACATTTCCTATAAAAAAATATATTTTCCTACATTAAACTAACACTGAAGTTTGATATTTTTAATCCATGCACAAAACAAGAATCATTATGTTTGTGTATTTATATATCATTACATTATTGATAAGCCTCCGAGGTATTGTTTTTTCGGTCACACGAAAAGACACAAACAGCCTCATTCAATTGCAATTTGGCCAATTGAATAGGGCTCTATTTAAGCACATAGCATATTTTTTTACAGAAGTTTTTTGTTAGTGAAAACCTTGCTTTTGGATAGAAGTTCCCTAACTAAAAACTTCTGTAAAAAAGATATCTTCTGTGCTTATATAGAGCCCTATTCAATTTGCCAAATTGCAATTTAATAAGGCTGTATGCATGCCCAGACCCAGGCCACTGCAATGATCTCTCATTAACCATACCTTCCAAAATGTATTGTGGGTGGATAAGAAAGGCTGACTGACAGCTCAAAATGGAAAAGTTCAATGCTACTTCACTGTAGGTAAATGTCATTTTTTAAAACATTCAACTGATAAATTCTTTTTTATTAACTATATTTTAAACTTATAACATATTTGGCACCTCCACTATGCCACTTTAAATATAGGATTACAGTGATGCTCCAACCGGAATAGTGTAATTACAAACAAGGGATCTTATAGATCTTGAAATAGTAAAAAAAAAATCAGACAGAAATGTGATAATTTTATCACAGAGTAACAATTTCTATTTTTTTCAGTTGTGTTGATCCATTTATATTATGAGCTGGACTTAGTAGAAAGTGTATTGTGTCTCATATATATGCAGAACCTGAACTGTCTCATATTCCGAGACAGACAGGCTGTTCCTGAGACCTAGAACATACTTTATTACATCCACTTGACATTCAGCTTTATTTTAAAAGAAAAAGAATTGTATCAACAGGAAACCTCATATAAATCTCTTTTATTTGGGTCACAGTAAAGATTGGACTCTGAGGGACAGCTTGAATGTCATAAAATAGCTTTAGATTGGACCACTGCCGTGCCATATTTATATTATAATCTATTGAAGAATAAGCAAAATGCTTTAGACAATTTATTCATTTTTCCTTTAAAGGACCACTGTATAATGAAAAAAAGATATAGATATGTTTAAGAACTATGAGACTAAATGCACAATCAAGGAAGGAAAAAAATCATAAAGTTTGTCTTTAATTAGAATAAAATAAATAACTGTTGATGACCCTGCTGGACCATGGAGGCATCCATGAAACATTGGTGGAAGTTGTTTGTGTGTGAGGGGCGTTTACATTTCTGGAGAACAATGAACCGAGTGTTGTTGAAGATGGGCATGCTCTCCCACTCCACAAAGTCTGTCGTATGATTGTTGAGAACAGGCAAGGGCAACATAAGAAGTGCCTATGAGCCACATTATGGCTCCCGGGCCACATATTGCCACCATTCCTCCAGACCAACAGATTGTGCTTGGAGGTCCAATATGGAAACACACAAACACAAGAAAAATCTGCTAAAATTAGGATAAAAATGTGTTATGTGTATACTTGTGCTAATCTTGTTTGTTTGTTACATACTTCACAAACCGGTTAATTTTTCCCAAAGCTACTGTTGTCCTTTAAAACAATTTATGATACTTCTTCAATGATAAACTGGAATGAAAAATATTAATGTTTTTGATTATTTTCATTTTGTATAGAAATATCATTTCTTGATTCAGCATATTTGTTTTAATTACACTTTGCTAAAAGTTGCTAAAGGCAATTAAACAAAGCCAAGATGAAAAAACAAAAACAAATGTTAGTCCAATTCCACGAGCAGGGTGTATATAATCTGCTGTGTTTTCATTGCAACTGGCGGATCCACCCAGCGCTTACAAATAAAACCAATTAACTTTCACTTTTGGTTAAATTTAGTGGAAAACTCCCATATGTTTTAGCTATGAACAATATGAAAAGTGCAAAATACACTTAAGAAACTTTTGATAACATAAGCTTAAAGATTAAAATACTATTAAATATAGTATAATGTAATGGAATGTTATTACAATTTTAATGTATTTACTTACAGTAAAATTATATTGAACGTTGCATTTTTCATTGGCAATAATCACCCATATGCTTTATATGCATGATGGGTAAATCAAAAACGCTAACAGACAGGTATACATTGCAAACTTAAATGTTAGGTTGCTGTAAGGAAATGCAATTGTTTTTAAATAGCAATGAATGTAATGAATCTCCATATTGCATCTTCTAGTGAAGGCAGCTGAGGGGCATCTGCAAGAACTGAGGCAACATCAAATAAAGGTATGGACCAATAAAAATTTGCTGTACGCAGTAGAAGATGCAACATCGAAGATACTGGGGTGGGAGAGAACTATGTGAAACTTTGAAAATAATAGAGCCTCATTCAATTAGAAGCCAACATCTCGCAGTATACAGGCTGGATGTCTGCGGGCCTGCTGCGGGCTTGAACTCTGATACAATTGAACAAGCTTGCAAGTTACAGGCCGAAAGCCGAAACCGTAAACCATGCACTCGTATGTAGCAGTTCAGGGCAGGAACATGATCAATTAAGCAAGGCCGTAACTACCCAAATAGAAAATGAGACCGTCATCATTACGTCAGTAAAACATGGAGATTATTTGCCAATCAATTAGCGTTCGGAAGTCAGATATGTGATCAGACTTGCAAAACCGCAAAATACAAAATAATAAAATTGAATGCCGATACTGTTCTAGTCCATGATGGTGGCCTGATATGTATTAACTCATTGATTCCTGAGATCGATATAATCCCGAATTGATTTTTGATTGGGGATTTGCGATCTTGGGGCTGTTGTGCAATTAATTCTAATGCCTTTCATCACTTTCCCCATCATTTACAGTACAATATTGATTTTTTATTTGCATTTACAGTGTTACGGATAGGTATTTAAACCCTATCTGGTACCCATAGGATTTTCTTCTACATTTGCCATTTACGGGTGTGAAAACACTTGTGGGCTTGCGGAATTGTAGCAATTGAATAGCGATTTGAGATTTTAGCGAGCGTAACTGTGGATTTCAAGCCCGTAAACCCCTAGATCGTTTGCGGCTTGCAAAAAGGCGCTGATTGAACAGCAAATTAGCTTACAGCCTCCATTAAAGGCTCCAGTTACATACAATTTCTCAATTGAATAAGGCTCATAGTATGTATGTGTGTTTATTTGTCTGTCTGTATCTAACAGTGTGCATGTATGTGTGTTTAAAGGTTCCACTGCAGTTGGACTTCATTTGTTTATAATAATTAACTACCAACAAATTAAGTAATCGAAAAAAACATTTCAATGCAGAAGACCTGCCCAGGAGGCTGTCCTTTCAGGCATCTATATTTGCTTCACTCTGTGCAGTAGGCACTGCAGGCAATCAGCAGTCTAGCACAACTTTTAGGACAGCCTCTAAGACATTTAATAGGGGGTGGAGAGAATCAGACTGAAACCCTAAAGTTCAAATGTAAATTTTAAAAGTACATAATTTTTCTGCAAATAATGCATGCATCCTAATCTGTTGTTAAAAAAAAACACATCACTATAGTGTTCCTTCAATATATGTGACAGTATATGTTTGTGTGAAATATATATTAATGTATGACAGTGTCTGAATATGTGTGTCACAGTGTGTGCACTATACTTATATGTCATAGTTACTTCTTTTTTTCTATTATATTTAAATACGATCCTCGTGTTCAAACTGCACTTTTCAGACTACCGACTTGTCACTATTTAATATTTGCAGATGTTTATACAAAGTGCTCTGTACATTGCCAGAAATACACAAACAGAACAATAAGCTATAAATCATAGGAGAGCTAAAATAGCACACCCATGACATTACAATGGAGGGTACAGGAATAACATTAAATAATTGTTTATTTATATTTAATAAAATATTAACCCAACTACAAAGTTAAATAATGAATTGTGCCAAGGCTCAAGGGTTTAAAACTGCTGTTCCGGTCACAGTAAGTGACCCAACAGGAATCTTGTAGATTGTTTTTGAATCCATGTACAGTAGACTCTCAGTTATCCAAAACTCTCAAGCAACCAGAAAAATAATAATAATACTGTACTTTAAATAAACATTTAATTTTACAGGGCTCAACAATTGCCAGGAGCCAGGTTCTCATGCCACAAAATGCTTACAGGCCCCTAGATAGCAGACAGGCATGAGTGACTACGCCAGGGAAGTGTTGGGTTACATTCCCCGGGTTCATCACCGCAACCTCCAGCCGAACGTACCTGTGTGTAAGTGAGGAGTGAAAGCTGCTGCTGCTAGAACAGCCCTCACTGACAAATATACTTAGCAGAGGATCCTATGTGCAGCTAATCTAGGCCTCTTAGTAGTGGCTCTCAAGCAACCAGAAACTAAATTTATCCAGCATCTACGAATCCCCATTGGGCTGACCTATAACGAGGGTCAATAAAGTTGTTTCAGTAGCAGTTTCCTTTTCAGATGGGGTGTTTTAAGTTTCTCCCATAATACTAAACACAATTGCAGAATTTCTTTCTTTAAGGACAGGTCTGTTGACCGGTTATCAGACCTGTTACCATAGTGTAATTATGCAAAACACTTTGAATATTTAAAAAATAACCACTTGCTGATTATTTTAATTTATTAAAAGACTTTAGGAATTTTAGGACTGTTAGGACTTAAATACAATGACTGATTTGATTAGATCTTCCTTAAACATGGTTTGGTAAGAATGTAAAATGGATGCCATTGCCCAACATTTTTTTATCATGAATTTTAAACTTTACAACGGTTGTTTTTGCATGAAAACAATTAAATAATTTGAAAAAAAAATTGTGTGATCATCCTATATCCTTATTTGTTAACTCAAAGAAACTTAAAGGCATATCTAAGTTTGCTGGATTATGAATGAATCTGATAGAGGAGAATTAGTAGTGTATGCAGATATTTTGTGCATAAAAAAATCCCCAAATAAACATTTAAACACTATTGAAGTCAAGTGAAATGTTTTTTTAATTTCTGACAGTTGCAAATTAGGGTTAACACCCTCCAAACCCAGGCTAAATTAGCATCACATTTAAAATGATTGGTTTTGGCCAATAAGGTTAGCTGAAACATTTGATTTAAACTCTGGGGTTCCTGTTTGTGCTGTAAAGCAGCCTGGGATATGTAGTGTATCACTGCTTTGTGCTATGTATTGCTGCTGACATAGAGACAGGAAGCTGCAAGGAGATTGGCTGAGCAATCAACAGCAGATAAATAGTGGGTTAATATTGCTCCCCTGATGCTGCATGCTGATTGGTGTGGGGGGGGGGGGGGGGGTTAACTGTGTAGATACCCATGGACCTGTCAACATAATCATTAGAGGGATTTTTAAATATTAATAGAAATAAAATGTTTTATGAGATGTGCTGCATATGTATAGGCTGATTTTTGTCTAAGGATTATAGAAATGTATTAATCCATGAAACTTGAATATGCCTTTAAAAATAAGACATATTGAGTGGTCATAAATAAACCAAGTACATTTCCTCACCCTGCTTATTATTCAAAAGTATGAAAATAGTTCAAAACCTTGTAAATGTGTAACATAATCCCAAGTCTTTTTCCCACTTTATTATTGTAAGAGGAGGGAAATGCTATTCTCATGAATTGCCATCTTAAAGGAACGCTGATTCTCAGTTATGGTAGACAATAAAACCTGACCTGGAAATAAGAAGAGGCTTCACCACTGACAAGTCTCTGTATTTATTCTTATTTATACCAACTGGTTTTCACAGACTTTCACTAAGCTCTTCTTACTATGAGCAAATGACTTTGAGGGCACACGGTGACTTCAGTTCTTATGCTCACAGTGAAAAGAGATTAGTCAGAGATCAAGAAAAGTTTAAGTGCTTTGCACATCAGATTCTGATCATTGATTTAACGTTGAGTTGTTTTTGTCCATGAACAGAGTGAAAGTTCTCCAATGAAAATAC
The DNA here is from genome assembly GCA_027410445.1 of Discoglossus pictus. Lineage (NCBI taxonomy): Eukaryota > Metazoa > Chordata > Amphibia > Anura > Alytidae > Discoglossus > Discoglossus pictus. Next base: position 164,110,395 of record CM050170.1, read on the forward strand.
CCTAAGGGTCCTGTGCAGCTTCTGATCGATTCTTCCCCTTCTAACTTATGCATGTTGCCTGCCCACACATATCTGAACATCTAAATGTATCTTTGATAACAATGAATGATTTATAAAAGCTATTGCTTTGGAAAATGTTTCATGGAGGAAATTCAATCCAACAAACACTTTTTAAAGAAGAGAGTTCCCACCTGTGGAGAGGAGAGTTCCCACTTGTTGAGAGGAGAGTTCCCAGTCATTGAGAGGAGAGTTCCCACTTGTGGAGAGGAGAGTTCCCACTTGTTGAGAGGAGAGTTCCTACTCGTTGAGAGGAGAGTTCCCACTCGTGGAGAGGAGAGTTCCTACTCGTGGAACGGAGAGAGTTCCCACTTGTTGAGAGGAGAGTTCCCACTTGTTGAGAGGAGAGTTCCCAGTCGTTGAGAGGAGAGTTCCGACTCGTTGAGAGGAGAGTTCCCACTCGTGGAGAGGAGAGTTCCCACTTGTTGAGAGGAGAGTTCCCAGTCGTTGAGAGGAGAGTTCCCACTTGTTGAGAGTAGAGTTTCCAGTCGTTGAGAGGAGAGTCCCCACTCGTAGAGAGGAGAGTTCCCACTCGTTGAGAGGAGAGTTCCCACTCGTAGAGAGGAGAGTTCCTACTCTTTGAGAGGAGAGTTCCCAGTCATTGAGAGGAGAGTTCCCACTCGTGGAGAGAAGAGTTCTCACTTGTTGAGAGGAGAGTTCCTACTCATGGAGCGGAGAGTTCCCATTTGTTGAGAGGAGAGTCCCCACTTGTTGAGAGGAGAGTTCCCACTCGTGGAGAGATGCCTTAAGTATGTAGACACCAGGTTCCATGGGATAACATATGAATATGAGATATCTAATTTTAATAATAAAAATGTAACACTGGGAAATCGAGACACAGAAACAGAAAGGAGATAATGATACTACTTAAATTGTTGTTTTTGTTCAGTCGTGTCTGAGTCTCTGTGACTCTATGGACCACAGTACACCAGGGGCATCTGTCAGCTACTGCCTCTCTGAGCTCACTCAAGCTCATATTCATTGCTTCTATGACCTCATGTATCCATCTCTGACTCTGTTGTCCGCTTCTTTGTATGCCTTCAATATTTCCCAGAATCAGAGTCTTCTCTAGAAAATCCTGTCTTCTCTGGATATGACCAAAATATTTTAGCTTTAGCCTCATGATCAAACCTTCCAGTGAGCAGTTAGGTTTGATGTCTTGCAGTATTGATTGATTGGATCTTCTTGTGGTCTGAGGGACTCTTAGTAATTTTCTCCAACTCCACAATTCAAAGGCGTCACTTCTACACCTCTTGGACTTCTTTATGGTGCAGCTCTCACTACTTAAATACAATACATTTTATAAGTATAAAATATAGTGTCATCCCTACCATATGTTAAATCATCCTGTCTTGCTCAGGGTCTGTTTAGCTCAGCTTGAAATTCTGTCACATACAAGGTGAAAGTCGATGAACTGAGAAAACAAGTTTCTATAGATGTATTGAGATTTCGTCATAGAAGAAATAAAACAACATATCCGTTTTTCTTCTTCAATTAAGCAGCCATGGCAAGTCTTGGTGACATATAGGAATCTTGGTAAATTATATTGTTATACTACTTCCAGATAATGTGTGATTTTATTTACTCGAAATGTATTTATATGATTGACTGAAAATTAAGCTTGTGGGATATTTCTTACACGTGGGAGGACAACAGAAACTAATAAGACCATGCATTGCTTAAAGGAACTTATGATTATGGACCCATGTATTAAGCTGTTATTTCTTCAGTAAAACTGCTAATGTGGTCCAAAGTTATATATATAGTTTTGACCTATAGGTAGTGTTTTTCATGTAGCCTCTACTACATTGGCAAAATCGAAACATCATATACGAAAAAAAAGGGGTTCGCTATCAATTTGATATCTGATCATGTAACTACTTACCCCCTGAGACACTATAACATACACCTGTAACGAGAAGTCATTTCATGCACTGATTTAAAAGTTTTCAACTTGAATAATTTCACTGTATTTATATTGTGACAAGCATGGGTGTAGGAACTGGGGGGATGGGGGATTTAGGAACTGGGGGGACAAATCCCCCAAGATATTTCTGTTTCCATGTATGTATAAATAAGCTAGTTTATGGCCTGTGTGCACAATAAGCTGTACCCCCTCCCAGAATTATTCTGGCTCCTACACCCCTGGTGACAAGCTTGAAGTCTTCTCCGGGTTTGTGCCGTATTTCTGGCACTTTGATGGAGGAATACAATACAAGAGGCTGTATATAATTTTCCATGTTTAAATGGAATTTAGCCATTGATACAAAAATGTATTAATTTTTATATTTATCTCATATTGTTGATCATGGTATAACCCAACGAAGAGGGGAGTGTTGAGATTTTGTTCCCATACATTAATGCTAACATACGTCTTAATGTGCTGCATTGGTCTCTTTTTGAAAATGTTCCCACACTTTAAAGAAGAAGTTCTATAAAATTATTAGTTTATTTTTACATGAACAAGCATGCTCAGAGAATTTTAAATATGAGTATAAAACTAATGGAAATTGTCTGTTTTGCTTATTACTGCTCAACACAAAAGACCCCCATTTAAAACATGATTGGCTTTGTGGCTGAATAGTATAATACGATTGTATGAGCATAATTGCATTCTTAAAGGAACAAGGAAAGCATATTTTTCAGTTGTTGCACCTGAAAAATGGTATTTGAAAGTAATTGATAAATAATATAAAAGAAAACACTGTGGTGCTTTGATGGGTGTCCTCCAGTTTGTAGTGTGCTTGCCAACAACCAGATTTACCCATCCTAATATATAAAACCTGGATTGGTGCTCCCTATTTTCCCTAATCTAATCCATTAATATACAAAATAGATAATAAATAAAGTTAAATAAAGGACCATACCAACACCAACAAACACCAGTGAATATTGTCTTGTGAATGGAAATTCCTCTCGAGAGTATAGAGTGAATCTGCACGTCTTATATCTTCCACTTGACTTTTCAAAAGATAATGTGCACAACCATTTTTGTCTCCATATGGCATACGGAAAAAGAAAAAGTAAAACTAGATCTCAATGCAATATGGTGGGTAAAAAAGTGGGTCAAATGATTAACTTAATATATACAGGTATGATAAGAAATGTCTTGGTTGGTACTTTATTCTTTTTAATTTTTTTCTTTTCAAATTGTGATGTTGAGGTTCTATGTTGTGGTTGTTTATGTATCTATAAATTAAATATATATTTTTATCCATTTCACATTTTATTTTAAGTTTAATTAGGGAAAATAAATATGGCCCATAAACATCAGAGTGCCTACTGCTTCTGCAGAGTGTGTATAAATATATATATATATATATATATATATATATATATATTATTATTATTATCATGGTGATTTGAGATATGTAGAATTATATACTATATCTGTCATTATATCACAAGTTTTCCACATATAACACAAGCTACTATATTTATACTGACATTTTACAGCACCACACATTTTAGTTGTTGGCTCCTCAGACGCCTTGAGTCACTGGAACTTGGCATTCAGCTGTGACACTTGTAAGATCACAAAAGGCCAACACAATATTAAGACATGTTTGTGACGGCACTTACATGAAAATCGAAGCGCCAAAAGATCAAGGGTTTTAATTAGAACTGTTGCAGTTTTGTTTTTTTGGATCAAGAGCAGTCAAATTTACACCCTTGTCAACATGAACCAAAAAAATATTTTACATCCCAAGGATTATTTCAGTTTGAGAAAAACTTCTCACGTTTGTGAAGTTTGTAACAAACTAACAGCATTAGTATTAGTTGAGAACACTTCTTGCTGGTTTGGAACCTGAGGAGGTGTGTTTTGCTACTTTGTATTATGTATTCTAGAGTGGAAGGATGGGTAAAGGGACGAGTGAATGGAGATTGTTGGTTCACTGATTGATTGAGATCATATTTTAGTGTTGGACATCTTCCTCCTCCTCTGTGGATGCTCCATACACTGCAGACTGTATACTTATAAGTCCTACCTGTTCTGCTCTGTACCAACTATAACATGTCTTGATAGAGTAATAAGGAAGTTTTATTGTTATTGTATGCAGTAACATGATCATTTTCTCTACAAATGCTTTTATGCTCATAGATTTTTTTGTTTAGTCCTACTTTCTGTGACCTTATGGACGGCAGCTTGCCAGGCACATCTTGTGTCTAATTGTGCTAATCCATAAGGTTTTAATAGCAAAAATACTGGAGTGGGTTGCCAGTTTTTTCTGCAGTGGACCGTGATTTGTCTGACCTCCTTCTGTGACCTGCCCATCTGGGGTGACCCTACATGGTATAACTCCCAGCTTCATTGAAGTACAAAAGCCCCTTCACCACAACAAGGTAGCGATCCAGAAGGGGGCCCATAGCTTACACCATCATATATATAGTTGTCGTAATTGCGAGTTTGTTGGTAATGCTCGCAAAGTTACGGGTTTGCGCATGCTCGTAGCGCATGACGTGGCCTGCAATGAGCGAAGACGCTCATTGAGTGGCCCATAAAGTAGAGGGGGGAGAGGCTCATTGCAAGGCCCGCAAGTTAGAGGGCAGGAGAGGCTTGAGAGACAAAGGTGCTTATAACGAGGCCTGCAAGGTAGAGGGAGGGAGAGGCTCCGAACGGCTTCTGAGCTACAGGCTTGAAATAAAATGGGCCTTGTGGGTTTAACCGTTGCCATTTTTTTTTCTAGCCCGAACTCGGAAGACTTTCGGAAGCCGCCAAGCCCGTAAGTGAGGTTGCAAGATAATTTGCTATTCAATTGGAGTCATTTTTTATAGGCATTTTTTATAGACTTCCGAGTTACAGGCTTGAAAAAAAATGGTGGGCGTTAAACCCGTAACTTTTTTTGAAGCAGTAACTTGGAAGCTCTTGGCGGGCTTGGGGAAATTGATCAATTTCCCCAAGCCTGCAAATATTTTCACACCTGTAAATGGCAAAAGGAGCACAGGGAAGGGAGATGGGGAAGAAGGACACAGGGGAGGAGGGAAAGAGACACATGGGAGGGAGTGGGGGTGAAAGAGACCAGGGAAGGAAGAAAAGGGAAAAGAAACACAGGGGAGGGAGAGGGGGGAAAGAGACACGGGGGAGGGAGAGGGAAGGAAGAGACACAGGGGAGGGAGAGGTGGGAAAGAGACATAGGGGTGAGAAATAGGGGAGAGGGGGGAGAGAGACACAGGAGGGAGTGGGTGGAAAGAGACACGGGGTGAGGGGGGGAATAGACACAGGGGAGGGAGAGCGGGGCAAAGAGACAGGGGAGGGAGTGGGGGAAGAGACACAGGATAGGGAGAGGGGGGCAAAGAGACACAGGCGAGGGGGCAAAGAGACACAGGGGAGGGAGAGGGGGTGGAAGAGACACAGGGGAAGAAGAGGGAAAGAGAGACACAGGTGTTAGAAATGGGGGAGAGAGGGGGAAGAGACATGGGAGGGAGTGGGGGGAAAGAGACACAGGCGTGAGAGAGGTGGGGAAAGAGACACAGGGGAGGGAGATCAGGGCAAAGAGACCTAGGGGAGGGAGAGGGGGAAGAGGCACAGGGGAGAGAGGGGTAAAGAGACACGGGGAGGGAGAGGGGGAAAAGAGATAAACAAGAGATACATAAAACAGAAACACAATGTATAAAACTATATAATTTTTGACGGGCAAGTCCCTAGTTACTAATGTTGTGAGTTTGCTACATACCTTTAAAGGAGCACTGTAGATTATGAAAACTTCATACATTTCTGTGTTCTAATTTGTATTATCTTTTTAAGAGTGGAAGGGGGGGGGGCTTTTTTTTTTTGACCGGTGCTCTCTAACCCTAATGTGTGCATGCAGCCTGCTCACAGGAGACTCCAAATCGGAATGTCAGTAGCCTCCATAGCAATGCTATGGAATGGGACACACTACACTAGCCCTAACATCTTGCCTCAAACCTATTTAGCTATATAGGTAAAGGGTTTAAATAAAAGTAAGAACTAATGCAGGGGTGTATAACTCCTCCATCTATCATTTGCTACCACCTATGAGCTAGGTATCCCCCGGGGTATTCTACCTTGATATCCTTAACCACCCTATGAGCCAGAGTATATCCCAGGTTTCCCCCTTAATACCCAATAACCCCTATGAGCTGGGTATACTAAGGGTTTTCCGATTAATATCTGCTAACCCCATGAGCCCAGGTATGCCTTTGGTTTCCCCTTTAATACCCACTACCCTATGAGCATAGGCATTCTCTGGGTTTCCCCCTTAAAACTCGCTATCCCCTATGAGCTGGGTTTCCCGTGGGATTTCCCTGTAATACTTTTTACCCACTATTTGCTGGGTTTCCCTGGAATTCCCCCTTTATTACCTGCTACCGCTATGAGCCCTGGTATCCTCTTGGATTCCCCCTTAATATCCACTGCCCCTATTAACTTGGAGTCCCTCTGTATTCCTCTTAAATGTGGAAAACCACCTATGAGTCAGGTTTCTCTTAACTAAAGTATAACCATGGGGGACCCTTTATTAACCCCTATACCATGAGGTTCCAAACGGACAACTATGAAACAAAAATCTATGACCATAAAAAAAAAGAACACTACATAAAATCAAAAAATACATCTGTAAAGGGGGAGAAATATACATTACCTATCCTTTTGACGCCCTTTAGCAACAATGATCCATGCCCAGGTTCCTCACTCTTCAGTAATGGATAAGCAGGCAAGAATCTGTCCTTTTTCTTGATTGAAGCCCTTGGTCTTCATCTATGGCCCATGGAGATCGGTCTTCATCTGTGGCCCATGGAAATGGGCCGCCACCTAAATGTATTATTTATTTATTAATTTTTGCAGCTTCATCCAAACCAAAGTAATGTCCTCCTTATCCCACAGGCAGCTCTGACTCAGCTTGTTTACTCTGTTGGGTCTATAAATAAGTGAAGATCAACAGGTGAAATATCATCAAGTCTTTCAGAATGAGTGGACAAGGGATTGTATGACATGGGTATGTCATAGCATTCCACCTGGGAAAATGTAACATTAATAAATGTACACGACGCAGTAACAAACACAAATAAACATATATAGAGCATTAATAATAAGTAAGAGTCTCTTCCCCCCATGCATCTCTTTCCCCCCTGCCCCCCCAGAATTCCGAGAAATACAGTTATTACACTGCATTCTGGGAAGCTGAGCAGGGACAAATGTGCCCACAAATGCTTTGTTCTTCAAACTATAACCATTTTAAACATGGCTTCCTTTTAAGCTTATGCCCGCTGCATTACACAGCTTTTTTTCAAAGCCGAGGTTGGATTTTAACACAAGCTGGGAAGCCTACCGACGTACAGCCGTTTTAAGGTTACTGCCTATCATCAGCTTTGGGCGGGATCCCAGCTTGTGTTGTGGACCTCATGAGTATATATAGCACTAATATAGTTTCTGTAGTGTGTAAGGCTATATTCAGCAATGCGCAGTGTCAGGGGAGAGATACACAGGGGAGGGAGGGAGCAAGGGAAAGAGACACAGGGGTGGGAGGAGGGGAAAGAGACACAGGGGAGGAAGGGAGCAGGAAAGAGACACTGGGGATGGAGGGTGGAGGGGGGAAAGAGACACAGGCGAAAGAAGTGGGGGGGGAGACACAGATTAGGGAGGGAAGAGAGGGGGAAAGAGACACAGGGGAGGAAGGAGGGTGGAAGAGACACAGTGGAGGGGGAGAGACACAGGGGAGAGGGGGGAGGGAGAGACATGAAATATTATACCTTCATTTATGTCGGGCAAATGACTAGTATATATATATATATATACGGTATATATTACAGTAGCACAAGCATATATAATACAGTAATTCATATGTATAATACAGTAACAAACATGTTAGCATAGTGACATATATGTAATAAATATGTATACAATATAATAACGCATCTTTACATTACAGTAATAGAATATTTCTAACTTATGGGACAATGTCTGCCTTGATTGTACATCATAAGGATACTACAATTCACTTAGGAGTTCAGTACCTATATACAGATACATGGCTGCCGGTCAATAGCATTTATATATGGTTCTTAAGTTAAATAACTTGTAATAGCCTCAACTTTGGGGGTATTCTATTCCTTATAATATAACATAACCAGAAATAATAAAGATGGGTAACAACCTACAACATTATACACAAATAAATATGAACTCATACTTTAAAGTGTATATCATATTGTTTATTTATATCTATATATAATATATGTACTGTTAATATATACTGTAAATATACAGTTTAGTGTAACACATCTAGAAAGTACAGTAGAACTATAGTTACACAGATGTACCTTCTAGATTTGTTATAATAAGCTGTATACTTTACAGTACATAGTAATATTAACCAACAGCAGAAATAAAGATGCTCAATCAGAGAAGGAACTAATCTTAATAGGTTAGTTCTATGGTCATGATAACCCACTCTGAGAGCAACCTCGTTTAGCCACTTGTGCCGTTCACAGGGAGAAATATCCTGTAGGATATCAGTCTGGTCTCACTCAACAGAGTGATCCAGCCCCAAAATACCAGGCAATTTCCCCCCTGAACAGGAGAAACAGCAAACTCCAGACATACATTTTGGCCTTAGCTGGGTCTCATCAGTAGGGTACTCTCTAAGGTATATATATAGTTTTAGATAGTGATAGTGATAGATCTATCTATCTATCTATCTATCTATCTATCTATCTCTATATACATAAATATCTCCAAATATCTAAATATATCAAACATTGTTTTCAGCACGTTATGTCAAAATCACTCCCACTAACTTTTACACAATATCTGTATGTGTAAAGATTGTGGAAAATTAAATAAGAGGTCAAAGACCTTTACTCGTTTTGCAAAGCCACTTCATCAGGGTTGCATTTGAAATACAGAGGGCCTTATTCAATTGTGACTTGGCCAATTAAATAGGGCTCTATATAAGCACATAGCATATATGCTATGGGCCCCATTCAATTGCGATTTGGCAAATTGAATATGGCTCTATATAAGCGCATAGCATATTTTTTTAGAGAAGTTTTTAGTTAGTGAACTTCTATCCAAAAGCAAGGTCTTCACTAACTAAAAACTTCTGTAAAAAAATGTGCTATGTGCTTATATAGAGTCCTATTCAATTGGCCAAATCACATTAGAATGAGGCCCTTAGTACTTATATGGAGCCATATTCAATTGGCCAGATCGCAATAGAATAAGGCCCATAGAGTGATGTTTGAGCTCTTATGCACATTGATGATGTCATTATGTAAAATTATATAAAGCTGATGTCATTACCCCATACACAGGGCCTCATTCAAATGTGATTTGGCCAATTGAATAGGGCTCTATATAATCACAGAGCATATATTTTTTACAGAAGTTTTTAAGTTAGTGAACGTCTATCCAAAAGCAAGGTCTTCACTAACTAAAAACTTCTGTAAAAAATATATGCTATGTGATTATATAGAGCCCTATTCTATTGGCCAAATCGCATTTGAATGAGGCTCATGGACAGGAGATGCAGTTCCATTGCAGTGACAAGATGTAAATGAATAAGGTCCCTCGTATTAAGTTCCCAGCTACAGATAATACCTTAGTAAATATATATTTTACAGGACCAGATATTTTTTGAGGATTTTACACAGGTAATGGGCAGACTATATGGGCCAATAAGTTTTTATCTATTCTGTTGAAGGGTTCTGAATTTATTCTGGACTCACTCCTGAGTGCTAGGAATTTATTTTTGAACATTATGTTTGCTTCTAGTGGAAACCATACAGTACTCATAATTATGCTCTTTAATGTAACTATACATCGACTGGAACAATAGTGTATTGTTTTATAAATGTCAGACCAAAGAGATGTCAAGATTACTTAACTGTGTGACTATTATTGCTGCCATTTAAATTAACTTACATATAATTACATCTCAGTATAGCTCTTTAGTACAATGTGTCTATTATGTGCAAGATGTTATTTCTACACTATGTTAAAATGTCATATTCACATTTATCACTTATTTTGGCAGAAAATGGGGGTGTGATGACACATTAAAGCAATACAAAAATGACAATTATTTGTAGTATGTAAAATACTTTTTTTTTTTCTTTTTAGGAACTGTTGATTTTTGTCTAAAACCTTGGAAAATTAACTGCATTGAGCCCATAATATATTTTTGCTTGGGTCTTTAGGATCAATCCTGTGTCAACATATACATGAATTAGCTGCATGAGCTACAGAGGACCCAAACAGGTAAAAGTGTATAATTTTTGGCCAGACAAGACAATGCTTTTAAGCATTTCTTAATTAAAAAAAAGTACACAAATGTAAATAGATACATAGATATATTATATTCCTAGTGATATCCAGAAACCTCCCATGTCACTTTAAGTTGCCATTATCATGGCATGGAAAACGAAGTCACCAAATTTGCTCTGCTCCATTAGAATGTGTAAAAACATTTAAAAAAAAAATGTTTTCTTTTTAAAATTAAGCTAAACATCCCACCAAACCATCTCTAAATAACATGGGAAATATAATATATATATATATATATATATATATATATATATACTAGGAACTTGCCCGTCAGAAATGACGGGATTAAATTTGTAAGGCTAGCAATGCTGTTTACCATACAATTTGAGGCTTTTGCTCCTCTGAGCACCTTCGGCACTCATTGTTAGCCTCTCCCCCGTGCACTTCAACTTTCCTGCTTTGCACTAATCACCTTCAGCGCTCATCGCGAGCCCCACGCTGAGTGCCTTCGGGGCTCATTGCAAGCCTCTCCCGCTTGAAGTGCTCATCGTGACCCACTGTGATGAGCCCCTTCGGCGCTCATTGCAAGCCTTTCCTCCCGCCTACTGTACGGGCCGCTCATTGCAGGTTTGGCTAACCTGAAAATTTTGTGCTTGTGAATGGCATGTGTCTCTTTCCACCATCTCCCCCCTGTCCCTTACCTGTGCGTTGTTGGTGTGTGTTACTGTCTTTGCCGTCTTTGCGTGCCTGGCTTTGCTCAGCCTCGTGTTCCTGCAGTTTCAGAATTTTTTACTTTTTTGATCTGCCATTTTATTCCTCGCTTAGCCGATTTTGGATTGACAAAAAACCCCAAATATGTCTCAAAATCACATGTAACCTCACTCCCAGGCTTCCTGGCTCTCCCCCTGTGCTGTCTGTGAGTGTGTTATTATATTTGTTAAATGTATTTTTTTTTGTTTTTAGGGTTTTTAGAGCTATGCTCTTGGCTTGCAGATGCACCACTCACAATGCAGCCTAAGTCCCACATGCTTCAATGGCTCACCTTTGGTGCTGACCCAGCCTAATTCCTGCGCAGTACACATCTCTCCTCACTTTACAAAGCTTCGCAGATGAGCGCCGTGGCGCTCATCCAGCCTAAGACATGCCCGTATATGGTTCGCCTCTCTTCGCGAGGTGCGCGGTTGTAACCTCGCTTTCTGAGGTTGTAACTGCGTGACCAACATCACAAACGTCACCAACATCCACAACTTTATATGTGATATATATATATAGAAAGTGGAGGGCCCTGTTTTGAGCTTTGAATCCTTGCAGAAAGTGCTTTTTTCCCAAAGCACCCTACCAGATTGGAAACTAACTAGTTACAATCTAAAAGGAATGGAGATGGCACCTGGGGAAGAGTAACAGATAAGGAATAGCAAGGGTCAGGAAGAAAGTGAGAGTTAGAAAGTTATTTTGCCATCAGATAGGTCCAGTGTGGGAGGAGAGTTACTAAAGAGTAAAACTCAGTGAATTTAGGGGGGCCTGGAATGATCTATTACTGTCCACTGGAGAAGAAACTGGCAACCCACTCCAGTATCTTTGCTAAGATAATCTTAAGGATAAGCATGACCAGAGACATATTGATTGCACCTGGCGTGCTGTGGTCCATAGGGTCATGAAGAGATGGAAATGACTGAACTACTGAACAACATGAACAATGATTTATGCCATGGTTTCAGTCAGTTCCAGAGCCATGTCCATTCAGGATTATTATTTAATCTCAATAATCCATTTTAAGGGGTGCAGGCAGGGTTAAAACATTCGCTTAGGGACACCTCATAGAGCACAGGGCAAGTATGAGTAGCATCAGATCTAATGAAGTGGTTGGGCCAAAGTCGAGAGGATCCCCAGTTATGTATGTGTCTGAAGGGGAAAGGAAGTTCCAGTGCTCCAAAGACCAAACCAACATGGAATGTTAGAACTATGAGCCAAGCATGGCCGGATGATTCATTAGGCCAACTAGGGAGCTTCCCTGTGAAGGGCACCAATATTTAAAAAAAAATGTTTCCTGGCTTAAAAAAACAAAATGCTGCATTTCCTAGGATGGCTACTAGGGGGTAACCACCTAGAACAAGAGAACTACAACAGGAAAAGGAACACGCACAGTAAAGTCGACAATGGGTCCGTGCATCCCTTGCATACACATTCACAGGTGCCCCTCCTCTCCACTGCCTAGGGGCACCAAAAAGGTAGATCCGGCACTGGAGCCAAGGCAACTGGACATAGCCAAACAAGATGACAAGATTAAACATTTATATCCTGGAAGTTAGTGGACTCAAATGGACTGAACTGGGACATTTCATATCAGACAATCAGCAGAACTTCTACTGTGGTCAAGAAGTCCTCAGAGGAAATGAGAAAGAAAGCCCTCATAGTCAATCAGAGGGTGGCCAAAGCGGTGCTTAGTTACAACCCCAGATGATTCTTCTCTGATAGCTGAAAGTGAGAAGGAACTAAAGGACCTATTGATGAGGGTCAAAGAAGAGAGTGCAAAAGCTGGCCTGCTACTCAATGTTAAAAAAAACAAAGGTCATGGCAAATTGCATTCTCAGTTCCTGGCAAATAGATGGAAATAAGTGGAGGCAGTAACAGATTTTATTTTCCTGGGCTTCAAGATTTCTTCAGATAGTCACTGCAGCCATAAAATTAAAAGTTGTTTGCTTCTGGGGAGGAAAGCTATGGCAAGTCTGGACAAGCTATTAAAATGTAAAGATCTGAGATCTTTATGTACTTTATTTTTTATAAGAAATGCTCTGTATTTACTGGCTGAAATCAAACAAATAGTTCCTGTATGGGTCTACCCACTGCATGGTAAGCATATACAGACTCTGTAGGGTTGGATGAGCAGTGTAGTGTCCCACGCCTGTGTCTCCCCCTTCCCTTCTTGTGTCTCTCCCCCCTTCCCCCATTTGTCTCCCCCCTCCCCTGTGTCTCTTCCCCTCCCCTGTGTCTCTTCCCCCTTCCCTGACCTGTGTCTCCCCCCTCCCCTCCCCTGTGTCTCTCCCCCTTCTCCCCTCCCCTGTGTCTCTTCCCCCCTTCCCTCGCCTGTGTCTCCTCTTCCCTCCCTTGTGTCTCTCCCCCCTCCCCCGTGTCTCCCCCCTCCCCCATGTCTCCCCCTCCCCTGCGTCTCTTCCCCCCTATCCCCCCGTGTCTCTACCCCCTCTCCCCTCCCCTGTGTCTCTCCCCCCTTTCCCCTCCTTTGTGTCTCTTCCCCCTTCCCTCACCTGCGTCTCCCCCTTCCCTCCCTTGTATCTCTCCCCCTCCCCCCGTGGTTCCCCCCCTCCCCTGTGTCTCCTCCCCTCCCCTGTGTCTCTTCCCCCCACTCCCCTGTGTCTCTCCCCCCTCTCCCCTCCCCTGTGTCTCTCCCCCCTCCCCCTGTGTCTCTCCCCCCCTCTCCCCTCCCCTGTGTCTCTCCCCCTCTCCCCTTCCTTAAGCAAAGCCCTTAGATAGATATAATAAGCAGAATATATGGGGCTTTTTGTACTTATTTGCCTTTTAATCAATATCTCTAACATATGCCAAGCACTCATGTGCATTTTACTATAGTGGTTACAAAAGTGACCTACAGTAACTGTTTGTGGTTTTTACTTAAAAGTTTAATAATTTTCCCAAAGAGGTGAGTATGAATACCCCTAGTGTTACCATGTAACCAAACCTCCATTGTCTCTCTCTTTTAATTACTCTCACATCTCTCACAATGAATCCTTCAAACCGCTGGTTGCAAAACACAAATAATGATCAGCAAATACAAACCGCACAAGAACTGGAGCAGCGACAGTCTGAAGATCAGCATCAAAAGACATTTATGTAAGAACCGAAAAAGTCTTTGAAACTGAAATGTTCAAACGTCTGGAAGGAATTTCATTACCTATTAAATAAAGTTACGGTTGTACAAAGGAGCCTGTAAAAGAGTCGTCGCTCTTAGCACTATCACTTGTTAAACGGACACAGCAAAGGTCCCAGTTTACTATTAAATGTATTATTTGTTTATGTGCAAACTGTGTTAGATAATTGAGATTGAAAGTGGAAATGTTAGATCAGTACCTGAGCTAGTGAATAGAGGGCAAAAATAATAATAATAATATACATTAATATAAAATTAATATAAAAAACAAAATAGACTGCACTGGGGCCCCCAAAGGAGGGCCACAGCATATAATATATATTAATATAAAAATGTATATTAAAAATATAAAATATTAGACTGTACTGGACTCCTGCAGAGGAGGGTCCCACTATATAAGATATAATATAAAATGTAAAAAAGTGAGACTGCACAAGGGCCCCTCCCCAGAGGAGGGCCCCAGTGCATTGCCCCTGTGGTAGCTCAGCCCATGTGTTAGATAGCTGGGGCTGTCATTTGAAGCATGAACTACATGAAAAGATACCGACTCTCTTCTGATGACTTTATCTCATGTGATGTTGTTATTAATTTTTTTATGAAGCTCCTGTATGCTAATTTGGTACTCAGAGTGCCTAATAAGGATGGGGGGTGGGGTGGATTTAAATTCATAATAAAAATTTGGAGTATTGTTTTGGCCACACTAATTAACACATGAAAGAAACTAATTCGTATTCAGTAGATAATAATTTGCATATTACTAGAGCTTAAACAATCATCAGGAATAGATCACTTTACAAACAAATGGCTAATACAATGCATATCCATCTTTTCATGCACTTTCAGAATAACTTAAAGAAAACTAGATTTTTGTGTGACAGGGACCTTTTAACATTGCAGCTCCTATAAATAGATATATAGACAGGACATCTAAACAGATAGATAGATAGATAGATAGATAGATAGATAGATAGATAGATAGATAGATAGATAGATAGATAGATAGATAGAAAGAAAGAAAGAAAATCTTGTGGAGCATAGATACTAATCATTTGGTCTCCGGGAGTTAAGCAGCACTTCATCCTTTAGTAGATAATGTCCACCATACACTTAATTATAAATAAACATAATTACTACAATGATAATGAAATGTTGTATAGTATATAGATATCAGGAAAACATCACCATGTAGGTATGGCATGAGAATCTTTTAGTAGATATTGATCTCTGGTCTATAACTTCCCTTGATCTGCTAAAACATACACATCTCGGTGTAAGTGTGAGCACTATAACACAGCCGGCTGCTTCCTGTGTGGTGAAGACATCTCTTACAATGTGGGTATATTCTTCATCTTAGTCTTTCTTGCATCCCTCTTCAGACAGAACCTAACATTTTATGATTGAATATAGAACTACTTAATCACCAAAGCAGCTTGCTTCTGGGCCTGCACCAATTGTACATATATTATATATATATATATATATATATATATATATATATATATATATATATACAAACACACACATATATTTATATATTTAAACTTCAAGATTATTTCACTGCATGGACCAGTGCAGGAAACCCTGGTTATTTTGATACATTTCACAATGTTTAAGAAGTCTTGTAGAATGTCTGGAACCTTAAAGGCAATGTATGTACCAGAGTGTTTTCTTTATTTCAAATAAAATTATCACAGCAGAAAAAAACAGATTCAAATGTTTAACCGATGCAGAGGCTTGCTCCTGTAAGCCAATGAGCGGTAATTTATTAGCTGTGTGACTCATATTTGTCTGAAATCTACATACACACATATATATATATATATATATATATATATATATATATATATATATATATATATATATATATATATATATATATATATATATATATATATATCGTTACCTTGTGGTGGTGAAGGGGCTTGCTTACTTCAATGGAGCTGTGTATACCATGTAGGGTCACCCAAGATGGGCAGGTCACAGCTTAGAGGTCAGACAACTCATGGTCTACTGGAGAAGGAGCTAGCAACCTACTTCTGTATCTTTGCCCAGAAAACCATTTGGATAAGCAATACCAGAAACACAGACATGTGTGCCTTTCGTTCTGCATCCGTATGGTCACCAAGAGTCAGACATGACTGAAAGACTGAACAACATATAATATATAATCTGTACACTTTCTGATGGTTTCAATAAAGTTTGAACAGGTTTTATTTAAAAACAGCTTCAAAACGTGGCCTTAAAATACCTGAAAAAAAATAATTGTATTCCATATTCCTTTAAAGGGGCGTGGAATTTTCTATTTTTTAATTGCTACTGGTAATGCCATTAACTCAGATTATGAATCTCCATACATAAAATAACTCTAACTTCGTTATCAGTTGTAATACGCCATCATTACAACCCCTAGTAATTTGAGCTGCCTTTGATATCAGCAGCCACCACGTCCTTACTACCAGGCTCATTAGGTCCTTAAAGAGATCAAATTGCCTCTTCCAATGATGAGTAGAGATCCTCTGTGTGTGACTTTATGTATTAATCATTACATTCAATGGGATAATAATGGGAGCCTCCATCACACATGCTGAATACATCAAGGCCATCACACAAGTCTTGCTTCTCTTTGTTTGTGTGGGAACGTGCCCTGGGGGGGCCGGCTATTCCTGGAAGAGGCCTGTCTGTAAATGAAAGTGAATTTCTCCTGAACCCCCCAGGCATGTAAGGAATGTTCACCCTGTTGAAAGGATCTAAAAGTAGCATCTCAAGTGAGCTGTACATGTGTCAGTGAGCAGCAACAAAAGTGATGGTGTGTTAAGTTCTTGCAGGTACAAGGATTTCCTGGCAGTGTCAGTGACGGATGCGTCACCAAATGTGTATGACCCGGGGGTCACGGTGACTACTGGGAAAGGGGGAATAAATTAGGAGACTTGTGAGGCTCAATCAGTAGCATGAAATGAGAGGAGACAGGTCCAGACCACAGGCTAAGAAATCCTTAAAGGGTCCTATGTTAAAAATATATTATTTTACAGAACTACACTGAACAATAAGATAAATACTTTTAGACTATAAAAAAATACTTTACTTTTATATGCTGCGACATATATTTTCGGTTTAGGTGATAGGGGACTTTGCATGCACAGGAAGAATCTGACAAGTGCCAGGAGCAATGGAAAACTCCATAGTTCACCAGCATATGTCCTTTTGAGAAAGTAACAGATAGAATCAGCTGAGAAAA
This sequence comes from Discoglossus pictus, assembly GCA_027410445.1. Classification (NCBI taxonomy): domain Eukaryota; kingdom Metazoa; phylum Chordata; class Amphibia; order Anura; family Alytidae; genus Discoglossus; species Discoglossus pictus. The sequence goes on from CM050170.1 coordinate 164,127,795, forward strand.
GAAAATGGAACCCCTCAGTGAATAATAATTGCACATAAAAATTTAAATGTAAAGGCTGTGTTTTATTTTTTTTCATTTTGCTTCCAAAAAATATTTTTGCGATTAGCAAATTTAGTTATTCATAAAGACACTATAGAAAAAGTGGATCACAGTGGCAGTAATCTAAAGGACCACTTAAATCTGGCATTTACAGTCTGCCCTTCTGACAAAATAAAATTTATAGTGGTCAGTATAATAATAATAATAATAATAAAAATAACAACAATAATAATTATTATTATTATTACTAATATAATTACTATCATTAATAATAATATAGATTATTTTGATTATTATTATTATTTTTATAATTATAATAAATATAATTTAAATGTTTTACTTTATTATTATAAATAGAAATGATGATTATTATTTTTAATTATTATTATTATTATTAATATTATTATTATTAGAAATATAAATATTATTATTTTTATTTAATTATTATTATTATTTGTATTATTATAAATAGAAATATTATTAGGTATATCTTAGTTTCCCTTCTTTTCCCATTCTCTAATCTAACATATGATGCTTATATCAGACACACACATTACATTGAGTCATTCTATACACATACAGATTTATTTGATTTAAAAATAAAACTTGTTTTCCACACCCCCAGAGCTGTTTTACATGGGCACACTGTACCTATCAATAGAAACTCTGCATTTGGGTATGGATTTTGACCCTTTACTAACCATCAACCCAGCAGCAGTGCAATAGAGAGATCTACAGAGAGATATCAGATTCCTTCTGCTTCCTTGTGTAGAGGACTACACATCCCATGATTCCTTCCTGCATCTACTGTCAACACTGATTAATACAATGTATTAGCTGCCTGTGATTGGCCAAAACAAATGATGAATGTTATGCTCATTTTAGCAGGAATTTCTAGGGGTGTTAACTCTGAAAATCAACTCTTTGCAAACTCAAGAGATTTAGCAAACTTTAGGGTTAGTATAATCAAGATTATTGTGGTATTATTTCATGCAAAAAATGTTTTCATACACTACTGATTCTCCTCTATCAGATGCATTCTCATAATCCAGGACAAGTAGACATGCCTTTAATTAATTAAGATTCAGTGAAGCCCTGTATACAAGGGGGAATCCACTGAGTACAGGTACAGATAGAGGAGCTATTTTCCAACACAAAGACTAACTGGATTTCCACTAAAAAAGTACCTCACAAGTCCTGTTTTTAAAAACTACACTTAGGCTAAATATGTTTATAATGTTATAAAATATACAGCCTTAATTTTTGTACCTTCTATTTGTAATTATGCTGCTGTGGATTCTACCATATTTGTTTATTCTGAACAACTTCCTGTGGTGGGAGGAGAATTTGAATGCACAGGAAGTGCAAACTAGGATGTCAAAAACACAAACATGAATCCCTCAGGTACAAGCAGGGTCTGCAAAAATAAAGATAAAAAAAAAAAATTACGCTTTTCGACTAATAACTACAATGGAGCATTGATAATAGAACAGCACTTTTATATTTTATGCAACATTTACAATAAATAGAAATGTATATTACTCTAAGGTTGTTGTTGTTCAGTCCTTCAGTCGTGTCTAATTCTCTGTGACCATATGGGTGCAACACACCAGGTACATCTCTCTGGTTATGCTTATACATACAGATTTCTTGGCAAAGATACTGGAGTCGGTTGCCAGTTACTTCTCCAGTGGACCGAGATTGGTCTGACCTCTCTGCTATGATCTTCCCTTCTTGGATGACCCTAAATGGAATAGCTCACAGCTTCATTAAGATACACAAGCCCCTTCACCACACAAGGTAATACAAATCCAGAAGGGGACTCGAAGGTCAATTTACATAATAAATGTAATATACGCACAATACTATATAAATTACAGCTTTAGTTTCATAATTGCAGCTACGTATATCACCTCTGTATATGACACATATCGGTTCATACTACTCATCACAATTTAGATGACCCGCATTACTGACAGTCTGTAACTCAAGATTCTGTAGGCAGGATTAGTACAGACGCTGCTAATATTTACAATACAGTGAGTAAATCATTCTATACAGGTTGTAATCAGTTTGCTTACAAAAATGAATATATGAATACTATCACATATATAGTTGTTGTAATTGCGAGTTTGTTTGTAACACTCACAAGTTGCCAAGAACCGTGTATGTGCAATGTGCGTAGCGGCAATGTGCATGCGCGGCATTCGGCTGGGGGTGGAGGAGACACAGGGGAGGGAGAGGAGGGGAAATAGACACAGGGGAGGGAGAGGGGGAAAGAGACACGGGAGTGAGACGGGGGAAGTGACACAGAGGAGGGAGATGGGGGAAGTAGACACAGGAGAGGGAGAGGAGGGAAAGGAGACACAGGGGAGGGAGAGGGGGGAAGAGACACGGGGTGAGACGGGGGAAGAGACACAGGGAAGGGAGAAGGGGGAAAGAGACACGGGAGTGAGAGGGGGGAAGTGACACAGAGAAGGGAGAGGGGGGAAGTAGACACAGGGGAGGGAGAGGAAGGAAAGGAGACACAGGGGAGGAGAGGGGGGAAGAGACACAGAGGGTGAGAGGGGGGAAGAGGCACAGGGGAGGGAGAGGGGCGGAAGGAGACACAGGGAAGGGAGAAGGAGGGATGAGACATAGGGGAGGGAGATGGGGGAAGCTGACACAGGGAAGGGAGAAGGGGAAGAGACACAGGGGAGGGTGAGGAGGGAAAGAGACACAGGGGAGCGAGAGGCGGAAAGAGACACAGGGGAGGGAGGCGGGAGAAAGAGACACAGGGAGGGAGGGAGGAATGAGACATAGGGTCGGGAGAGGGGGGAAAGGAGACACAGGGGAGGGAGATGGGGGAAGGAGACACAGGGGTGGTAGAGGGTGGAAAGAGACACAGGGGAGTGAGAGACACAGGGGAGGGAGAGGGGGTAGAAACAAATGAGGGGGAGGGAGAGGCACAGGGCAGGGAGGGGGGGTGGGGGACGGAGGGGGGGGACAGAAAAATAACATATTATCCCGTCATTTGAAAAAAAAGAAACAGGAAGAAATGGTTTAAGACACATGGGGAAGTTTACTATCCCAGTATACTGTAACAAACATGCAATACATAATTACATTTTGTGTACTTTCTTTGTATATTAATAAAAATGATTTAAACAAAAAATATTTAGATCTCTATTGATTTTTATAGTCAATTATACTTTTGTAATTAATATTATTATAGAGGAAGCTTCTATCAGTACACTGGGAATGTGGCAGGTAAAACTGCCAGTGCACTTAACAGGACTAATAGACTACAACCATGGACAAATTTCCCATAAGGTCAAATTGGCAGCTGCCAAGGGCCTAATGATTGTAGGCAAAGCCACGTTTTTCAACCTAGAAATGTGTTAAATACTGCTCCATGTGGGCTCCTTTCTGATTGGCTGAATTGTGCAGTTAGTCTATGAACATCTTCTGTCTCATACATAGCATGCTGGGAGGTGTAGTATTGTGTTCATATCAATAATAACAACTATGGCCAAAAGAACCAAAGCTCCTGCACTTCACAAGCTCGGCACTCTGAGGTCACTCAGTCTTCTTAGGAGGGGAGCTGATCTGAGACTGAAATCAGAAATATGCCTTGCTGGGTGTATGAGTGTACGCTTTTTGGGGGGTACCTGAGGAGTCTTTGCCTAGGAGCCTCCCGGATGTAAATTCATTCCTGATTACAAACTGTACAGAATGAGTCACTCACAGTTTGTGTAACTAGTGACAGCATCTGTACAAACCCTGCTTGAGTTGTGGGCTGTCTGGGGGTCTTCTAAACTGTGATGAGTAGTATGTACCGATATGTGTCATATCCAGAGGGGATACATGTAGCTGCAATTATGAAATTAAATCTATAATTCATATAGTACTGCAGGTATATTATATTTATTATGTAAAGCTACCTTAGAGTACAATATGTTTCTATTTCATTTTTTATGTAAACTGTAATTCATATTGTATTATAACAGTCTCAGTTCCTAGCAAATAGATGGGGAAGAAGTGGAGGCAGTGACAGATTTTTTTTTCCTGGGATCCAAGATATCTTTAGATGGTGACTGCAGCTATGAAATTATGGTAAATCTGGACAAGCTATTCAAAATCAAACATTAAATTATCAACAAAGGTTTGCATTGTTAGAACTATGTTCATCCCAGTAGTTACATACGGATGTGAGGGCTGGACCATAAGGTTGGCCAAAATTGGATGAAAGAAGATACAATTAATCAATACTACAAGAAATTAAGCCAAACTGTTCACTGGAAGCTTTGATCTTGAGGCTAAAGCTGAAATACTTTGGCCATATCATGAGAAGAAAGGATTGCCTAGAGAAGACTCTAATGCTGGGAACGATTGAAGGCACAAGAAGAAGGGGACGACAGAGGGGGAGATGGATAGATTAGGTAATTGAAACAACAAGCATGAGCTTGATGGATTTCAGAGTAGCAGTGGCTGGCAGATGTTCTAGAGGGAAGGAAGTGAGCTTTGTTGAGTCAGTGGTTGATTCAGATAAACATGAACAGGTAAACCTGCAAGGTCTGCTCTGTACCCAACCCATAACTTGAAAATGAAGCACTACTGTCATGGCAGCTTCCATGCACCAGCAGAGGCTACAAAAATTAAGATTTTTGGTAATGTTGGTAGGTTGTTGAATAATTCACAAACATAAGATGTTTTTTCTAATCTACAGGATTCGTTTTATAGCAACTGTAATACTAAAATTCTTTGCAGCTTTCCACAAATGGGAACACCAACAACCTAAATATATACTTTGTATAATAAAGACAACTTTGCTATTTCAATATTGTTCACTTTATCCAGGTTTTTCCTGCTTCTCACTGTATTAGTTTCAGTATAACATATTGTATCATTGTAGGTTCAGTAATATAAAATATATGAACACTAGCGACTTGCCCGTCAAAAATGATGGAGCAATAAAATGTGAAGCCATGGCAATGCTGTTTGCCACACAATGTAAAGCTTTTTGTACTCTAAGGACCTTCGGCGCTCATTGCGAGCCTCACGCTGAACGCCTTGCGAGCATCTCCTGGTGTGTCCTTTGGCTCCTCTGAGCACGTTTTGCGCTTATCACAAAGACATATATATGTATCTTTATTTTTTTAAATACTTATGAATTAATTAATTGAATAATAAATTAATATACTCTACCTATTTGTAATTAATATATCTAACAATAAATAGCCTGAAGAGGTAACAATCTCTTTTTATTGTCCTGCAGCATATAATGTCCAGTGGGACTGTTGCTGCCCTGAGGAGATAGTTTTATGAATGTCCCAACTGTGCATTAGAAATAGGCTGCGTGCGCGAGGGCAAACCGTTGGTTTATTTGTGTAAAGCGCTACTATAGATGCATAATGTTGTTAGTTGGAAGTCAGTGTTGTAAAATGGCGTAGTTTGTCTATGTGTTGCGCGGTTCGTGAGCATTTCCTATCCTTTGTAATAGTGTATTTTGTACCTCGTACATTCCTGGGTGAAAGTGGTACTCGGCTGGCAGTGTTTTGCGCGGTTCAGGATCATATAGCCTTGTTTTCATTTTTTTGTGCGCCATTTTTTTTCTTGCTTAGTCGATTTTGGATTGCCAAAACTCAGCAAATTTTGATTAAAATTTGCGTGCAACCTCACTCCCAGACGTCCTGGCTGTCCCCCCGTAATTTTTGTGTTTTTCGATTTGTGCGGTTCGGACATATTTTTCCTATCTCGTTTTTTTTTTTCTAAGTCCTGCGTTTCAAACTTTTTTTTTTTTTTTTAAGTCTTGCGTTTGTGAAGTGCTTGCTGCCTAAGGCGATCCCGCGTTTCCCAAGTGTTTGGAGGCTAAGTCCTTTGTTTTTCAATGTCTGCCATCAGCCCTCCTTTTTGCATAAGTCCCGCGTGTTTCATTGCCTCCACTGCTCGCCTCGCTTTGCGATGCTCGCAGGCGATGAGCACTTTCAGCGCTCATCGCCTAAGTGCTGCAACTTTTAATGACAATTGCTCGCCACAATCAAATGCAACACAAGCAACAGCTTAGTGAATCTCTCGCAAAAACCTCTGATCAGAGGTATAAACAAACGTAGCCCTTTAAAAGGGAGTCATTAGCCATTTGTTTGTTTTCTATAAATAATTTAACTAGTTTAATTAATTTTATACTCTTCAATGTAATTGTAATATACAATGTACACTTTGTTTACTTTCACCTTCTGCTGACTTATTTTAACCTGAATTTATTACAGAAGGTGCCCAAATAGATCAAGACCTAACTGAAGGTCGCCATAAGATATCAGTGTCATAGACTCCACCAGACTTATTATTATTATTACTTTTATTTGGAACGCGCCAACATATTCCGTAGCGCTATACAGGGGAAAAGAACATCATACAAGATTTAAAACTCTCTACTTACTTATCAAAGTCTGCATCATATAGTGGTGTGTTCAAGTTATACAGGGGTCCTTTATTAGATTGTGAAATCCTCCAATGGAACATTTAAACAAATAGACTGGAAAATAATGTTCTCAGATATGTAAAGTGGGTAGGGGGCTACACGTGGTAAAGTTCACCTGGAAAATAACAGAAAAGATTCACACAACCAAAACAGTTTCATTAAGTGTTGTTCTCAACATAATGCCAATATCATGTATCTGTATAGAGGAGTAGGAAAGAACACGTAGAAAGAGGATGGGGTTAATGCAGCATATCAGCAGGTACCAGAAGTAGTGAGAATGGAGGGGGTGGGTAGGGGACTTGGTTGATTGTATTTATTCTTTATATATGGGAACAATACATTTTTATATGACCCCTGTAGTGCTCAGACAATGTAATTTATTTGATTTGGTTAACAAGAGATTAGCAACATCATATATATATATATATATATATATATATATATATATATATATATATATATATATACATATATATAAAAACAATTATGTAAAAAGTCATAGAGTTACATTAAGGTTGTATTAAATAGCCACTGTAATCAATAAAGCTGTTCTGCACCATCATGTAGAGAAGTTAAAACCAAGTAGTAAATATGTAAAATATTTTTAACTTGAAGCTGTTTTTACCATTGTTTATATACAGTATATATATGTATATATATTTTAAATGTTGCTCTTTTAGCATTTATAACAATCAAATAGTTTATTTATCCTGGGTACTGTATCCCCTTCTGGATCACTACCTTGTCAAGGTGAAGAGGCTTGTGTACCTCAATGAAGCTGTGAGCTGTACCATGTAGGGTCATCCAAGATGGGCAAGTCATAGAAAATAGGTCAGACAAATTGTTGTCCACTGGAGAAGGACCTGGCAATACACTCCAGTATCTTTGCCAAGATAAGCACAATCAAACACAAGATGTGCCTGCCATGATGCGGTTCATAGGGTCACAGAGAGTTAGACGCGACTGAACGGTTAATCAAGTACTGTATGGTTCATAGAGCTTATAGGGACATTCCATGAGGTCCTGAATGGACCATCAATTACATGTTCTAAGTGTTCATATTTGTATTTACTGCAATAATAAATTCAATTTCGAGTAGAATGTCTAACAAATAAAATATAACAAAGAGAAACAGATAAAATATAACAAACAGAGTGTTTTGCCATATTAGGGTGCTTGTGATTTGTAGTCCTTGCAGAACCTGCCAAGTATAAAAAAGCTCTGCACAGCCAGTAGATAGATATGTGTCAATTTATCCGAGTTATATAAAAACTCTAATCCATCAGTAAAATATGCATTAAGATGAAAAATATTTTTTCACTTCATTTCCCTTGTTCTGTTTGATGATGCAGAGCAGTATTGGTGAATCTCACCTTAATGTCATATCAAATAGCAAGCAGAAGGAAACCACAGAGATATGGCTTCAAAGGTGCATTGTTTCAGAACTGACGTGTTCTGGTTGGTGGGCTAATGTGACCACTCTCACCTTAATATGACACATAACTAACAGTGGAACAGTCAGTCAGCTCGTCACAGGCAGAGGTGGGATCCAGCGTCACTGTGATGCACTTGTGTAATTCTATGGAGGGCTTTACACCTACATAATAATAATGATACCTATTGTTCACTCCAGATGAAACACTTACTGACTCCCACACAACCACACACTGCAGATATGATGCTGGATCATGTACGGTACAGTAGGGCTGGCTGCACTTACTGATGTGATTGAGACTGCTTGGATTGTAGCGGATATTAAAGGGTTTAATGAATGCAATACCCATCTGCCAAATGTAATACACATCTACAGGCACAGACCAGTGCAATACAAACATACAGGCACTGCCAAATGTAATACACATCTACAGGCACAGACCAGTGCAATACATACCAACAGGCACTGCCAAATGTAATACACATCAATAGGCAATGACCCGTGCAATACACACCAACAGGCACTGCCAAATGTAATACACATCTACAGGCACAGACCAGTGCAATACACACCAACAGGCACTGCCAAATGTAATACACATCTACAGACACAGACCAGTGCAATACACACCAACAGGCACTGCCAAATGTAATACACATCAATAGGCACAGACCAGTGCAATACACACCAACAGGCACTGCCAAATGCAATACACATCTACAGGCACAGACCAGTGCAATACACACCAACAGGCACTGCCAAATGTAATACACATCTACAGGCACAGACCAGTGCAATATATACCAACAGGCACTGCCAAATGTAATACACATCAATAGGCACAGACCAGTGCAATACACACCAACAGGCAATGCCAAATGTAATACACATCTACAGGCACAGACCAGTGCAATATATACCAACAGGCACTGCCAAATGTAATACACATCAATAGGCACAGACCAGTGCAATACACACCAACAGGCAATGCCAAATGTAATACACATCTACAGACACAGACCAGTGCAATACATACCAACAGGCACTGCCAAATGTAATACACATCAATAGGCACAGACCAGTGCAATACACACCAACAGGCAATGCCAAATGTAATACACATCTACAGACACAGACCAGTGCAATACACACCAACAGGCAATGCCAAATGTAATACACATCTACAGACACAGACCAGTGCAATACACACCAACAGGCACTGCCAAATGTAATACACATCTACAGACACAGACCAGTGCAATACACACCAACAGGCACTGCCAAATGTAATACACATCTACAGGCACAGACCAGTGCAATACACACCAACAGGCACTGCCAAATGTAATACACATCTACAGACACAGACCAGTGCAATACACACCAACAGACACTGCCAAATGCAATACACATCTACAGACACAGACCAGTGCAATATACACTAACAGGCACTGCCAAATGTAATACACATCTCCAGGCACAGACCAGTGCAATACACACCAACAGGCACTGCCAAATGTAATACACATCTACAGGCACAGACCAGTGCAATAAACACCAACAGGCACTGCCAAATGTAACACACATCTACAGACACAGACCAGTGCAATAAACACCAACAGGCACTGCCAAATGTAATACACATCTACAGACACAGACCAGTGCAATACACACCAACAGACACTGCCAAATGCAATACACATCTACAGACACAGACCAGTGCAATACACACCAACAGGCACAGCCAAATGTAATACACATCTACAGACACAGACCAGTTCAATATATACCAACAGGCACTGACAAATGTAATATACATCTACAGACACAGACCAGTGCAATACATACCAACAGGCACTGCCGAATGTAATACACATCTACAGGCACAGACCAGTGCAATACACACCAACAGGCACTGCCAAATGCAATACATATCTACAGACACAGACCAGTGCAATACACACCAACAGGCACTGCCGAATGTAATACACATCTACAGGCACAGACCAGTGCAATACACACCAACAGGCACTGCCAAATGCAATACATATCTACAGACACAGACCAGTGCAATACACACCAACAGGCACTGCCAAATGTAATACACATCTACAGACACAGACCAGTGCAATACACACACACAGGCACTGACAAATGTAATACACATCTACAGACACAGACCAGTGCAATACACACCAACAGGCACTGCCAAATGTAATACACATCTACAGACACAGACCAGTGCAATACACACCAACAGACACTGCCAAATGCAATACACATCTACAGACACAGACCAGTGCAATACACACCAACAGGCACAGCCAAATGTAATACACATCTACATACACAGACCAGTTCAATATATACCAACAGGCACTGACAAATGTAATACACATCTACAGGCACAGACCAGTGCAATACATACCAACAGGCACTGCCAAATGTAATACACATCTACAGGCACAGACCAGTGCAATACACACAAACAGGCACTGCCAAATGTAATACACATCTCCAGGCACAGACCAGTGCAATACACACAAACAGGCACTGCCAAATGTAATACACATCTACAGGCACAGACCAGTGCAATACACACCAACAGGCACTGCCAAATGTAATACACATCTACAGACACAGACCAGTGCAATACACACCAACAGGCACTATCAAATGTAATACACATCTACAGACACAGACCAGTGCAATACACACCAACAGGCACTGCCAAATGCAATACATATCTACAGACACAGACCAGTGCAATACACACCAACAGGCACTGCCAAATGTAATACACATCTACAGACACAGACCAGTGCAATACACACACACAGGCACTGACAAATGTAATACACATCTACAGACACAGACCAGTGCAATATATACCAACAGGCAATGCCAAATGTAATTATATATAAAGGCACAGACCAGTGCAATACACACCAACAGGCACAGCCAAATGTAATACACATCTACAGGCACAGACCAGTGCAATACATACCAACAGGCACTGCCAAATGTAATACACATCAATAGGCACAGACCAGTGCAATACACACCAACAGGCACTGCCAAATGCAATACACATCTACAGACACAGACCAGTGCAATACACACCAACAGACACTGCCAAATGCAATGCACATCTACAGACACAGACCAGTGCAATACACACCAACAGGCACAGCCAAATGTAATACACATCTACGGGCACAGACCAGTGCAATACACACCAACAGGCACTGCCAAATGTAATACACATCTCCAGGCACAGACCAGTGCAATACACACCAACAGGCACAGCCAAATGTAATACACATCTACAGACACAGACCAGTTCAATATATACCAACAGGCACTGACAAATGTAATACACATCTACAGGCACAGACCAGTGCAATACACACCAACAGGCACTGCCAAATGTAATACACATCTACAGACACAGACCAGTGCAATATACACTAACAGGCACTGACAAATGTAATACACATCTACAGGCACCAAGCAGTGCAATACACACCAACCGGCACCACCAAATGTAATACACATCCACAGGCACAGACCAGTGCAATACACACCAACAAGCACTGCCAAATGTAATACACATCTATGGGCACAGACCAGTGCAATACACACCAACAAGCACCACCAAATGTAATACACATCTACAGGCACAGACCAGTGCAATACACACCAACAAGCACTGCCAAATGTAATACACATCTACAGGCACAGACCAGTGCAATATATACCAACAGACACTGCCAAATGTAATACACATCTACGGGCACAGACCAGTGCAATACACACCAACAAGAACTGCAAAATGTAATACACATCTACAGGCACAGACCAGTGCAATACACACCAACAGGCACTGCCAAATGTAATACACATCTACAGACACAAACCAGTGCAATACACACCAACAGGCACTGCCAAATGTAATACACATCTACAGACACAGACCAGTGCAATACACACCAACAGGCACTGCCAAATGTAATACAGATCTACAGGCACAGACCAGTGCAATACACACCAACAGGCACTGCCAAATGTAATACACATCTACAGACACAGACCAGTGCAATACATACCAACAGGCACTGCCAAATGTAATACACATCTACAGACACAGACCAGTGCAATACACACCAACAGGCACTGCCAAATGTAATAAACATCTACAGACACAGACCAGTGCAATACACACAAACAGGCGCTGCCAAATGTAATACACATCTACAGACACAGACCAGTGCAATACACACCAACAGGCACTGCCAAATGTAATACACATCTACAGGCACAGACCAGTGCAATACACACCAACAGGCACTGCCAAATGTAATACACATCTACAGACACAGACCAGTGCAATATACACTAACAGGCACTGACAAATGTAATACACATCTACAGGCACCAAGCAGTGCAATACACACCAACCGGCACCACCAAATGTAATACACATCCACAGGCACAGACCAGTGCAATACACACCAACAAGCACTGCCAAATGTAATACACATCTATGGGCACAGACCAGTGCAATACACACCAACAAGCACCACCAAATGTAATACACATCTACAGGCACAGACCAGTGCAATACACACCAACAAGCACTGCCAAATGTAATACACATCTACAGGCACAGACCAGTGCAATATATACCAACAGACACTGCCAAATGTAATACACATCTACGGGCACAGACCAGTGCAATACACACCAACAGGCACTGCCAAATGCAATACATATCTACAGACACAGACCAGTGCAATACACACCAACAGGCACTGCCGAATGTAATACACATCTACAGGCACAGACCAGTGCAATACACACCAACAGGCACTGCCAAATGCAATACATATCTACAGACACAGACCAGTGCAATACACACCAACAGGCACTGCCAAATGTAATACACATCTACAGACACAGACCAGTGCAATACACACACACAGGCACTGACAAATGTAATACACATCTACAGACACAGACCAGTGCAATACACACCAACAGGCACTGCCAAATGTAATACACATCTACAGACACAGACCAGTGCAATACACACCAACAGACACTGCCAAATGCAATACACATCTACAGACACAGACCAGTGCAATACACACCAACAGGCACAGCCAAATGTAATACACATCTACATACACAGACCAGTTCAATATATACCAACAGGCACTGACAAATGTAATACACATCTACAGGCACAGACCAGTGCAATACATACCAACAGGCACTGCCAAATGTAATACACATCTACAGGCACAGACCAGTGCAATACACACAAACAGGCACTGCCAAATGTAATACACATCTCCAGGCACAGACCAGTGCAATACACACAAACAGGCACTGCCAAATGTAATACACATCTACAGGCACAGACCAGTGCAATACACACCAACAGGCACTGCCAAATGTAATACACATCTACAGACACAGACCAGTGCAATACACACCAACAGGCACTATCAAATGTAATACACATCTACAGACACAGACCAGTGCAATACACACCAACAGGCACTGCCAAATGCAATACATATCTACAGACACAGACCAGTGCAATACACACCAACAGGCACTGCCAAATGTAATACACATCTACAGACACAGACCAGTGCAATACACACACACAGGCACTGACAAATGTAATACACATCTACAGACACAGACCAGTGCAATATATACCAACAGGCAATGCCAAATGTAATTATATATAAAGGCACAGACCAGTGCAATACACACCAACAGGCACAGCCAAATGTAATACACATCTACAGGCACAGACCAGTGCAATACATACCAACAGGCACTGCCAAATGTAATACACATCAATAGGCACAGACCAGTGCAATACACACCAACAGGCACTGCCAAATGCAATACACATCTACAGACACAGACCAGTGCAATACACACCAACAGACACTGCCAAATGCAATGCACATCTACAGACACAGACCAGTGCAATACACACCAACAGGCACAGCCAAATGTAATACACATCTACGGGCACAGACCAGTGCAATACACACCAACAGGCACTGCCAAATGTAATACACATCTCCAGGCACAGACCAGTGCAATACACACCAACAGGCACAGCCAAATGTAATACACATCTACAGACACAGACCAGTTCAATATATACCAACAGGCACTGACAAATGTAATACACATCTACAGGCACAGACCAGTGCAATACACACCAACAGGCACTGCCAAATGTAATACACATCTACAGACACAGACCAGTGCAATATACACTAACAGGCACTGCCAAATGTAATACACATCTACAGACACAGACCAGTGCAATACACACCAACAGGCACTGCCAAATGCAATGCACATCTACAGACACAGACCAGTGCAATACACACCAACAGGCACCACCAAATGTAATACACATCCACAGGCACCAAGCAGTGCAATACACACCAACAGGCACCACCAAATGTAATACACATCTACAGGCACCAAGCAGTGCAATACACACCAACCGGCACCACCAAATGTAATACACATCCACAGGCACAGACCAGTGCAATACACACCAACAAGCACTGCCAAATGTAATACACATCTATGGGCACAGACCAGTGCAATACACACCAACAAGCACCACCAAATGTAATACACATCTACAGGCACAGACCAGTGCAATACACACCAACAAGCACTGCCAAATGTAATACACATCTACAGGCACAGACCAGTGCAATATATACCAACAGACACTGCCAAATGTAATACACATCTACGGGCACAGACCAGTGCAATACACACCAACAAGAACTGCAAAATGTAATACACATCTACAGGCACAGACCAGTGCAATACACACCAACAGGCACTGCCAAATGTAATAAACATCTACAGACACAAACCAGTGCAATACACACCAACAGGCACTGCCAAATGTAATACACATCTACAGACACAGACCAGTGCAATACACACCAACAGGCACTGCCAAATGTAATACAGATCTACAGGCACAGACCAGTGCAATACACACCAACAGGCACTGCCAAATGTAATACACATCTACAGACACAGACCAGTGCAATACATACCAACAGGCACTGCCAAATGTAATAAACATCTACAGACACAGACCAGTGCAATACACACCAACAGGCACTGCCAAATGTAATAAACATCTACAGACACAGACCAGTGCAATACACACAAACAGGCGCTGCCAAATGTAATACACATCTACAGACACAGACCAGTGCAATACACACCAACAGGCACTGCCAAATGTAATACACATCTACAGGCACAGACCAGTGCAATACACACCAACAGGCACTGCCAAATGTAATACACATCTACAGACACAGACCAGTGCAATATACACTAACAGGCACTGACAAATGTAATACACATCTACAGGCACCAAGCAGTGCAATACACACCAACCGGCACCACCAAATGTAATACACATCCACAGGCACAGACCAGTGCAATACACACCAACAAGCACTGCCAAATGTAATACACATCTATGGGCACAGACCAGTGCAATACACACCAACAAGCACCACCAAATGTAATACACATCTACAGGCACAGACCAGTGCAATACACACCAACAGGCACTGCCAAATGTAATACACATCTACAGGCACAGACCAGTGCAATACATACCAACAGACACTGCCAAATGTAATACACATCTACGGGCACAGACCAGTGCAATACACACCAACAAGAACTGCAAAATGTAATACACATCTACAGGCACAGACCAGTGCAATACACACCAACAGGCACTGCCAAATGTAATAAACATCTACAGACACAAACCAGTGCAATACACACCAACAGGCACTGCCAAATGTAATACACATCTACAGACACAGACCAGTGCAATACACACCAACAGGCACTGCCAAATGTAATACAGATCTACAGGCACAGACCAGTGCAATACACACCAACAGGCACTGCCAAATGTAATACACATCTACAGACACAGACCAGTGCAATACATACCAACAGGCACTGCCAAATGTAATACACATCTACAGACACAGACCAGTGCAATACACACCAACAGGCACTGCCAAATGTAATAAACATCTACAGACACAGACCAGTGCAATACACACAAACAGGCGCTGCCAAATGTAATACACATCTACAGACACAGACCAGTGCAATACACACCAACAGGCACTGCCAAATGTAATACACATCTACAGGCACAGACCAGTGCAATACACACCAACAGGCACTGCCAAATGTAATACACATCTACAGACACAGACCAGTGCAATATACACTAACAGGCACTGACAAATGTAATACACATCTACAGGCACCAAGCAGTGCAATACACACCAACCGGCACCACCAAATGTATTACAAATTTACAGGCAAAGACCAGTGCAATACATATCAACAGGCACTGCCAAATGTAATACACATCTATGGGCACAGACCAGTGCAATACACACCAACAAGCACCACCAAATGTAATACACATCTACAGGCACAGACCAGTGCAATACACACCAACAAGCACTGCCAAATGTAATACACATCTACAGGCACAGACCAGTGCAATATATACCAACAGACACTGCCAAATGTAATACACATCTACGGGCACAGACCAGTGCAATACACACCAACAAGAACTGCAAAATGTAATACACATCTACAGACACAGACCAGTGCAATATATACCAACAGGCACTGCCAAATGTAATACACATCTACAGACACAGGCCAGTGCAATACACACCAACAGGCACTGCCAAATGTAATACACATCTACAGACACAGGCCAGTGCAATACACACCAACAGGCACTGCCAAATGTAATAAACATCTACAGACACAGACCAGTGCAATACACACCAACAGGCACTGCCAAATGTAATAAACATCTACAGACACAAACCAGTGCAATACACACCAACAGGCACTGCCAAATGTAATACACATCTACAGACACAGACCAGTGCAATACACACCAACAGGCACTGCCAAATGTAATACAGATCTACAGGCACAGACCAGTGCAATACACACCAACAGGCACTGCCAAATGTAATACACATCTACAGACACAGACCAGTGCAATACATACCAACAGGCACTGCCAAATGTAATAAACATCTACAGACACAGACCAGTGCAATACACACCAACAGGCACTGCCAAATGTAATAAACATCTACAGACACAGACCAGTGCAATACACACAAACAGGCGCTGCCAAATGTAATACACATCTACAGACACAGACCAGTGCAATACACACCAACAGGCGCTGCCAAATGTAATACACATCTACAGGCACAGACCAGTGCAATACACACCAACAGGCACTGCCAAATGTAATACACATCTACAGACACAGACCAGTGCAATACACACCAACAGGCACAGACAAATGTAATACACGTCTACAGACACAGACCAGTGCAATACACACCAACAGGCACTGCCAAATGTAATACACATCTACAGGCACAGACCAGTGCAATACACACCAACAGGCACTGCCAAATGTAATACACATCTACAGGCACAGACCAGTGCAATACACACCAACAGGCACTGCCAAATGTAATACACATCTACAGACACAGACCAGTGCAATACACACCAACAGGCACAGACAAATGTAATACACGTCTACAGACACAGACCAGTGCAATACACACCAACAGGCACTGCCAAATGTAATACACATCTACAGGCACAGACCAGTGCAATACACACCAACAGACACTGCCAAATGTAATACACATCTACAGACACAGACCAGTGCAATATATACCAACAGGCACTGCCAAATATAATACACATCTACAGGCACAGACCAGTGCAATACACATCAACAGGCACTATCAAATGTAATACACGTCTACAGACACAGACCAGTGCAATACACACCAACAGGCACTGCCAAATGTAATACACATCTACAGGCACAGACCAGTGCAATACACACCAACAGACACTGCCAAATGTACTACACATCTACAGGCACAGACCAGTGCAATACACACCAACAGGCACTGCCAAATGCAATACACGTCTACAGACACAGACCAGTGCAATACACACCAACAGGCACTATCAAATGTAATACACGTCTACAGACACAGACCAGTGCAATACACACCAACAGGCACTATCAAATGTAATACACGTCTACAGACACAGACCAGTGCAATACACACCAACAGGCACTGCCAAATGTAATACACATCTACAGGCACAGACCAGTGCAATACACACCAACAGACATTGCCAAATGTACTACACATCTACAGGCACAGACCAGTGCAATACACACCAACAGGCACTGCCAAATATAATACACATCTACAGGCACAGACCAGTGCAATACACACCAACAGGCACTGCCAAATGTAATACACATCTACAGACACAGACCAGTGCAATATATACCAACAGACACTGCCAAATGCAATACAAATTTACAGGCACAGACCAGTGCAATACATACCAACAGGCACTGCCAAATGTAATACACGTCTACAGACACAGACCAGTGCAATACACACAAACAGGCACTGCCAAATGTAATACACGTCTACAGACACAGACCAGTGCAATACACACCAACAGACACTGCCAAATGTAATACACGTCTACAGACACAGACCAGTGCAATACACACCAACAGGCACTGCCAAATATAATACACATCTACAGACACAGACCAGTGCAATACACACCAACAGACACTGCCAAATGTAATACACATCTCCAGGCACAGACCAGTGCAATACACACCAACAGGCACTGCCAAATGTAATAAACATCTACAGACACAGACCAGTGCAATACACACCAACAGGCACTGCCAAATGTAATAAACATCTACAGACACAAACCAGTGCAATACACACCAACAGGCACTGCCAAATGTAATACACATCTACAGACACAGACCAGTGCAATACACACCAACAGGCACTGCCAAATGTAATACACATCTACAGGCACAGACCAGTGCAATACACACCAACAGGCACTGACAAATGCAATACACATCTACAGACACAGACCAGTGCAATACACACCAACAGGCACTGCCAAATGTAATACACATCTACAGACACAGACCAGTGCAATACACACCAACAGGCACTGCCAAATGTAATACAGATCTACAGGCACAGACCAGTGCAATACACACCAACAGGCACTGCCAAATGTAATACACATCTACAGACACAGACCAGTGCAATACATACCAACAGGCACTGCCAAATGTAATAAACATCTACAGACACAGACCAGTGCAATACACACCAACAGGCACTGCCAAATGTAATAAACATCTACAGACACAGACCAGTGCAATACACACAAACAGGCGCTGCCAAATGTAATACACATCTACAGGCACAGACCAGTGCAATACACACCAACAGGCACTGCCAAATGTAATACACATCTACAGGCACAGACCAGTGCAATACACACCCACAGGCACTGCCAAATGTAATACACATCTACAGACACAGACCAGTGCAATATACACTAACAGGCACTGCCAAATGTAATATACATCTACAGGCACAGACCAGTGCAATACACACCTACAGGCACTGCCAAATGTAATACACATCTACAGGCACAGACCAGTGCAATACACACCAACAGGCACTATCAAATGTAATACACGTCTACAGACACAGACCAGTGCAATATATACCAACAGGCACTGCCAAATGTACTACACATCTACAGGCACAGACCAGTGCAATACACACCAACAGGCACTGCCAAATATAATACACATCTACAGGCACAGACCTGTGCAATACACACCAACAGGCACTGCCAAATGTAATACACATCTACAGACACAGACCAGTGCAATACACACCAACAGGCACTGCCAAATGTAATACACATCTACAGACACAGACCAGTGCGATACACACCAACAGGCACTGCCAAATGTAATACACATCTACAGACACAGACCAGTGCAATATATACCAACAGACACTGCCAAATGCAATACAAATTTACAGGCACAGACCAGTGCAATACATACCAACAGGCACTGCCAAATGTAATACACGTCTACAGACACAGACCAGTGCAATACACACCAACAGGCACTGTCAAATGTAATACACGTCTACAGACACAGACCAGTGCAATACACACCAACAGGCACTGCCAAATGTAATACACATCTACAGGCACAGACCAGTGCAATACACACCAACAGGCACTGCCAAATGTAATACACATCTCCAGGCACAGACCAGTGCAATACACACAAACAGGCACTGCCAAATGTAATACACATCTACAGGCACAGACCAGTGCAATACACACCAACAGGCACTGCCAAATGTAATACACATCTCCAGGCACAGACCAGTGCAATACACACAAACAGGCACTGCCAAATGTAATACACATCTACAGGCACAGACCAGTGCAATACACACCTACAGGCACTGCCAAATGTGATACACATCTACAGACACAGACCAGTGCAATACACACCTACAGGCACTGCCAAATGTAATACACATCTACAGGCACAGACCAGTGCAATAAACACCAACAGGCACTGCCAACTGTAATACACATCTACAGGCACAGACCAGTGCAATAAACACCAACAGGCACCACCAAATGTAATACACATCTGCAGGCACAGACCAGTGCAATATATACCAACAGGCACTGCCAACTGTAAAACACATCTACAGGCACAGACCAGTGCAATACACACACACAGACATCACATAGCAATTTTTTTAAAATAAGTTTTTAGTTAGTGAACTTCTATCCAAAAGCAAGGTCTGTACTAACTAAAAACTTATCTAAAAAATATGCTATGTGCTTATATAGAGCCCTATTCAATTGGCTGTATCACAATTTAATAAGGCTGATAGTGACCAGAACAGCACATCTACAAGCACTGTCACACAGGGATCCTCATCAGTTTCTTTATTCATAGATCTGTTTGAGGACTATATACGTTTAGGAAATAATAGATTGCCAGCTCTTAGTGTTGTCTCCATTAAGTAAACCCACAATAAATATTCTTTTATTACTTTCTGTACGAGTTGGTTTCTGTTTTGCCACCAAGGATCTAGTGAACAGTAGTTTCTCTTTTCTGGTAACACCTGCTCTCCTCTTTTCTCTTTTGCTAACAAATGTCCCATGTTTATAGGAAAGTCACACATTTAAAGCCCCTCTTTTCAAACCTAGAGTGTCATTTCTACAGAATATATGTATTTGGTGCCCTTTGCACATACTGAATGTGTATCTCTAACACTAAGGGCCTTATTCAATTGCGATTTGGCCAATTATAGGGGGTCTATAAAAGCACATAGCATATTTGTTTCAGAAGTTTTTAGTTAGTGAAGACCTTGCTTTTGGATAGAAGTTCACTAACTAAAAACTTCTGAATCAAATATGCTATGTGCTTTTATAGACCCCCTATAATTGGCCAAATCGCAATTGAATAAGGCCCTTAGTGTTAGAGATACACATTCAGTATGTGCAAAGGGCACCAAAGCACATAGCATATTTGTTTCAGAAGTTTTTAGTTAGTGAAGACCTTGCTTTTGGATAGAAGTTCACTAACTAAAAACTTCTGTAAAAAATATGCTATGTGTTTGTATAGAGCCCTATTCAATGGGCCAAATCGCAATTGAATGAGGCCCTAAGCTTATAAATCACTCAGAATGGTGGTACTACTAACAGTGTTGCCGTTTTTCAAGAATATAGGTCATTATTTTTCAAGAGTATGTATCCGTCTTTCATATCTTGAAATACTAGAAGGTATGTATTAGAGCCCCTTCTCGATCACTGCCTTGTCGTAGTGAGGGGGGCTTGTGTACCTCAGTGAAGCTGTGAGTTATACTATGTAGGGTCACCCAAGATGGGCAGGTCATAACAGAAAGGTCAGACAAAATGTGGTCCACTGGAGACTGAACTGGCAACCTACTCCACTCTTTGCATGAAAACCTTATGGATTAGCACAAGACACCAAGGGCCTCATTAAATTCTCCCTCGTAGTTCACTCGGTCCTCGCAAAAGGCAGTTTTTTTGCTGTTTGTAAGGACCGAATCCCTCGCAGCCTGCTTTGCAAGATGACTACGAAAAATGGCAGAGAATAGGCTCCGAAAGAGCTACGTAGTCACACGCAGCCATAAATCTATGAGCGATTCTCGCATCTCGGAAGAATCCCTACGGGCACAAAAAGTGCCCGCAAGGGATCCTAAAACCTCTACGTGCTGCCTCGGAGCAACCAGAGACAGTAAGGCTCCCCCCTGCTCCCTATACACATCCCCATGCTGCAGGGGTCTCTATCGAGACCCCTGCAGTACCCCCCACATTAACCCCTTGCAGCCGGGGTCCCCGATCGGCACCAATCAGGCCCCCGCTGCATTTAAAAATTTCAAATTCCCCGCCGCGGCTCCTTAAAGGGCTTGCGGCACACTATTACTAATCCCGGCAGCAGCAAAAAAAATTAACCCCCTCTATGCTGGGGGTCCCCATCTGGACCCCCGAAGTGTCCCCACATTAACCCCTTGCAGCGGGGGTCCCCGATCTGCATAGATCAGGCCCCCGCTGCATTTAAAAATGTTAAATTTGCCGCCGCTGCTACTTAAAGGGCCCGCGGCACACTATTACTAATCCCGACCGCGGCACCTAAAATTAACCCCGCTCTATGCTCGGGGTCCCCATCGGGACCCCCAAAGTGTCCCCACATAAACTCCTTGCTGCAGGGGTCCATAGGGACCACGGCAGCCCCCCCCCCCACATTAACCCCTTGCAGCGGGGGTCCCCAATCGGCACCGATCGTGACCCCACTGCATTTCAATTTTTACATTTCTTCCCTCGAGGGTCCTTAAAAAATATTAACCCCAGGCAACTAAAATGAACCCTATAACTCATGGGGTCAATACAGACCCCCATAGGCACTTAATTAACCCTGTTACTCATGGGGGTCAATACAGTCCAGCAAAAGCACTTAATTAACCCAATAATTCATGGGGGTCAATACAGACCCCCATAAGCACTTAATTAACCCCATAACTCATGGGGGTCAATACAGACCCCCATAAGGCCTTAATTAATCCTATAATTCATGGGGGTCAATACAGACCCCCATAAGCACTTAATTAACCCTATAATTCGTGGGGGTCAATACAGACCCCCATAAGCACTTAATTAACCTTATAATTCATGGGGTCAATACAGACCCCAAAGAGGCCTTAATTAACCCTGTCACTCATGGGGGTCAATACAGACCCCCATAAGGCCTTAATTAACCCTGTCACTCATGGGGGTCAATACAGACCCGCATAAGGCCTTAATTAACCCTATAATTCAGGGGGGTCAATACAGACCCCCATAAGCACTTAATTAACCCTGTCATTCATGGGGGTCAATACAGATGCCCATGAGGCCTTAATTAACCCTACCACTCATGGGGGTCAATACAGACCCCCATAAAGCCTTAATTAACCCTAGAATTCATGGGGGTCAATACAGACCCCCATAAGCACTAAATTGACCCTATAATTTATGGGGGTCAATACAGACCCCCATAAGCCAATAATTAACCCTATAATTCACGGGGGTCAATACAGACCCCCATAAGCACTTAATTAACCCTATAATTCATGGGGCCAATACAGACCCCCATAATCCAATAATTAACCCTATAATTCATGGGGGTCAATACAGACCCCCGTAAGCCAATAATTAACCCTATAATTCACGGGGGTCAATACAGACCCCAATAAGCACTTAATTAACCCTATAATTCATGGGGCCAATACAGACCCCCATAATCCAATAATTAACCCTATAATTCAGGGGGGTCAATACAGACCCCCATAAGCCAATAATTTACCCTGTAATTCATGGGGGTCAATACAGACCCCCATAAGCACTTTATTAACCCTATAATTCATGGGGATCAATACAGACCCCCATAAGGCCTTAATTAACCCTATAATTAATGGGGGTCAATACAGACCCCCATAAGGCCTTAATTAACCCTATAACTCATGAGGGTCAATACAGACCCCATAAGCCTCTATTTAACCCTATCAGTCCCATAAGGGTATATTATGACACTTATGGGGCTGTTAAAACCCTAACATTAACCACATAAGTGCCAGGACGGTCCGCAAGGACCATCATGACACTAACTACAAACACTACACTATAACCCCCAATAAACCATTAAATCTAAAGTAACCCCCCTCTACACTAATCTATTAACACTTACACTACCTACCTACACTACCTACCCCCTAATAAACCTCCCCACCACTCTAATTACAAAAATTAAAAAAACCTACCTTACAGAAAATAAAAAACCTAAGCCACCAAAAATAAAAAAACCTACATTACAGAAAATAAAAAAACCTACATTACAAAAAATAAAAAAACTACTTACAGAAAATAAAAAAACTACCTTACAGAAAATAAAAAAACCTAAGTCACCAAAAATAAAAAAACCTACATTACAGAAAATAAAAAAATACATTACAACCCCCCACCCCACTACAGAAAAAAAAAATACACACCTGAAAAGGAAAGACAGACATACACAATACAATACATACATACAATACATTACATTACATACAATACATTACATATAATACAAATAAAATGCCCCCTATCTATCTAACAATCTATTTAATATAAAATAAATCCTAACTATATCAAATACATCCCCCTATCTACAATAAATCCTAACTACATACAGAAACCCTAATTTTAAGCTAAAATAAAATAATAAAAATCCTAACTACATACACAGACCCTATTTCTATGCTAAAATAATTACAATCCTAACGACATACACAGACCCTAATTCTAAGCTAAAATAAAATAATTAAAACCACTTACCTTTAAGATGTCCCTTCAAATCACTAACCTAGGGGTAAAACATAACAAAAAAATTAGTACAAAACATTAACATAAAATAAATAAGCATTATACACATTCTAAATATTCTACTCACCTTTCCAGCATGTCCCATCCTTCTTAGTTCTTCTCCGGCGCGGCACTGTTTTAAAAAAAACACAATACTTTAATACAATATACAGACACAAAATAAAATAAATATAGAAACATATAAATATACATTCAACTTACCTTCCCGCGATGTCCCCGGCTTCCTCCCCTTCAGCCCCGGCTGGGCCCTGCAACCATCCGTGGTCTAAAAAAATAGAAATCTAAAAACTAACAGAGGTCTACACTCGCAGACCTCCCCGATGCTATTGAGCCTCCAGAGGCCTTTTCCGGGATTAAATTGGCAATGGCGGCCTCTGATTGGCTGAAAAAGCTGTCTATCAATTTCAGCCAATCAGTAGTCGTCCATGTGTGAGCCAATCAGGATGGGATACATCCTGTTGTCAGCCAATGAGAATGCACAGACGTCTTCACCCAATCACTCCGTGAGGGTGTATCCCATTGTGATTGGCTGAAGGCTTCTGCGCCTTGTGATTTTTTCCAATAAAGATTGACAGGTGCTTTAGCCAATCAGGGTGGGATTTTGGGGTGTATCCCATCCTGATTGGCTCATACATTGACAACTTCTGATTGGCTGAAATTGATAGACAGCTTTTTCAGCCAATCAAAAGCCTCCATTGCCAATTTCCTCCTGGAAAAGGCTCCTGGAGGCTCATTAGTGTCGGGGAGGTCTGCGAGTGCAGACCTCCGTTAGTTTTTTATTTTTATTTTTTTAGACCATGGATGGTTGCAGGGCCGAGCTGGGGGTGAAGGGGAGGAGGCCGGGGACATCTCGCGGAGGTAAGTTGAATGTATATTTATATGTTTATATGTTTATTTTATTTTGTGTCTGTATTAATGTATTGTGTTTTTTTTAACAGGGCCGCGCCGGGGAAGAACTAAGAAGGATGGGACATGCTGGAAAGGTGAGTAGAATATTTAGAATGTGTATAATGTTTATTTATTTTATGTTAATGTTTTGTACTAATTTTTTTGTTTTGTTTTACCCCTAGGTTAGTGATCTGAAGGGACATCTTAAAGGTAAGTGGTTTTAATTATTTTAGCTTAGAATTAGGGTCTGTGTATGTAGTTAGAATTGTAATTATTTTAGCATAGAAATAGGGTCTGTGTATGTAGTTAGGATTTTAATTATTTTATTTTAGCTTAGAATTAGGGTTTCTGTATGTAGTTGGGATTTATTGTATATTAGGTAGATAGGGGGATGTATTTGATATAGTTAGGATTTATTTTATATTAAATAGATTGTATGTTAGATAGGGGGTATTTTATTTGTATTATATGTAATGTATTGTATGTAATGTATTGTATGTAATGTAATGTATTGTATGTATGTATTGTGTATGTCTGTCTTTCCTTTTCAGGTGTGTAATTTTTTTTTTCTTTCTGTTTTTTCTGTTAGTTTTTTTTTATTTTTGGTGACTTAGATTTTTTATTTTCTGTAAGGTAGGTTTTTTTATTTTCTGTAAGGTAGGTTTATTTTTTATTTTTGGTGACTTAGGTTTTTTTTATTTTCTGTAAGGTATGTTTTTTTATTTTCTGTAAGGTAAGTTTTTTTATTTTTGTAATGTAGGTTTTTTTATTTTCTGTAATGTAGGTTTTTTTATTTTTGGTGGCTTAGGTTTTTTTATTTTCTGTAAGGTAGTTTTTTTTAATTTTTGTAATTAGAGTGGTGGGGACTTTTATTAGGGGGTAAATAGTGTAGGTAGGTAGTGTAAGTGTTAATAGATTAGTGTAGAGGGGGGTTTGTTTAGATTTAATGGTTTATTGGGGGTTATAGTGTAGTGTTTGTAGTTAGTGTCATGATGGTCCTTATGGACCGTCATGGCACTTATGTGGTTAATGTTAGGGTTTTAACAGCCCCATAAGTGTCATAATTTACCCTTATGGGACTGATGGGGTTAAATAGAGGCTTATGGGGTCTATATTGACCCTCGTGAGTTGTAGGGTTCATTAAGGCCTTATGGGGGTCTGTATTGACCCCCATGAATTATAGGGTTAATTAAGGCCTTATGGGGTCTGTATTGACCCCATGAATTATAGGATTAATTAAGTGCTTATGGGGGTCTGTATTGACCCCCATGAATTATAGGGTTAATTATTGGCCTATGGGGGTCTGTATTGACCCCCATGAATTATAGGATTAATTAAGTGCTTATGGGGGTCTGTATTGACCTCCATGAATTATAGGGTTAATTATTGGCTTATGGGGGTCTGTATTGCCGGGGGGGTACTGAAATGCAACAGGGTCACGATCGGTGCCGATCGGGGACCTCCGCTGCAAGGGGTTAATGTGGGGGGCTGCGGGGGTCCCTATGGACCCCTGCAGCAAGGGCTTAATATGGGGACACTTCGGGGTCCCGATGGGGACCCCCAGCATAAAGGGAGGTTAATTTTAGGTGCCACGGCCGGGATTAGTAATAGTGTACCGCGGGCCCTTTAAGGAGCAGCGGCAGGGAATTTAAATTTTTTAAATGCAGCAGGGGCCTGGTCTATGCATATCGGGGAACCCCGCTGCAAGGGGTTAATGTGGGGACACTTGGGGTCCCGATGTGGACCCCCAGCATAGAGGGTGGTTAATTTTAGGTGCCACAGCCAGGATTAGTAATAGTGTGCCGCGGGCCCTTTAAGGAGCCGCGGCAGGGAATTTAAAAGTATTAAATGCAGCGGGGGCCTGATCCGTGCCAATCGGGACCCCCGCTGCAAGTGGTTAATTTGTGGGGGCTGCGGGGTCCCTATGGACCCCTGCAGCAAGGTGTTAATGTGAGGACACATAGAGGGGGGTTAATTTTAGGTGCCGGGGGGTGTAGTTGGATTACCCCCCACGGCAGGGCATATGTGGGGACTGCCACGGTGGTCCCGTTTAGGACCACTGCACTAATTGATGAGGTATGGGAGCCTGCGAGATCATCTTGCAGGCTGTCACTCCTCATGTACATGTTCGCAGTGTTCATACAGACGGCCCTGCTGCGTAGCTCAAGCGTTGCTCGCAGCAGGGCGAATGTAATAGCATTGTAACTTTGAGAAATTTTGCAGTACGTAGGATTTAAGTAGAAGCCTCTTATTTACGAGGCTGGAATTTAATAGGGCCCCAAATGTTCAATGTCGTGTTGCAGTCCATAGCGTCATAGAGGGTCAGACATGACTGCAAGTCTAAACACACATATTAGAGACTTTGAATAAGCAACAAAGAACATTAGCCATATATTGTAAGGCTCTGACATACTATACATGGGTCAATCTTCACTAAAATCCTATATCTGACTTAGCGAAGGCTCACAGAGAAACGATATGCCTTGCAGTATTTACCAAGATTACCATATTCTAATACATTACCACTTAAGATACACCACTATACACTACGAAGATACATTATAATCAGTCCACCAATGCAAAATATTATAATATTTCTGTATATGGAGCTATTATTCAAAGTTAACTCTTGGGCTTCCTATATTACAAACCATTTATCTAATATGTATTTCCTCAGTTAATAGAAAACAGACAATGAATACACTCTCTGACATATATTAGCTTAGGGAACAAATATTAGCTGTGTGATTTCTATTAAAATGAGCAATATATTAACTTGGATTATTAGATGTATTTACCAAAATATCACCCTACATTAACGCATGGATTAATTGTAATTAACTTTGTTTTTGGGTCTACTACTATCAAAAGTAGCACTAAAATAAATGTATGGACACCTCTCTCCCGAGGCACTGTCTGGTAGATATTAACTTAAGAAGCAATTATTAGATTGTGAAATTTCTATTACAATGAACCATACGTTCAATGAGTATCCCAGATGTGTTTACATAAATATTATTGTTAGTTAACTCATGAGTTCCTTACAGTGAACATTGTTATCATTGTTATTTTATTAATTAAATGTAGCCCTTATCAAAGGAGACATGTTTTTTTTCTTTTCTTTGATGCATCTAAAAGAGAGTATTTATAAATATGTTACAGTGCGTTTTCTGATTTCAAATGAACAACCAATACTTGTTTTCAAGTAAGAATTGTTATTATTATTAATAATAATAATAATAATAATAACCCTTATTTACTAAACGCCAGCATTGTATGCTGCCCTATATACAAAAGGAAAATACATTATATACAGAGAATATGTGACAATTAACAGTACAATAATAAATGATGACATGAAAGGAGGAGAGGTCCTTACTTTCTAAAGGAGACAGGAAAGTGATACAGAAGAAGTGGGGAGGGGGTAGAAGGTTGAAAAAGGTGACTATGTGTTATGGTGAAGAATGAATCATTAGGACAGGTGATATCATTAAGCAGTATGGTTGAAGGCTGTAGATGATTGGCTTCCTTAAGAAGGTTTTTAAAGACATTCTTAAGTTTGGAAAAGGTTCCCTGGTGGTCCAGTGGGTAGGATTCAATGCTTTCTCAACTGCGACCTGGGTTCGATTCTAGTCATGGAACCAAAAGGTCACACCACCCTGAAGCTGAGCAGGGTTGGGTCTGGTCAATACTTGGATGGAAGACCACTTAGGAATACCAGGAGCTGTATGCTGTGGCCCACTGGAGAAGAAATTGGCAACTCACTCCAGTATCTCTGCCATGAATACCAAGTGGATCAGCATGACTATTTACATAAAGATGTCCTGGCATGTTATGGTCCATGGGGTCACAGAAAGTCAGAAACGAATGCATGATGCAAAAAAAGTTCCAAAATGGCAGGCACGGAATGGGAGAAGTCCTGTATATGGAAGTGGGAGGTTATAATTAGAGAGGAGAAGAGACGAGAGCAAAGTAGGCGGATGCAGATGCATGGAGGGCTATGTATGTAAAAGTCAAGATATAAAACTTTACTTTAGACCAACAGACTTTAGTATGCTCAATATTCTTCCTGTTAGATTCAAGGAAATTTCAACAGGTTTTAAATATTTTTTTTAATTTATATTTTGATATATTTTAACCATGCTCTTCGAAATGCATGAAAATAATTTATATTGTAATTGCATTAACCATTCCAGCTCTCTAGATACTGGCTACATCTATTCTTGATCATTTGAAGTGTACCATTTCCCTTTAAAGCTCTTATGGCATCCTTTAGACAGTCATGGGGTGCATACCTGCCAACACTGTGTAGTGTCTCAGTCCCATGACTTCCGAGTCACTTGTAATGTTTAACTGTTCAGTTTCATTACTTTGTTGCATAACTTCAGGAGAAGCCCCTTCACCAAAACATGGTAGCGATCTATATATATATATATATATATATATATATATATATATATATATATATATATATATATATATATAAAAACAAGAAATTGCCTAAAGAGTGCCTATACACTGAGCAAGATGTTACAAGATCCCTGTGTCTGACTAAAGCAAAATGTGACAGCAACTGAATAAATGAAGAGATTTGGAAAATCAGCTGTTACACCGAGATGTTCTGTTCTGATCTTGAAGTTCTAGCAAAGGGTCGTGTTGCATCTTCAAGATTCTCTGCTTGATACATGTTATAACCTCCTGTACCCTCCACACTGTATCTTCCTCGATGTTGCCACTTGTAGATAAACTTTTCAGTACATCTAGTAAAACATTTCACTGTTCTCAATTCTAATTAACATTTTTATCTATATCAAGAGACCCCCAAGAACAGCTTCTTCTTTGAAAGTTTAGCCCAAGGTCTCAGATAACTAAGCACACTTGCCACAATAATTATATGTTAATTTTATTTTACATCAATGGATATAGTAACATAAACTGCATTTATATTGTGGATAGAATTTAAACGTATTTAACTTTTTAAAGAATAAATGTATTTTACTGCTTTATTAAGTATATCTCCATCTTGGTGGCATCAGAAGCATAATGTTAAGTTAGACCATTGGTGGGTAAGTTGGGTCTTGGAGGGCCACACACATGCCTGGATTTGATGATATCCCTGCTGTGCACAGGTGAGACAATCACTTCTTCAGTCATCCTGATTGACTCACCGGTGCACAGCAGGGATATCTTCAAATCATGGTATGTATGTGGCCCTCCTTGACCACCACTGAGTTACAGTGGGGGGGGGGAAAAGTATTTGATCCCCTGCTGATTTTGAACATTTGTCCACTGACAAAGAAATGATCAGTCTATAATTTGAGTGGTAGGTGTATTTTAACAGTGAGAGACAGAATAACAAAAAAAAAAAACAAGAAAAATGCATGTCAAAAAAGTTATAAATTGATTTGCAGGTCAGTGAGGGAAATAAGTATTTGATCCCCTACCAATCAGCAAGATTTCTGGCTCCCAGGTGTCTTTTATACAGGTAACAAGCTGAGATTAGGAGCACTCTGTTAAAGATTCCAAACTCTCCACCATGGCCAATACCAAAGAGCTGTCCAAGGATGTCAGGGACAAGATTGTAGACCTACACAAGGCTGGAATGGGCTACAAGACCATCGCCAAGCAGCTTGGTGAGAAGGTGACAACAGTTGGTGCGATTATTCGCAAATGGAAGAAACACAAAATAACTGCTAGTCTCCCTCGGTCTGATGCTCCATGCAAGATCTCACCTCGTGGAGATTCAATGATCATGAGAACAGTGGGTAATCAGCCCAGAACTACATGGGAGGATCTTGTTAATGATCTCAAGGCAGCTGGGACCATAGTCACCAAGAAAACAATTGGTAACACACTACGCCGAGAAAGGACTGAAATCCTGCAGCGCCCGCAAGGTCCCCCTGCTCAAGACAGCACATGTACAGGCCCGTCTGAAGTCTGCCAATACACATCTGAATGATTCAGAGGAGAACTGGGTGAAAGCGTTGTGGTCAGATGAGACCATAATAGAGCTCTTTGGCATCAACTCAACTCGCTGTGTTTGGAGGAGGAGTAATGCTGCTTATAACCCCAAGAACACCATCCCTACCATCAAACATGGAGGTGGAAACATTATGCTTTGGGGGTGTTTTTTTGCTAATGGGACACAACTGCACCGCATCAAAGGGACGATGGACGGGGTCATGTACCATCAAATCTTGGGTGAGAACCTCCTTCCCCCAGCCAGGGCATTGAAAATTAGTATGGACGGGTATCCCAGCCTGACAATGACCCAAAACACACAACCAAGGCAACAAAGGAGTGGCTCCAGAAGAAGTACATTAAGGTCCTGGAGTGTCTCCAGACTTGAATCCCATAGAAAATCTGTGAAGGGAGCTGAAAGTTCAGCCTCGAAACCTTAATGACTTGGAGAGGATCTGCAAAGAGAAGTGGGACAAAATTCCTCCTGAGATGTGTACAATCCTGTGGCCAACTACAAGAAACTTCTGACCGATTGCCAACAGGGGTTTTGCACCAAGTACTAAGTCGAAGGGTCAAATACTTATTTCCCTCACTGATCTGCAAATCAATTTATAACATTTTTGTCAAGCGTTTTTCTTGGTTCTTTTTTTTTCTTTTTTTTAATTCAGTCTCTCACTGTTAAAATACACCTACCATTAAAAATTATAGACGGATCATTTCTTTGTCAGTGGACAAACGTTCAAAATCAGCAGGGGATCAAATACTCCCCCCCCCCCCCACTGTAGATGATCAGTAAACTTCAATACAGATAAATACTCCCCTACCATTCTACTTTCCCATTCCCTTTCTTTAAATGGAGGATGCTGAGCAGGCAAATAAAATGTGACCAATCAGATCTGTCATATATTATACATATGTTATAAATTATACTTGAAGCAGCAGTTGATTTAGATGGTTTTCAAACCCGCAATGCTTAATAAAGTAATGCATGATGGACTGTCAAGTGGCCATGCTTGTGATGCCATGATCTTGGTGCAAACAAGGTTAACCTCATCTGGAAGTGAAAATTATGATAGGGCTATACTTAAATCCTTGACTGTGTTCCAGTACTCTGTGTTAGTGTATAGTCAACTATACACATAAAGTGGTCAAGGGAACACTTAAATGCCTGATTTCAAGATATCCTGAGCAGACTTCAGCAGGTATACGGGATAGTTAAATGACAACTGTAGTGTACTATTTGCAGATAATGTGTCTTTAACATCTTACATTTGGAAATTAGTGCTTTCATTTGCAACAGATATGCTGTGCTCTACCTTACTATTAGGTGTCCATGGGTTAGAGCAGGGGTCATCAAGCTTTTAATACCTACCGCTCACTTTTGATGGTAAAATTCCTGTACTGCCCACCAGTGCCGCAGTAACTCAATTTACCCTCTCTCATTTCTGGTTACATAAATCATATGACACTAGCTATGTGTTGCCCTGTACTTACGAGATAGTGATCCGGTCCTGACTGCTGTCCCTCGGGTCTCTCACCAGCTCTCCAACCAGCCAAGCGTGGTCCTTAGAGATTCCACCTAGCGATAACTCAGCCACCCACCATGAAAGCTTGAATCGTCCACTAGTTGGCTGTAGGGACCAGGTTGACTACCACTGGGTTAGAAGATGACCTGTCCAGGGGGATTGCCCATATGCAGGTGTATATCTATTTTCCCGATATACTTGTTTATTTGCCTCCTTCCCTGTAGTGGTTATTGCAAACAAATCAACACCTAACAAAAAAAACAAAAAAAAACATGACTCCATTCTACATCTTCATTGGCAGATCCTTTTTCATCTCCTTGAGATATAATAGTGGGTAGAAAGAACATCTACTGAAATCTAAAAAGTAAATATTAAAAGGTTTACTGATTTTTTTCCCCCTTCAAGTACTGATTTTATTTCTATAACTAAACGAGCAAACCCTATTTTATGACTACTACAGTGGATGCCCCAGAGGGGAGAGACGCGGGTTCAAATCCCAGTATAGACCAGCTTCAAAATAAAACACCACAATTTGCAAACATTAAAAAAACTTAGACAGTTCAATAACAAGAAATGTAAATATTTTAATTGTTATTTTTCAGTAAATAATTTGATTCTTTTAAAATCAATAAAATACAAAAGTATTAATAATTTTCACCTAAAATGATTAAATTAGGGTTATTAACATATTTTAATAAAAACAGTATTTTTATGTGTGTTAGAAAACATGGTTGCCTTTGAGCTATCAATGCTGCATAATTCTTGCTCATATGTATGCCCGGAATTATACATAAAGAAAGCAAATACTAAGAAAACACACAAGAGGAAATAATTATATATATTAGCTCCCCCTGGGGCCCCCAGATCAGGTAACACGTGGATGTAAGAAAACATCCTCTAAGGGGCTATGTTTATTTTTTTTCAGGCATTCAAAAAAATCTACAATATTCTAATGGGAAGATATGGAAAGAGCGTTGAAAGTGAATTGAGAGGTTGAACAGCTGGTGCACAGCACATCAAACCACCAATCTGGTGTAGACATCAACCAAGCCACATACGGCCTTGGGAATCCCACCCACACAGGAAGAACTGAACATTCACTGCTCACATCTTGATATGTTCTCCAGGGATTTCTAAACTGCATTTTAACTCAATTATAAAGACAAGAAATAATGACAATGTAATGATGTGAATTTGGCTGCTTTGGCCAGACAGTGGGCTATAGATGTCTGAGAGACGAATGATCTAGTTATTTGGTGAGTATCTCAAAATAATACTTGCTGGGTCTTGTAGGAAAGTGAGTGAGAGATCTTCAGACAGTCAATCAACAAACAAGAGCACACTATACTCAGGACATCGTTCCCAGATGGGAGGAACAATAGATCAATGGTACTTTCAATTTTTTCTCAGTAGGCTTACAGGAAGCTAATTTTAAGTACAGCATGGTGGTTGTTTCCATGTTCAGACTTGTTGGATCTGTTTTGGTAATTTGAAAGGAAGAGACAGGTGCTTGGAGTAATTGGAATATTTGTATTGTACAGAGCTGCATATTAATATGAGTATTTTATTATACTCATGCACCTATGTTGATATTCAAGACATTAAGACTCTAAAGAAATTATATTATGACCTAGTAAGTAGGCCTACGGAAAATGTTGGAGTATTATAATTGATAAATAGTAATAATAATAATAATGCTACGTCTGATCTAAATATAAAACAGGAAATGTATATCTGTACAGGTTAGTGAGTGTCACGCTCTTACTCATGCTCAATATTAAGAGCTGAGAGGACCTTTCAGGACATGATGCATTTCCCTAAATAAAAACTATTTATATACTAGCGAATTGCCCGTCAAAAAATGACGGCAATGAAATTGTAAGTGAGCTAATGCTGTTTGGTGCATAATAATCAAATAAATAATACATGAATAAATTAATCTACTTTACCTATTTTGAAGTAATATATGCAGGAAGCATTCTGTTGAAGAGCTGACAATCTGTTTTGATGTTGCTGGAGCATTAGTGGTGTGGAGCTGGTGTGTAAGCGTGATGAATGTGTGCAGTGTAATAGTGTGCGTGCGCGAGACCAAACCGCTAGCGTAGCTGTGTACTTCCGCATTGTATAAGTTATTGTTATAAAATGGCGGCTAATGTGTGGTATGCGTCTGTAGCGGAATATCCGTAGGTGTTTTGTGGTGTTTTGCGTGTTTCTGGTGGTGTTTTGCGTGTTCAGAGTGCTGTAGCCTCGTTTTCGTTTTGTTTGCCGGACATTTTTTCTCTCGCTTAGAGAATTTTTTAGTGTCTAAACTCTTTTATTTTGAGTTAAATTAAGGTGTAACTTAATAGGATGCCCCCTATTGCTGTAGGTAAGCTTTTTATGTATGTGTTGTGTGTATTTATTGTGTTTTTCATTTTTTCATGTCCGCGGGTTGCGGACGATTTTCGCGAGGTCGTAATGGGTGGTAACGTGTCTCGTATGTTGTTTTTGTTATGACGTAAAGTTTGCAAGGGTCGCAGTTGCTGGCAAGGAGAGCCTTCGGCGCTCCATGCCAGCAACTTATGCCCTTGCTTCGCGAGGGCCGTGGCTCGCTACGCGTCGTAATGGGTGGTAACATGTCTCGTATGTTGTGTCTCGCTTTGCGAGGGCCGCGGGCTCGCTATGCGAGCCCGCAAGCGTTAGCAACAACTCGTATGCTCACAACTATATATGTGATTACATATTTTAATATTATGGACAGTTTTTGGATGTGATTAGCTGCACACAGCTAAACTACCATAGATTTAAGAAATCAGTCCTTATCGCCAATCTTCAAAGATTTTAGAGACAGCAAAATACCATAGCATTACAGTAGGAATGGGCCACAGCCAGGACTGGATCTATCTTTTTGGAGCCCCTGGGCAGTGAAGTGGAGGGGCTCCTGCAAGTGAGTATGCAAGGTATACACAGACCCATTTTTGCCTTTTCTGTGCATGTAAGTTCCTTTTCCTGTTGTAACTCTCATGTTCTAGGTGGTTATGCCCAGTAGCCAGTCTATGAACAACAGCACTTATGGTATTAATAGTAATAATAAATAATTTAGTACTACATATTAGCTGCCATGCAGCTCAAGAGATCCTCCAGCCAGTCTTGCCTTATTATCAGTATCTAATTATCATGTGATTAATGGATTAATTAAATTGATTAATGCTTTCGTTTTGCACGTGGCTTCTAGGGTTTCAATGAACAGCCAAACTTCAGAAGTAATTTGCAAAAATAAGTAATTAATCCAGTAATGATCTAATTAGATACTGATAAGAAGACCAAGCTGGTGGAAGGATCAGGGAAGCGGAGTGATTGCCAAAAGCAGTAAATTCGAAATTGTTTTTTTTTCTATTTTTTAAAAAATTCCAGCTGCCCCAAAATTATATTTTTGGGGCTTTACTACAGTGGTTATTTATGTTTCTGTGTCATTCTTTATCGCAAAATAAAATTTACTGTTGGAAGAAACGAAGATACTTCTAAAAGGAGCTAAATTTAAATGTGTTTTCATATCATTATCATGGACAGTGGAAGTACAGTACACCGTGTGTTCATGTAATCAAGAATTTGAATTGATAAGAAGCCTGGGCTTGGAAAGAAGTCAAATGCTTCAGAGCAATAAATACTCATTCAGACCATTACATTTTCCTAGACAGTGCTGTAAAAAGCATTGAAATTAGATACACTAGACCAGTATTACCTATAATGTGACTAATGATCTACAATAGGATAACTTGGCTTCCATTGGGGATCAAGAATGACCACTTTGAGTACATGTTCCAGTTCACTGGAAACCAACACTTGGGCCAGTTCCAACTCTGTTCAAAATGCAGCCATGTGGAAAGGAGCTGAACACATTATAAAGTCCATATTTGTGCTCTGAATCCGCTATTTTTTTATAACCCATCATTTTTTGTTTCACTATTGTCTCACTTCTTTTTAATTATTTATTATTTGTGTTTCTACATCTACAGAAAATGTTCCAGAGACAAATTCTGCACTAAAGAAACCATTACACTGTTGATTAATTGAATCTGTAATCACTGTGCAAACTATGGGGCGCCTGAGGAATCTGTTTGTGGAACAAGAAGCCCTGGTCAGAACCGAACATGGGACAACAGAATAGTTCAAGATTGGGAAAGGAGTATGACAAGGTTGTATATTGTCACCTTATTTTTTTCAACATATACACAGAATACATAATTTGTAAGGCTGGAGAAAAATCAACAACCCGAGATACACCGATGATACTACTCTGATGACCAGCTACTAAAAAGTAAAGATGTTAAACTATCAACAAAGGTCCGCATAGTGAGAACTATGGTATTATGAGTAGTAACATTCGGATGTGAGAGTTGGACCATAAAAAAGTCTGAGCACCATAGAATTGACACCTTTGAATTGTGTAGTTGGTGAAAACTCGTTAGAGTTCCTGCAAGAAGATCCAATAAATCGGTACTTCAGGAAATCAAGACAAACTGTTCACTAGAAGCTATGACCATGAGGCTGAATCTAAAAAAAATTGGCCATATCATGTGAAGACAGGATTCCCTAGAGAAGACCAGATGCTGGGAAAGATTGAAGGCACATGAAGAAGGGGGAGGCAGAGATAAATAGATGAGGTAATTGAAGAGGTGATCATGAGCTTGAGGGAGCTCAGAGGGGCAGTGTTTGACAGATGTTTCTGGTGCGCTATGGTCCTCATGGAAAGTTGGAGACGTCTCAACAACTAAACAACAAAAGAGGAAACTGGAGCTCAAATTTAATTTTAAACAGCTATATTGAATTTATTCAAATATGGATTGTTAATCAGTTACTAAACACCAGTACACTTGCCCTTTAAGGTATTTTGCAGTACATACTTATCATGAAGAGTTTGTGCAGACATTACTCCTCTGTGTATGATTAATAAAGAGATATCTGGCACAAACATTAGCACATAGCACCTCTACCAGCTCTTTACATAAAGTTCTACAAATATCTAGAGTTTTGCTACACCGGTTTCGTTCTCTCAGCGTCTGAGCCTCGTGTTTGCCCTCAGGACCTGTCTGTGTGAGTGTGAGAACGCCAGCAGGGCCAATGTTCCTCCATTCTCATTGGGTGCTGGGTGCCAGCCAGGCCGATATGCATAGCCTGCTCTGCCCCAGGCCCAGACAACGGCTGTGTGAGAATGGGGTGATGGGCGGTCCTCTCTGTTGCTACGGTCAGACTGGCAGGGACTTAAAGGGATAGGAAAAGTTTCTGGACTTTCTTAGGAATGTAATATCCATGTTTATCTATTTACTTTTATGTACTTTGTTTTATTAGGAAGTGCTTATAGTCCCTGTATGGGTATGACCCCTGCAGCATATGCCGTCCAAGACTCTGCTGGTTGTGCAGAGTAGTGTCCTAGCTTATCAGGGACCACATCTCAGAAAGCAACCTCCTACATGCTGCTGAGACATGGTCCATGATAGGCTAGTACACTACATTACACATTATGCTCTAAAGGGACTTTTTGTTTTAATTTAGGCCATAAAACCAGACCTTTTAATTGCTTCTTAATTTTAAAAAAGTACATAAAAGCAAATAAATATTTATGTCATGGGAGTAGGAACTGTGTGTGTGTGGGGTAGCGGGCCAAACCCCCCCCCCCCCCAGATTTTTCAATATGTGTGTTTATGTGTAGAGAAGCAGTTCAGTGGTATTGTTATACTATATGCTATATCCCCCCCCCCCCCCCCCAGATATAGGTATATTACTTGCCTAGTAAAATCCAGAAACCTTCTATATCCCTTTAAGATGATCTCTCTACTACCTATACTAGATCTGATCTATAAGAGAGTCAGTCGAGAGGGGCATGACAGGCCAATTCTACATTGAATGGGCCGAGTACACAGCTTAAAGGAGCACTTTAGGGTTCTTATAAAGGCCTTTCTAAAGTATAGTTAGGTAGGGCCTTTAGATTGTAAGTCTGCAAGTTTCAATCCTGCAAGGTGCTTTAGGGAAAGCGCTATGGACACCGGATTCCAAGCTCAAAGATAGGGCCCTCCATTCATTGCAATGTGTGAATCTTGAACTTGTCAGTGCTTGTAACTTAATTTATGTATAGCGCTACGGAATATGTTGGGGCGTTACAAATAAACTATAATAATAATAATAATAATAGGGCCTGATAAGGGAAAAATAAACAAAATATTATTAAATGTTTACTGTGTGTTTAAACGATTAAAGGTATATAGAAACCTGAATTATGAATCAGTAGTGTATGCAAACATTTTTTTAAATAAAAAAAAATCCCAAATTCTTAAACTTACCCTAAAGTTTGCAAATGTCTTCAGTTTTCTGACAGTTGATTCTCAGAAGGATGCCCCTGAAAATCCAAGTTAATTAGCATAAAATTAATAATCAGTTGTGGCCCATCAGAGGCAGCAAAAACATTGTTGCAATGTCTGGGGATTCAATCTCTGCAGCAAAGCATAATGGGAAGTGTAGTCTTTTGTTCTCACCATAAAGAAGCAGCTCAAGCAGTGCTGCTTTGGATTTCTGCATTGTAGTTTTGTTGCATTGAATGGTAGTATAAGGTTAAAAACATACCCAAATGCAGTGTTTCTATCGGTAGGTACCAGGTGCCTATGTAGGCATATCTGGAGGTGTAGAAACCATTCTGTTTTAAATAAAATAATTCTGTATATGTATAGAATTAGTGCAATGTATGTTTCTGATATCTCCACCCCCTAAAAAGATATATTGTCTTCAAAGTGGGAGCCACCCAGAGTGAAGCTCCAAACTTTTAAGACCACTCCGGAAAAAAAAAAAAATAATAGCAGGCAGTAGTGTAACATGAGCTGCTAGCAATGTACACACATACACTTTTTAGTCACCTCCCACTATTATCCTGTTTGGTATGTCTGTTTGGAGAGCATCCCCTCTGGTCGGCTCCCACTCCACAAACAAAACATAATTTAAGGGGTGGAGAGATCTGGGACTCATACTGCCTGGGGGCATGATTACAAAATAGTACATAATTGTTAAAATGCATAGTAAACGTTTAATACTGGGTTCTTTCTTATCAAACACTACCTAATAGTTACTTTAGAGATCCATTAATAAGAAAACTATAGTGGCCCTTTACAGAAGCACTGAAGTGAAAAAAAAATGTCCATTTAATCAATATTCTACTTTATACCATATTATTATATTATTAAATTACAACATTATTAAAATAAAGGGGTGACCTTATTTACTCATGATTTAGGCTTTTTTATTTGCTATTATGGGCACAGCCACTTTGCTATCTATAGATTTCCCTTGGCGGCAAGCCCTCCATCTTGCTAATGCTGCAACATGCCCCACTAGAGCTTTATTCTGTGTATTTCACTTGGTTGTGCATTTTCACTGGTGGCATTGCAGTGAAATGTTATTTTAAAGAAATGTTCTTATCAGGCCCTATCTACTTATTACTTTAGAGATTCATTTATAAGAACATTAAAGCTGTCCCTTTAAAAGAGCACTGAAGTGAGAAAAATGTCAGTATAATCAATATGTAATATTGATGGCAAGCCCTTCATCCTGCTAATGAAGCATTTA
This sequence comes from Discoglossus pictus, assembly GCA_027410445.1. Classification (NCBI taxonomy): domain Eukaryota; kingdom Metazoa; phylum Chordata; class Amphibia; order Anura; family Alytidae; genus Discoglossus; species Discoglossus pictus. The sequence goes on from CM050170.1 coordinate 164,168,701, forward strand.
CATATTTATATGAAACATGTATTTCACTTAGTCGTGCTTTCTCCCTGCAGTGGAATGTTATTTAAAAAAAAAGTGAATTTCCATACAAAGACATTTACAATTTAAACCTGTCAGTATTTTGGATATACCCAGCAAGCATAGCCTAATAACTCATTTTGTTAGGTAATTATTGCTAGTAATTGCTAATTACATTAGGGACTGTATAGTTTTCAATCTAAAGTGATATGAAATTGAAAAGACTGAGCGTGCTCACGAAGTTTGAGTCACTGATTTACTCAACTGTTGTCAAACACAAAGTCCATTATGTCGACCATCAAAGACTGGAGATTTTGGTAATTAGAAGTGTGAGTTCCTATAAATCTAGACTGAGCAGGTTACCTAGTAGTCACATACTTATCAGTCCCATTATTGTCAACTTCTCTCACCAGAGTCTGCAGTGTTTGGAGAGGAAGTGATACAATGTATCAAAGATATTACAATGTATCGCATATATTACAATGTAACACAGAGTTACAATGTATCACAGAGTTACAATGTAACACCGATATTGCAATGTATCACAGAGTTACAATGTATCACAGAGTTACAATGTATCAAAGATATTACAATGTATCGCATATATTACAATGTAACACAGAGTTACAATGTATCACAGAGTTACAATGTAACACCGATATTGCAATGTATCACAGAGTTACAATGTATCACAGAGTTACAATGTAACACAGATATTGCAATGTATCACAGAGTTACAATGTATTACAGATATTGCAATGTAACACAAATATTACAATGTAATACAGGTATTACTATGTAACACAGAGTTACAACGTAACACAGATATTACAATATATCATATATATTACAATGAAACACAGTTACAATGTATCACATATATTACAACGTAACACACATATGACAATGTATCACAGAGTTACAATGTATCACAGCTATTACAGTGTAATACAGAGTTACAGCGTAAAACAGATATTACAATATATCACAGAGTTACAACGCAACACAGATATTATAATGTATCACAGAGTTACAATGTATCACATATATGACAATGTATCACAGAGCTACAATGTATCACAGATATTGCAATGTAACACAGAGTTATAACGTAACAAATATTACAATGTATCACATAATTACAACGTAACACAGAGTTACAACGTATCACAGATATTACAACGTAACACAGATATGACAATGTATCACAGAGTTACAATGTATCACAGATATTACAATGTAATACAGAGTTACAACGTGAAACAGATATTACAATCTATCACAGAGTTACAATGTAACACAGAGTTGCAACGTAACACAGATATTACAATCTATTACAGTTACAATGTATCACAGATATTACAATGTAACACAGAGTTACAACGTAACACAGTTATTACAATGTATCACAGAGTTACAATGTATCACAGATATTACAATGTAACACAGATATTACGATGTAACACAGAGTTACAATTTAACACATATATTACAATGTATCACAGAGTTACAATGTATCACAGATATTACAATGTATCACAGAGTTACAATGTATCACAGATATTACAATGTATTGCAGATATCACAATGTAACACAGATTTACAATGTCTCACAGATATTACGATGTAACACAGAGTTACAATGTAACACAGAAATAACAATCTATCACATATATTGCAATGAAACACAGAGTTGCAATGTATCACAGATATTACAATGTCACAGGGTTACAATGTATCATAGATATTACAATGTCACAGGGTTACAATGTATCACAGATATTACAATGTCACAGGGTTACAATGTATCACAGATATTACAATGTAACAGGGTTACAATGTATCACAGATATTACAATGTCACAGGGTTACAATGTATCACAGATATTACAAATCTCCTTTTAGATACGTTAGTGGTGGTTAAACATTCGCTTAATGGCACAGATATTTCTAAGAATGATATGATTCTAGAGGAAGTTGCAACATGTGTGGTTTTGGACATCAAATATATGAAATTCAAATATTTGTATAACAGTGCGAGCTACGAATCCTCTGAATCATGGAGGGGACAGCGATTTTATACTTCCTCTATTTTGGAATGACAAATATATAAATATTCAAATATTTATGTGAATCATTGTGTAAGCATGAACAGACTGAATCAGAGAGTTTTAAAGCTTCTATTTAGTATAATTTTGATGACTGAATGTTTATGTTCAAATTTATTAAAGGCAATGTTAAAACTGAAAAAGCTTAAAAGGATATGGAAGCTTCCTAGATTATACTAGGTATATAGAGCCTTATTAAACTGCGACTCGGCCAATTGAATGGGGCTCTATATAAGCACATAGCATATATTTTTACAGAAGTTTTTTGTTAGTGAAGACCTTGCTTTTGGATAGAAGTTCACCAACTAAAAACTTCTGTAAAAAAAATATGCTATGTGCTTATATAGAGCCCTATTCAATTGGCCAAATTGCAATTTAATAAGGCTGTATATTTGTATCTATTTACTTATTTTATTATAAATATATATTATATAATCTCTGTTTTTACTGCTTAAAATCAAACAAATAGTCCCTGTATGGGTCTGCCCACTGCAACACAATCAGACACAAACTGTATGGCTGGATTATTTTTTTTGGGATGATCACTGCTACCTAATAAGTTCTCCTTTAAACCTGTTTAAAGCACTGGCAGTTTTATCTTCCAGGTTTCTATTGGGCAGATATAAGCTAGCACGGAATACAAAGTCTCCTCCCACCTACATGCGTCCACAGAGTCTCCTCCCACCTACAGGCGTCCAGAGAGACAGTCAAGCAGTTTTTTCTAAATTAGCACATTAAAGCACCTAATAAGGAGCGAGTAATTTGCATGAAAAAGCAGCACAAATAACAGTGAATTTCTAAGAAATTATATTACAATATGTAGCTAGCATAGCACTCTGTCTTCCCAAAAATCAAGTTATGTTTTTAGGTTATACTTAAAGGGCATTGAAAACAGTCTACAAGTATTATCCAAGTTAATCAATCCTGGGAAATTCAATGTTGTTGCTGTATTTTTATGCAAATGAGCTGCTCGTGCATATTAAAAAATGTGTTAATTAGGATTAGTCTGCTTGTTGTAAAGACCATCAATGTTATCTAGCAGTTAGACCCCTCTCCTATCTTGTCAAGCGCTCAAACACACAATAGCATACAGGAGCTGCAAAATCAATACTAAATATTTAAGAAATAATATATATGGCATCAAAAAAAGGGCTAGTACAATGTATAGCCATGCTCTGTAAAATGGAATGAGCTTCTTATTGGAATTGCTGGGCATGTATATACCTTTATCCTGGCAGTTCCCACTACTCTCAATCTGCTATTTTACCTCCGTGGCCTCTGAGAGGGACATAACATGTTTGTTTTGAGTAGATACTTTCCTATCAGTTTTATTTAGTAATTTTAATGACAGCTTCCCTTTAAAAAAAGTCAGAATGTGTCAATACAAGTAAAGGCATTGAGGATCAAAGCATGACTGCGGGTCCCACATACCTTCCATCAGGGGAGGAACTGACAGCTTTACTGATGGAAAATACTTAACTAACAATTTTCGTTACTTATTAAAAGTTTAAAGCAAGATTATAAAACCCCAGCCGTGATAAGCAGATGTTTGACATTTCCTTCATGATATTTATCACAGATAGGAGCCCGAGGGCAGGATCACCTTCCAGGATGCGCGGCTGACAGTAAGAGAGGTTACTTATCGCTAGTCCAATACGTTCTATCTAGCTCTATATATTATATTGTTTTTATTTTAGGGAACATAAATTGTAGTAATTGAAGAAAATTAACACAAAAATATCTGACAGGCATGCAGATAAAAATAAAAATAAGGCGTCTCAGAGATTCATCTTCTTTCATTCACACTTGGAGGGTTATTAGATCCAATTAGTGCTATAAGGGCACAAAGCGACACTTTCAGGTTTTGTGTGAGCTTTTCCACCAAGAATATACACCAGAATAATTTGTTGTTGTGTTGTTCACTTGTGTCTGACTCTTTATGACCTCACTAGGCATATTGTTATGTCCATGGTCATGCTGATCCACTTGGCTTTCATGGCAGAGATACTGGAGTGGGTTGCCAGTTTCTTCTTCAGTAGGCAACAGCCTAGAGCTCCTGGTATTCCTAGGTGGTCTCTCATCCAACTACTGACCAGGCCCAACCCTGCTCAACTTCAGGGTGGTGTAACTGGAATCAGGTCGCAGCAGTGAATCCTAACCACTGGACCACCAGGGAACCTGTATTTAAAATACTGTAATAGAAAAGAAGAGATCGCATAGAGCCGAACATAGTGTAGTATTTAAAACCAATGGTTTATTGAAGAAGTAGAAATATATTCCCAAACAAAAACCTTGTTTACAGCAATACTGTCTGGTATCTTCATATTAACAGGACCATATAATTTTATAATCCCAACAATCCCTGGAAAATGTAGTTAGAAATAATCCAAGGCCAACATAGCTTATCACCCCTATCGAGGGTATTTGCAAAAATGCTTATAGATAAAACAAACATAAAAAATATATATTTTCGGTCCTAATATTGACTTCAAGACATAAAAATATATTTCTTAATCTACCTTTATTATAAAGTGTAAACCTTAAGATAAAAATACTATAACCGCTGTGCTTCTTTGCAATCTATGGGCTCCATTCAATTAGAGATAAGTAAATTACTTACAAATGTAATTTTGGCAACGGGAGCTTCATTCAGTAATGTTATGCACATATTCAATGCTCCTCAAGACATAATATTACTGACCCACCCACAACTCATAAATCCGTGCCTTGTCAGTAAAGCACAAGGCGAGATTACGCAAAATGCGGAGATTGTGCAAATTAAATGCATATCTAAGTGAGCTGGACCATGAATGCATCTGATAGAGGAGAATTAGTATTGTACGCAAACATTTTTTTGCATGAAAAAATCCCAAAATAAACACTTAAATGCTTACATTGAAGTCAGCAAAATCTCTTGTAATTTGTGTAAGTTGCAAATTAGGGTTAACACCTTCCAAACCCAGGCTAAATTAACATCACATTTAAAATGTTTTGTGTCATGATTACATTGTTTAGTGACTAATATTACCAATAATTATGGATATGGCCAAGGGAGCATGACATTGTTGCATTGTGATTATGTATTATTGTGTGTGGTTATATGTTGCCTGTACATTGTTACCATATATTACAAGTATTATATGTTATAGATGAAAAATATATATAGAACAGGAGACTGCACGAGGATAGGGTAAACATGCTCTGCACATAAACTTAACTGCAGAACATTGCATCCTCACACATACAGGCCTTGATAAACAGCAGCCAAGACAGATGAATGCACTTCAAGTCATCCTAAGAAAACACTTGAGATTAACATCAATGTTTTCTGCCCAGCTAGCTATTAACTTCTGTCACGTAGTTTAGATATCTGGTGAGTTTGATCTCAAGGGCTTCTATAACAACCGAGGTTGCAAGGCTGATGTGTTTTCATCACATACACAAAGGTACACAATGGTGGGGTATGGGAGATGTATAAATATGTTGGTTCTATGATTCAATAAAGGTTCAGTTCTAGCTTCACATATCCAAGGTGTGAGGCTGTTTTTGTGTTTGAATTGTGCCCTGACTTGGGGAGTGGTCTTGCAGGAGGCCACTAGTAACCTGTATGCAGTATTCTCTGCCTCTTCAAAAGCCATCTTTTGTGCCAGAGAGAACAAGAACCACACAATTCTGCTGGGGTAGGTTTGAACTAGGTTCATATCAAGCCCCTTGAAGAAGCAGACCATGATTTGATTTAAACTCTGGGGTTCCTGTTTGTGCTGTAAAGCAGCCTGGGATATGTAGTGTATCACTGATATGTGCTATGTATTACTGCTGATATACAGACAGGAAGCTGCAAGGAGATTGGCTGAGCAAGCAACAGCAAGTAAATATTGCTCCTCTGATGCTGCATGCTGACTGGGGGGGGGGTCAAATGCCTGTGTATATACCCCATGGAGGTGTCACCATAATCATTAGAGGGATTTTTAGATATTAGTACAAATAAAATGTTTTAGGAGATGTGCTGCATACATATAACCTGCCTTTTGCCTAAGGAGTGCATAAATGTAATACTCCATAAAACTTGGATATGCCTTTAAGTTGCTCAATCTCCAAATTCACCATTGAGAATCCCTGGGGATCCCCAAACGCTCACTCCCGATCATCCTCTTCCCTGCTCACACCCAATCCCTGATCCCCCATCTACATAACCATCAGGGTCCATTGAGACCTCCATTGTAACTAAAATAAATAACCTGCATGACAGGGGAAAGTTACTGTGTTAAGGGAGGGTCATTAGCAAATATAATTTTTAAAGCAGCGCTGTTATTATAGCACAGCCGCTACTTTCCATTTCCTTTTTCTGTATAAATAATTGTGTGAGGCAAAATGAATCAACAAATATAAAAGATAAATAAAACACCATTACATTTGTCATGCCTGATAATCACTGAACTGACTTTTTATAGTATGCTCTTATGAAGATCCTGGCATGGTAATGTGCTCTCTGTTTAAAATAAAGCCTTTCATTCCTAAAAATTGAATTCAATTTTGTTTTAACAGCAGCAGACATTTTGATTCTGTTCTTATCAAGATGAAACACCTGGGAGGAATGGGAAGAACCCTGAATTCATATATGATCTTGATTCAGTTATGTTGAAAGGCTGACACTGTAAATAGCCATTGAACAAGTTTGAGTAGGATAAGCCTCTTCTCAGTCTTCAAACAAATTAGTTATCATGATGGAAGCCCCTTTAGCACAAGCAGAACTTAACCAGCTTCATTGTAAATTAATACCTCATTGTAAATTAATTTAAAAAAATAGTATTCTAATCAGCCCCTTCTGGATCGCTACCATGTCGCAATGAAGGTGCTTGTGAGCTATACCATGTAAGGACACCCAAGATGGGCAGGTCAGAACAGAGAGGTCCACTGGAGAAGGAACTCGTAACCCACTCCAGTATATTTGCCATGAAAACCTTGCGTGCCTTCCTATGGACACCAAGAGTCGAACACGACTGTTGCAAGTTTGTTCTCCAGTGGACCGCAAATTGTCTACCGTACATGGTGTAACGGAGCTGGAACACGAATCCAATATCTCCGCTGGTATACGGTAAAATACCCAAGAGGCACTACAGTCTCACCATTCCCGACCTCCCATATTGGACGACACACAATTTGGGAGTCAAATGAATACTGACTTTATTTTGTTATTGCAGAAATATTTATACATCTCTTTGGCCACAGGTAATACCCATGCCCATATTTGGCCACACACAATACACATAAAGAGAACAATAGGGGGGTCACACCTCCCTGGCAACTTTGATACAATCAGACATTGATTCAATTACACTTCTTTGTTCTTATCTGAGAATGAAAACACTGTATACAATAGACTTCCTTTATCTTATGCAGAGTCGCTGTAACAAGATTATCTCCCATGCCAAGTAGCTGTAAATGTCTGGGACAATATTCTGCAGAGCATCAACCAACATACATATAGTAGGATCATATTTTAACCATAATAATCATAAAACAGGGTAAAACAGTGATGGGTTCCGCTACACATGGTATAGCTCACAGCTTCATTGAAATAAACAAGCCCCTTCACCATGAGAAGGTAGAGATCGCAAAGGGGATACCAGCAGCATCTGAGTCTAAACGTTGACACTTAGTTTAATATTGAATGAAATTGCATGAATTCCTCAATAAAATCATACAGACTTAATGATATATGGAAGTGTATGGGATATAATGTTCTTTAATGGTCAATGCCTCATTAAAACATCTAGCTCATGTTGTTAGGACATTACTGTGATCCTTTAATTATTTTGCTAATTTCTTAGTGTAAATAAGACTTTCTGTCTTCCTTCATATCATTATATATTGTCTCCTCCATAATAAGAAACTGATGGTTCGTAAAATCATAAAAAAAATACAGAGAAAGATTTCACAGTAATGGAAAATAAAGAGACCTCCATGCAGAGGGGGTGTACTGTTATCTGCCTGGACGGCCCGTTTCGTTCACACACAAAAGCCGTGTTCAGAAAGTCACCTGATTGACAGGAAACTCCTTGGTAAAACATTCAGGCTGCGCCCGCCCGGTGGAAGGTGTTACACAGCTCCAGATATTTGTTGATTTTGTTGCTCTAGTAACATTGGCACCGAGGTTTTCAAATAAAGCACAACAAAAGCGCCTGATAGATTAAGTTTGCCATAAATCTTCTGCTTAACGAGCTGTACTCACACAGTTAATTGGACACACATTAATAATGTTACATTATATTGTACATTTACAATTCTATTTGATACAATATTGAAACTTATTGATACAGCACAAACACAAGGATGATACAAAATAGCACAAATAACAAATTTAAAGAAACGCTCTGTAGTCATTTATTTAAAATATATTATTTTTAAGAATTAAACTGAATATATTTGCAGAACTAAAAAAATAATAATAATACAGCTTCTCCTTTTTTTTATTTGTTATACACAATTACGTTGCGGTGGATTCTACCATGTTGTTTTCTTCTGATCAGTTTCAATAGATTGTAAGAGACCAAAGAGAAAGATCTGCGCAATGGGAATGTGGCATCTAAAACTTAGTTTTCAGTTTTCAACAGGACAAATGGAAATCTCTTTAGTTTACATGAATGTATCTTCCTGAGAAAGTAATAGACATTACCAGCTGTGAAAAGAATTACACAGTAAAGAATAATTGCATTTAAATGTTAAAAAAAGGCCATTGTAAAATAAATAAAAGTAAATTATTTTATTAGCTGTATTAGCTGTGTCATAGCTGTGTATCGCTCCCTACCTGTGTCTCAGGGGCTTGGCCAGCTTTGCCTATGGGCTGGACTATTATGGAGCTTGGAAGCAGGCTTTGCTGATATCATTGGCCCTGCCCAATGATAACATTAGCTCCACACCAAGAGGTAACAGCTCTATTGTAATCTGCTTGCAGCTGTACCACTGGCCCGACCAAAGCCAATGTATGAGCCATCATAGACTTGCCCCCTTTACTGAGCATATTCAGGCTGAAGCAGAACTTATGCTAGTCAGACTATATTTTTAGTCCAGCACACAGGAGGGGCTAGCCACGTATTTGATAGACACAGGTAGGAGGAGCTATGCAGCTCTGCTTGTGGAGAAAACAAACAGTTTAAAAGCTAAGAAAAAATTTAAACTTTTATTTTTATTTATTTATTTTTTATTTTTTGCACAATGTTTTTAATAGTCTATACACAGCAAAGAAACACAGAAAACTTACTTGTAAATGTATTACAGTAGTCCTTTAAGGTTATGATCGTTTTAATTCTTGACTTCTAACAATAATATAGCCCATCATCAAATTTAGTTGTTTCAATAAACATATAGAAACATAAATTACCCTAATGCTCATGTAATGCTTTCACTACTGGCAAGAAGGGCTCCATTCTACTAGCATATTCAATACCCCCTAGATACAACACCAAGAAAAGATGTGACTCTCATCCTAGGAGATTGGAACCAAAAGATACCTGGAGGGCATGTTTGGTGTTGGAGAACTAAATGAAGCAGATCATGGTAAACACACTCTTAAAACAAACCTCAGAGACAAATCTACATATGGACAATACCAAAATCACACTGGCTATACAAGTTATAGGCAAAGATGGAGTCAGCAAAAACAACACCTGGAGCTGACTGTGGCGCGGATCATGAACTTCTTATTGCAAGGTGAGAAAAAGAGGGAAAACCACAAGACCAAGCAGAAATTATATAAATAAAATCCCCTGTAAATATGAAGTGGAGAAATCATTTAAGAAACTAGATATGGTAGATAACATGTCTGAATAGCTATTGACAGAGGTTTGTGATATTGTCCAGAAAACAACAACAAAGAATATCCCCAAAAGAAAGAAAACTAAGAAAGCAAAATGAGGCTTTGAAAGTGGCCCAGGAAAGAAGGAAAGTAAAAAGGTAGTGGAGACAGGAAAAGATTTGTCCAACTGAATGCAGAATTACAGAGGATAGCAAGAAGAGACAAGGAGACATTCCCTAATGGGAGATAACAAGAGACCGCTTCAAGAAAACTGGGGATTTCAAAGGAAACTTTCATGTCAAAGTGGGCGTGATAAAAGACAAAAATATTAGGCACTTAACAGAAGCAGCTCAGATAAAGAAGAGATGTCAGGAATACACCGAAGATCTATACAGGAAGGATCCTAACAGCAGTGATGACCTCAATAGTAGGTCCAATGAGCCAGACATCTTGGAGAGTGAAGTGAGATGGGCCCAAGGAAGCCTTGATGATAATAAGACTGCTGGAGATGACGGACTGAATGTTTCAAAATCCTACAAAATGATGAAGTGAAAGTGTTGCCTGCATCCAGAAATTACTTTATTATTGTTTTACACTATCAAAAGTTGGAAAAGGCATCAAAACCACTGAACTGAGCTTTGAATAAAAACAATCATTGTGTTATTTTTTAAATTGATGTGACATGACTGTTTATAGAGTTTTTATGGATATATATATATATATAGTAAATAAATAGTACATCTGTGTTCACACTTGAATGTCTAAAAGAAGTTTAAAAACCTGCTTCCAGCTCAGAATTCTGAGAAACAGTTATTACACTGCATTCTGGGAAGTTGAACTGGGACATGCAAATGTGCCCACAAATGCCTCGCTCTTCAATCCTTAGCCATTATCAAACATGGCTTATTTTAAGCTTATGCATGCTGTATTACACAGCTTTACTGCAAAGCCAAGGTTGGAATAAGCACAGGCTGAGTATCATATCCATGTACAGCTGTTTCAAGCTTACTGACTATCATCAGCATGGAGCGGGATCTCAGCCTGTGTTGTGGAAATTATGAGTAGGTAGTTCACCACAACAATCATTTATAATATGGTGGGCAAAAGAGCAATAGAAGCCCTCCACCATACAGTAATATACATACATACACACACACACATATAGATACATACATACACACTGACAAAGTCTCTCATTCCAGGTGAGCTGTGTATACAATATGGCTCTGCCAAGATTGGCTGCTTTTGTGGATTTCTTTCTTTATTATTGTGAGTTGAACTGTAAAGTTCAGGTGTAGTCTCAGTGCAACGCAAAACCCTAATTACATCTCTGCTCCAGGTGTAAGTTTAATGGTCACTGAACCAGATTGTGCTTTGTTTCGTTGGCCAGCGCTGCCCAGGCATCTCTCTATATACACACCTTTGATTTTAAACATTGCACAAACCCAACCCTCTGAAAGGCTCCATTTATTGCAAATTACGGGGCAAGTTAACAGAAGGCAAGTTTATGAGTTCAAACTTTATTTATTTATTTGTTTAATGCAGGTTCTTAAAGTAACCACTAAACTGGAAAAAAAAAAGAGGAAAAAAAAAATCATTTGAATCCTGCGAAAAGCTTGGGCTGGCGGCCAGGAATAATGAAGTGGAAAATGTTCACACCACAGGCAAGTTACAATGCACCTGTACAAATAGCATGCAATCTGTGCCTCTCCGTGATATACAGCCTTGCACTTATTGCTGATATTTTCTTTACAACAAGTGTTTGAAACATAGTAAGATCTGAGAAATCCATAAATGGGGGAGGACCCTGCAAAATATATACTTATTTTTCAGTTAGGGTGCTTTGGTTGCCTTTGTATTAACCAGTCCATTGATGAATGGATACGATGATTGGATCAGGATATCTGAGATCTTTGGTAACATAGAATATCTTTGTGTGCGTCTCTCCTCTTTCTTTGTTTCCTCTCTATCTGACCTCCCCCTCTTTTCTCTGCTCTTTTATGTTTTCTTTCTCTCTCCCCCCCTTTCCTAACTCCTCCGCTCTTGGTTTCTTGCAAATTTTCCTTCCCTCTCATTCCCCTTTTGCCGACACTCTCATTTTATTCCTCTCTTTTCTCTCCGTCTTGTTTCCTTTTCTCAAAGAAAGAAACATATACCTTTTAATGTATAGTCTGTTATATGCAATGGAAGTCACCATTGCCTTGATTGAGCTATATGCTTGAGATGCTTCCTAATCAGTGAAATTACCATTAGCCAGGGCTGGATTAAACGTTAAGCAAAATAAGCATGTGCTTAGGGCATCAAGGGAAGAGGGCACCTCAGAAATTTCCCATTGTCGGATTTACCATGGACCATATGGTGCAAAACTACAAATGGTGCAGCTGAACCAGGTTCCAAAGAAAGGAGCTCCCACAATAAATGAAGCAATAACATATATAACCATTAAAAAAAAAAAATAATAATAAAATATTAATAATGGAGGTTAATAAAACACATTGTAAAGGTTTAATATTCTTTATATTTTGAATTAGATATATATGGGGACACCAAAATCTTTTAAGTGCTTAGGGCCTCTAAAGGTCTTAATCCGGCCCTGCCATTAGCCCAACCAATAGCACTGGTACCAATTATTATATACCTATTGTACCAGTCGTAAATATCTTCTTCTTCTTTATTTATTTTTGGAACGGACCAACATATTCTGGTGAGCTATACAGGGGTCCCCCTTCTGGATCTCTACCTTAACATGGTGAAGGGGCTTGTGTATCTCAATGAAGCTGTGAGCTATACCATGGATGGTCACCCAAGATGGTCAAACAGAGAAGTCAGACAAAGTAATAACAATATTAACAAACATATTGCAAAAAAATGGAGGGCTCTGTGTTTCAGCTTAAAAACTACCAAGCATATCCCATCTGTAGAAGCGGATCAGCATAAACAAAAGTGGTAGCTTCCACTGAAGTATAATGACATATAATAGTTATGAAATGAGACGCCATATATGTTTGCTTTCTATATACTGTGCACATAGCCAAGTATAGTTCTTCAAAACAGTATATTTTAAATATTGAAATACAGTGATCCTTTAACATGAATTTGATTGAATTAAGACCCAAAACAACTATATATATATATATACATATATATATATATATATATATATATATATATATATATATATACAGTATATATAGTAACTGTGAGTTTTCAATCTTGTGAGAAACCTTAGAAACAAGCTCTATGTACATTTGATTCTAACCTCAAAGACAGGACCCTCCATTCTTTGCAATGTGTTAATATTATATTTGCCTTGTACTTAACCCTTGTATAGCGCTACAGAATATGTTGGTGCATTACTAATAAAGGATAATAATATTTATTACATGGTGTTCCAAACAGAAAATTAGATAATTAACTCAGAAATGTATACAGTATCCATTTAAAATACTGTGGCACCACATGTAGGCAAAGTCACATAGATACAGAGTAGTTAAAAGTTGTTTCTTTTTTCTTCCAAAACCCCAATATTATTCAAAGTAACAGTACCCAAGGTTTCCTGTTCTTGTAATTATCTATTTCCTTGGTTCATCCAGCTGGTTCAACCTGGAAGGATCTCAGTGTTCTGTGGGAGGCTTAAGAAAACAAAATCAGGATAGAACTTAATAGTGAAACCTTAATGCTTCTATGTTCATTTGAACTCGACTCAAGGTGACGCATTTAGAGCCAAATCCAAACTTATATATTGTTCAAAGGGTCATTAAAAAGATATTGACCTTAAATATGTTGGCTATATTTTAAGTCAAAGTCTGAACCATAATCTGCCCATATTTGGTGAAATTGTGTGTATGTGTCATATACACACACACACAATATCTCACAAAAGTGAGTACACCCCTCACATTTTTGTAAATATTTTATTATATCTTGTTTCATGTGACAACGCTGAAGAAATGACACTCTGCTACAATGTAAAGTAGTGAGTGTACAGCCCGTATAACAGTGTAAATTTGCTGTCCCCTCAAAATAACTCAACACACAGCCATTAATGTCTAAACCGTTGGCAACAAAAGTGAGTACACCCCTAAGTGGAAATGTCCAAATTGGACCCAAAGTGTCAAGATTTTGTGTGGCCCTCCATTATTTTCCAGCACTTCGTTAACACTCATGGGCATGGAGTTCACCAGAGCTTCACAGGTTGCCACTGGAGTCCTCTTCCACTCCTCCATTAGAACATCAAAGAGCTGGTGGATGTTAGAGACCTTGAGCTCCCCCGCCTTCCGTTTGAGGATGCCCCACAGATGCTCAATCGGGTTTAGGTCAGGTGACATGCTTGGCCAGTCCACCACCTTCAGCTTCTTTAGCAAGGCAGTTGTCATCTTGGAGGTGTGTTTGGGGTCGTTATCATGTTGGAATACTGCCCTGCGGCCCAGTCTAAGATGGAGGGGATCATGCTCTGCTTTCGTATGTCACAGTATTAAATTCATAATTTAATTGAAATAAAAGATGCATCTGCTAGGCCCTGGAGGCACCCATGATACATTGGCGGGAGTGTGTGTGCGTGTAAGAATGGTGTTTATATTCATGGAGAGCTGTCAGATGCTGCCTTTACTCTCTTCTGGAGGGGGCGTGGTGTCAATTGCAATAAAATCAAATTATCTAACAAAGCCTCCTCCCCTCCATTCACCTGTATATATATAAAAAAAACTCACCTCAGTATCCAGCTGTTAATCTTGTTTATTTGTCACATACTTTACAAACAAGAGCATTTTTTCTTGATTTACTGTGGATCAACGTTAACATGTTCTCTATTTAGTCAGATAAAAACTAAAACAATATATGCAGGATCTCTCAGCAAAAAGTGTAGGGGTGTGGCTATCAAGTGTGCTGAGCAGACATGCCTAAGCAGAGCTCTGCTTCTGAAGTTACTAAAACCACATGCTCAAGGTAAACATTCACCCCAATCCACCCCTGCTCTACGCCTATGTACTCAGCTAGCCTAGGGGAGCAGTTTGATGGGTCTCAAGTGGGACCGGACATCCTTCTGATGACCACGAGGCTTCGGGCCTATACTTGCCTAGCATCCACTAATAACAACCGGCTTCCTGCTGGCCCTGACTGACCTGCTGTGTCATACAGGTAGAGGACATAAGAAGACTGGAGGCTCCGGCACCGATCCAGACTGCACTGCAACAAGCTCCCAGAGAAGGACGAGTGAAGAAGTGAGGCGGCGGGAACATTTCCGCGATCTGGTCGGAGATTGAAGTCATCGGATCATCTCCCTCACTTCAACTTCTTCTGGGAACTCAGCTGTGGGCCTGTGAGTCTCCGAGAGGCATCAAGCAGGCAAGACGAGCGCTCAGGGAGGTGCGGTGTGGTTGAGCGGAGAAAGACGAGGAAGGGGCCCAGTAGTGGCGCAGATTCAGTGGAGCCGCCATCTTGGGGAGAAAAGCCTGCTAATAGAGCGATATCAGCTGGCAGGAATAGCTGCAGGGCCCTAGGTCCACACCCATACTCCTCACCACAGTTGGAAATCAAGGGGCAAATGCCTAATGAGAAATCTGGGTATTCCCCTATGAATTCCCACAAGCAATTATAGAAGGAAATCCCAAAATAAAATAAACTTAGTAGAGGGGCCCTGGAAAGGAAAGGAAACAGCAGCTACCACTGCAGGATCTGTCCTGAATATCTGGGTAGGAGACTGTTTTTCCTTCAGGGACTATCCGGGGGCAGATCCACTAGTCTAGCAACCCTCAGGCCCAAAACATGGGCAGCTGAGGCAAAGACTGAAACTGCTTCAGGGGACTTTAAGCAGAACATCCTCATTTTGCACGCTTGAGGCCTACTCCTACTTTCATACCTAAAAAGTTGAGCTTGTACTCCTAGACACACGAAATTGGTTTCTAAATTGAACTACAGCGCTAACTAGAGCACCTAAGAGTTACTTATTTGGACTGTGTGACTGTAAATGAACACTAACCTAAGATTAAAACTTTATTGCCTCTTACCATAGGATGTAGAGACCGCTAGCAGGTGAAATAATGATTGTCTATCACCACCACTGATGCTCCACTAACCGTGTGTCTAAACCTCAGCAAAGCACAATTAACCTTTGCATCGGGAGATTGCTTCGGGAGCAATAGTAAAGGGGATCTCCAAATAAGCCACTCCAACAATCACGGAGCTGCACAACACAAAGACCCCCCCAACTTCCGGTAATCCAATGCCATCTGCAGAAGCTTATCAAATTTTATTGCAGCATGGGGAAGAACAGGAAAAGTTTAGCAACCAAGAAAATAGATGAGCACTTTAAAACTGCTGGCACTAACTCCACCCTGACTCAGGTCTCTAACTCTGGGCAATCGGACCTCTCAGACTCAGAATCAGTAATGGCTAACTCACAGCTTAATGTCAATCTGACTAAGCAAACAATGGACCAGATTGAAGCCCTACTCCAGACACACCTCTCCAAGGCTGTGTCAGCACTCCAGAAAGAGATTCAGGATCTCGGGCAGAGGACCCACCTAATAGAGGCCCAAGAGGCAGACAGAACGGGAATCTCGGAAAATTCTTCTGGTATAAATTCTGACTGCTATGCCATGTTCCTAACCGGTTTGTTTTTATCCCCAGGTATGTACTTAGCAGCTTTACAGTCTTATTAAATTGCAATTCGTCAAATTCTAAAGGGCTCTATAAAAGCACAGAGCATATTTTTTTACGGAAGTTTTTAGTCAGTGAACTTCTATCCAAAAGCAAGGTCTTCAAAAACTAAAAACTTCTGTAAAAAAAATATGCTGTGTTCTTATATAGAGCCCTTTAGAATTTGCAGAATTGCAAATTAATAAGGCTGTTAATTTGCTCATATGGGAAGATGACGAGGGTAACATGCACACTCATTAGCTCTTTAGGCATGAAACTGGGAGACCAACTTGTTTAAGTTAGATCTGAGCACCAATCCAGACTCCGAGGTTTAATATATGGTTAATATCAGGAAGGTTAGTACTTTGACTCACTCCCCTATAAGCAAAGTTTGGATGCGGTCTCTCTAGACATATTGTGCCCTGGCAGTCAGTCTCGGGAGCTTAATACACTTAGTGTTAGTGGTTTACGTAGCCCCTGCTTATCATTAGTGGTTTCTGCTTGATCCCCCAAAAGACTTACACATCTTAGACACGTTTATCTAGTTAATGTTACGAAAATTGGACTGGCTGGGGTTCATCTCCAGGTATTCTTCCCCTGATCCTTTTAGTTTAGTCACTTGGTAATTTAAATTACCATGACTTTCTGGACTCCCAGAGAAGGAGGCTATACAGGCATTGTTTTTTTTTAGGCTCCCCTGCTTTGGACTAGCAAACTGGTATTGGCTTTTGTTGAACTTTGGGTATACTCCTTGTCTCATGTATTTTCCTTAATTCTTTTTATTTGGTTCTCTCCTTTCCTTATGTTGGTTTCCACATCTCCTTCTACACTGTTCCACCTCAACGGCAGCTTGGTCTTCGGCTAGGGTGGCTGCTCCTGGCTACACACCCTCTTTGCTGCTTGGTAGGTAAGAAGGGCCAAACCCTTTTCTGGATTGTGTGCATAAAATCTCTGACAGAGTTCACTTTAATTACACTTATCACCAAAGGGTTTAACTCCCAGTTCAAGCGAAGGAAGGCTTTTTTATATTATAAGAATTTTCATCCCTCCATAATCTTTCTTCAAGAGACTCACTTCTCTATAGGTGGAGCTCCCTCCTTCCTTAACAAGGATTATCCCCATTTATTTTATACCAATAATGTCTCGAAAAGGGAGGGGGTAGCTAAACTCCTACATAGGAATTTTCCTTTTCAGCTTCAGGCCAAGGTGGTTGATCATGAAGGCTCTTATATAATTTTAAAGGGTACAGTTATGGGTATTGGCTTTTGTCCCCTCACCAATCGTTGATTAATCTTCTTAGGACTCTAGAAGAGGGAGACTGGGGAAGACTCATTATAGGAGGAGATCTGAACCTAGCTCTAGAACCAGCCAATAGGTCCAGAGGCATGACGGATAACCACTTCTCTAAGAAGCTGAGACAAATCCCCAGGCTCCTCTTCTCATTAAATTTAGTTGACGCTTGGAGGGGTTATCACCCACACAATAGGGAGTTTACTTATTTCTCCTCAGCTCATAACTCATACTCACGCATAGATGGTCTGCTCATCAGCTCCTCTCTATTTGACGGATCCTCCAAAGCGAACATAAACCCCTGTACGTGGTCTGACCATGCAGCTGTTTCTCTTGATTTGTCGTTTGGGTCTCGCCTCACATTACCATACTCCTGGAAACTAAATGAGTATCTTCTCTCCATCCCAATGTATTCCGAGCAAGTTGCCTCAGACGCAAAACTCTTTTTCGACACCAATTCTAACCCAGAAACATTGTCAGGATTGCTCTGGGTGGCACATAAGGCATTTATCTGAGGCACTTGCATCAAGCTAGCCCCTTGCCACAAAAGACAGTTCCGTCAGAAAGAGCAAGAGCTTATGACAATGTTAAGCTCATTAGAAAAGCGAAACCAATTGGCACCTTCCCCTGCTCTCAAACATCAAATTGCTAAGACTGGACCGGACCTGGATGGTATCCTCTGTATAAAAAAAGAAAAGACACTTAGGAGAACTGGACATTTTTAGTTTTATTTGAAGGCAAATAAACCTGATAGGCTTTTAGCCAGAAGTTTGCAATCTAAAATCTCTCAATCTAAAATTTGGACCTCATCTGCTATCCCCACTATTAGTCAAAATGCAATTCAACTTGTCTTTAAAGAGTACTACCAAAATATATACTCTACTCAGACCTTCACCAACCTATATTATAAGTAATTTTCGGACATTCTGACTCCTTACTTGTGTGATATTTTAAATTCCATTCTTAAAGGTGATAAGATGTCCCAGGAATTTAAACAAGCAGACTTAACCCTATTTCCAAAGGAAGGGAGAGACCCATTAGAAGCCAAGAATTATAGACCGATCTCTCTCCTAAACGGAGACATCAAACTTCTGGCTAAAATCTTTGCTAAGAGAATTTCAACCTTTTTGCCTGACCTGATTCACAAGGACCAGTCTGGTTTTGTCCCTTACAGACACACAGGGGATAATATTAGAAGGATATTGAACATTATTCACCTCTCCCGGACTTCAAACTCCCCCCTATGTCTACTTGCTCTTGACATAGAGAAGGCATTCGATATGCTTGAATGGCCTTCCTCTTTGCCACACTCTAAATTTGGGTTTGAAGGGAAATGTTTATATTTATTCGTACATATCACAGTTCCCCTAAAGCAATCTTAAAGCTTCCAGGCTCGCAGAAGGCAGTCATAGATATACAGCGGGGCACCAGGCAAGGCTGTCCTCTATCGCCTCTGCTCTTCGCACTTAGCTCAAGCCATCAGAGCGAATTCACGGATTAAGGGCTTTGAGGTGGGACATCGAAACCTCAAATGCATTCTATTCGCGGACGACTTAATGTGCACCTTAGCAGACTCAGTACTCAAAATAGAGGCCCTGATGACTACAATTAGCCAATACAGTGCTCTATCAGGCCTCCGAATAAACTGCGACAAAACGGTAGCCCTTAATGTAGGCCTACCCCCTAGAGTCGTGGCATTGCTTAAGTCAACATATAACTTTGTCTGGCCCTCCTCTCATATAAAGTATTTAGGCATTTAACATAACTAATACAGTTCCAAGCCTCTACGCAGACAATTTCCCCCTCTACAAAACTCTTATCACAGTGTGAGGAATTGACTCTGCTGGGATTCGAACCCTGGTTTGCATGTTGGTGGACCTCTTCCCTACCGGTACGCCAGCCTGCCTCTTGCAGATTTGCCTGAGATCTGATACCTTGACTCTAAAAGCAATGAAATCAGTGACAACTCTCTTTAGCTGTGTCTGGTCAGCTGTCTGGTTCTTGGCCTATATAAGGCACTTCCTGTCTCTGTATCCTTGCCAGATTATTGTTGGTTCCTGATCCCTTCAATAAAGCTTGTTCCTGTTTCACCTACAAGTTGCTGAACTGGATTATTGCTGACCTTGGCTACTGGTCTCCACAACCTTGTGATTCCTATATCATTACACACAGATATCAATAGGTGGTCAAAGTCCCATATCTCCTGGACTGCCGCATTACGGCCTTTAAAATGAATGTCCTACCCAAGCTGCTTTATTTGTTCAGGACTTTACATATCCCGATGTAATGATATAGAAATCACAAAGTTGTGGAGACCAGTAGCCAAGTTCAGCAATAATCCAGTTCCGCAAACTTGTAGGTGAAAACAGGAACAAGGTTTATTGAAGTGATCAGAAACCACACAATAATCTGGCAAGGATCAATAGACAGGAAGTGCCTTAAATAGGCCAAGGACCAGACACCTGACCAGACACAGCTGAAGAGACTTAGGTACTGATACAATTGCTAGCAGAGTCAAGCTTATAAGGTCTCAATGGAATTCACAACAGGCAGGCTGGCGCAGTGGTAGGGAAGAGGTATAGCAGCCTGGGGACCAGGGTTCAAAACCCAGCAGAGTCAGTTCCTCACATTACCCCCGCCTCTATAGGTGCAGCCTCTGGATGCCCTATTACCTGGTTTAGCAGGGTACTGCACATGAAAAGACCGAAGGAGATCAGGAGCGTGAATATTGTCCACTGGTTCCCATGAACTCTCCTCCTCACCATAGCCTTTCCAGCGAACCAGATACTGAAGCTTGCCACGGAAGATCCTGGAGTCAAGAATTTTGTCCACTTCGTACTCATCCTCACCATCCACGAGGACTGGAGGTGGGGCAGGCAGGGCTCGGCCAGGGAAAGTGTTTTCATGAAAAGGTTTAAGCAGTGCAACGTGAAACACTGGATGTATTTTCATGGAATTCGGGAGTTGTAAACAGAAAGTGACAGCATTGATCTGAGCAATGATCTCAAAAGGTCCCATGAACCTTTGACCTAATTTATGAGAAGGAATCCGAAGCTTGAGATTCCTTGTTGACAGCCACACCTTGTCACCAACGTGATAGACTGGGGCCTCCTTTCTACGCCTATCAGCAGCTCTTTTGTAACATTCCTGAGCCTCCAAAAGAGTCTTTTTCAAGAGTGCTTGGGAATCACGTAAGGCTGTTAGCCGGTCAGTGACAGCAGGAATGGAAGTAGTAATTGGGAGACTGACTAGAAAGGTCGGATGGTAACCATAGTTGGCAAAAAATGGGCTCAAAGAAGTGGAGCAGTGTTGGGCATTGTTATAGGCAAACTCCGCCGTGGGTAGAAAATCCAGCCAGTCATCCTGCAGGTAACTAATATAGCACCGCAAATATTGCTCCAAAGTCTGGTTGGTTCGCTCAGTCTGTCCATTACTTTGCGGATGAAAAGCTGACGACAGATTTACATTAATACCTAGATTAGAACAAAAATGTTTCCAAAAACGAGACGTAAACTGTACTCCCCTGTCAGAAACTACTTCATCAGGCACTCCATGCAAGCGAAATAATTCCCGAATAACCAGGTCAGCCGTCTGTTTAGCTGAAGGGAGACCACGAGCTGGTATGAAATGACCCATCTTAGTTAACCTGTCCACAACAACAAGAACGGTAGTGTGTTCCTTAGAGGGAGGTAGTTCCACAATAAAGTCCATGGATATAGATCCCCAGGGACGACGAGGAATCGGAAGAGGCTGAAGCAAGCCAACAGGGGATGAGCGAGGAGTCTTATGTCTGGCACACACATCACAAGAGGACACATACTTCTTAACATCCTCATGATACTTCGGCCACCAAAAGGATCGGGCAAGTAGCTCTTGTGTCTTTCGGATTCCTGGATGACCTGCTGGTTTTGAGTCATGGTAGAGACGTAAAAGGTCCAGTCGCACTGACTCCGGAGCAAACAGACGTTGTTGAAAAATCCAAAACCCATTACGCATCGTCATATGGAGGTCACGAGGAGGATCACGAAGAACTGGGTCTTCAGCGTAGCCCTTTTTAATGCGAGACATCAGATCAGAAGGAAATGTAACTCCTATAAATATATCCTCTGGCAAGATGGTGGTCTTGGTTACGGTAGTATGGAGGGGGTCAGCTATTCTAGACAAGGCATCCGCCTTACCATTCTTGGAGCCAGGACGGTATGTAACCAAAAAATTAAACCTTGAGAAGAATAGGGACCAGCGTGCTTGTCTGGCTGACAGTCTCTTAGCTGATCGAATACATTCCAGATTTTTGTGATCTGTGAGGACAGTAATTGGATGGGTAGCTCCCTCCAAGAGATGTCTCCATTCGGTGAAGGCAGCTTTTATAGCCAATAGTTCTTTATTCCCTATGTCATAGTTTCTTTCTGCTGGCACCATCTGGCGGGAATAGAAGGCACATGGATGTAACAGCATCTTAGGTCCAGTCCTTTGAGACAGTATGAAATGAGGATGTTGAGTCAACATACCCTCTTCACCATGAGCCAGAGAAAACAAGGGTTGTGTGACAGAATCCAGTTGATCTGCAATCTGGGATTGGTGTCGAATCTGTGCACCCTCAGCCGCCATAGCTATTGTTCTTTTGGATTTGCTAGGGCAATTGATGGCATAGTGCCCTGCACTACCACAATACAGGCATAAATTGTGAGTGCGTCGCCACTGTTTTTCTTCGTTGGATAATGGCCCTCTTATTAGATTTACCTGCATAGCCTCTGGCTCAGAGTCTGTAGGTGTTTGTGGGATCGGAGTAGAAGTTCTTGAATAGGAAATTGGAGTAGTACTTGGTCTAAAAGAGCCCTGTCTTTCCAATCTTCTTCCAGAAAGTCTCCGATCTATACGGATAGCCAAACGCACAAATGCATCAAAGTCAGCAGGAAGATCAACACGAGCTAGCTCATCTTTTATAGCTTCTGAGAGACCTTTTCTGAAGTGGAACCTCTGGGCTGATTGGTTCCAGGTAGTATCAGCAACCCACTGTCTGAATTCAGCAGCATATTCAGCCACCGAGCGCCTCCCTTGATGCAAATGAAGGAGAGTGGCTTCTGCTGTAGCACATCGATTGGGGTCATCAAAAACTAGGCACATGGCCTCAAGAAAGTCATTTAGATTACCCAAGACTGGACTGTCTTGTTCCAGAAGAGGGGAGCCCCAAGCCAGGGCTTCATCTTTGAATAAGGAAAAAATAAATCCCACCTTCTCTCTTTCAGATGGAAATTGGTGAGGTAACATCATGAAGTGCAAACGGCATTGATTTAGGAAACCCCTACATTTTTTGCGATCTCCTCCAAACTTTTCTGGCTGGGGTAAGCGGGCCTCTTGAGCAGGTGTAACAGTAGCAGCTGAAACATCACGTGCCCTGTAGCTGGTGTACTCACTGTGCATTGACTGAAATTTATTTTGCAGTTCAGCTACCTAGTCCTGCAGCACTTGGATGGTCTGTGCCTGGGTCTGCACAGTTCTTGCAAATAAAGCAACCTGCTGGGCCAATGCAGAATCTGTCCCGGCGGTCTCCATGAAAGGGCCAGATTATTCTGTAATGATATAGAAATCACAAAGTTGTGGAGACCAGTAGCCAAGGTCAGCAATAATCCAGTTTCGCAAACTTGTAGGTGAAAACAGGAACAAGGTTTATTGAAGTGATCAGAAACCACACAATAATCTGGCAAGGATCAATAGACAGGAAGTGCCTTATATAGGCCAAGGACCAGACACCTGACCAGACACAGCTGAAGAGACTTAGGTACTGATACAATTGCTAGTAGAGTCAAGCTTATAAGGTCTCAATGGAATTCACAACAGGCAGGCTGGCGCAGTGGTAGGGAAGAGGTATAGCAGCATGGGGACCAGGGTTCAAAACCCAGAGTCAATTCCTCACACCCGATCAATAGCAAAGAATTAACCCGCTTTCAATCTTTAGCTTTCAAATTCATTTGGAGAAATAGACCTCCTAAAATCGCGAAAAAAATAATGTCAAAGGGAGGTTTACCATGACCCAACTTTGCTCTTTATCACAAGGCGGGGGAACTTGCGTTCATTCCTCTCGTGCACTCAACCACACACTAGCCCAACTGGATTTTTGTGGAAAATGTTCAAATGGCCCCTTTATCTTGGGGGAAATCTTGTGGTCACCTTACCCTGAATCTATCAAACCAAACTCTCAAAACCCAATGGTCAATATGCGATGGGCCAAGTAAGAGCGCCAATTAGTACACCCTTTATCGCCGCTCACCTCAGTATTTTCTTTGCCCACTATACAGGAAACGATCACAGAATTCAAGGGCCTTCTGGACCCTAAATAAGCTAGATAAAATAGGAGCCTGGTTTATACATGACCGCATTATTCCTGCGGATCAGATGCGACAGTCTATCCTTCCTAGGCAAGAATTATTTAATTATGCAAAACTTAGGCATTGGGTCGGCTCTGTAAACAATAAATATTGCCCACCCAGTGCATCATGGATTTCAACAATTTGTAAGAATCTGCCCCTTTCCAAAGGAATATTGGGTTCTCTCTATGAAATTGTCAATACTCCGCCTGTAGATCAAAAGCCTTCCTTCATGCAGTAATGGGAGTTAGATTTAAACCAAACCTGGAATAGTAACAAATGGTCTAAAACGTGCTCAAATCTAGCAAAGGGCTCAATAAATTAATCTTTTGGAGACTTCCTTAAAAATACTACACTGGGCATATATGACCCCCTTGCAGTTACATAAAATGTGCCCTGCAAAAGCGGACACCGGTTTTAGAGGGTGCCAAGCACAAGGTGACTTTGTGCACATGTGGTGGCTATGCCCCAAAGTCCAGAAAGTTGGGCTTAAAACCATAAAGTTAATCGCAGATCTGTTCCAGACCTCCCTGACACCAGCTGTAGACCCTTGTTTGCTAGGTGCTAGATTTGTTAATCTGGATGCTAAAGGCAATAAACTAGCACAGTCAATCATGCTAGCAGCCAAGAATGTTATAGCTAGGTCTTGGAAAGATAGCAATATCAAATTTCAAGAAGTGATTAATAAAATCAATTATATTTATTTAAATGAAAGGCTGTCCCACATACTTTTTAACTAATTTCCGGTGTTCTTTGGGAACCCTGGTTTTCCTCATCAGGGTGCGTTTCTGGGACGCTCTAATTAAATAAGCTTTAGGAGGTTATCTGCCTGGGTGTGGCGAGGGGTGGAGTCAGGAGCTGGCCAGACCAAGAGTGCTGGAGATGAAACCGGGCTTATAAAGTAGGCTTAAACCACCCCTTCTGTGGGTGATTAGCAGGTGAGAGGAGACGGACAAACCAACATGACCCCCACTTGCTTTACTTATGAGTTTATCTGTAGCTTTAGCAAATTTTTACACTTTCAACTAATGGACTATGGAGTCGCACAAGAAACTGATCTCATAGACAACATAGTTTATATAGTAAAACAGTTACTAGCATAAAGCCAAGAAGGATAACACTATCAGAAACAAGTTTGGAAAAATTGTTTATTAGGACAATACTGGAATTTGAAATTGGAATATACAATGCACAACAATGCCTAAAACGCATGTATCTTATTTGATTTATATTTACGGTCATTCATTTTTTTGCTTATGTAAACCCACATCATCACAATGTTGTATACTTTAATTGCTTGTCCTTAATACAACTTAATGAAACAAAAAAAGAATAGCAAAAAGTGGCGCCAATCAGTTTAGGAGAAAGTCGATCCTTGGCATCAAAAATAATTTGAAAACCACTGCTCTAGACCACTTCCTTATACAAATATAGTCATCAGAGTGCCACTATGAATGGTCAG
This sequence comes from Discoglossus pictus, assembly GCA_027410445.1. NCBI lineage: Eukaryota > Metazoa > Chordata > Amphibia > Anura > Alytidae > Discoglossus > Discoglossus pictus. The sequence continues at coordinate 164,194,372 of CM050170.1, forward strand.
AAGGTGTGCCTTAGGGAGCTCAGCTACACCCTACTGATGAGGCCCAACTAATGGCGAAACGTACGTCTGGGGTTTGCTGCATCTCCTGTTCAGGGTAGAATTGCCTGGTATTTTGGGACTGGATCACCCTGAGTGGGACCAGACTTATATACTACAGGATTTTTCTCCCTGTGAAGGGCACAAGTGAGCTAAAAGAGGTTGCTCTCAGAGTGTGTTATCATGCCCACAGAACTAACATATTAAGGTTTGTTCGTTCTCTAATGAGCACCTCTGACTTTGTTTTTTTGTTTATGCAAATTTCCCTTAGGGTTTAGTCTCCCTAAGGGGGTATAGAGGACTCCAAACGTGGACCATTGCTCACTGTGCCTTAGGGAGTTTAGCTACACCTCACTGACGAGGCCCATAGAGGCCAAAACGCGTCTGTGGTTTTCTGTTTCTCCTGTTCAGGGTAGAATTGCTTGGTATTTCGGGGCTGGGTCACTCTAGTGAGTGAGACCAAACTGATATACTACAGGATTTTTCTCCCTGTGAAGGGTACAAGTGAGCTAAAGGAGGTTGCTCTCTGAGTGGGTTATCATGTCCATAGAACTAACCTATTAAGATTAATTTGATCTCGTATTGAGCGCCTCTATTTGTGTTGGTGATCACTTTATAGTGGCATTTCCGTTTTCATGGCCACCCTACTATCTCCTACCCAGTTCATATAGTAAGCAAATCAACCAATCAGAGAATACACCCATGAGAATTCTGCGCATAAGAGTCAATCAAACAAAAAATTAAAAACTTTAGAAAATTCATTTTTTTGGTGTTTTACAGCAGCTCAAATCCCTGTACGTTATCATAACAGCTTCATACCACAGTACAAAGGCTTGTTTTATCGTCTTCACAATAAGTCAGAAACATAGATTTAATGCAGATCTGAACCAGAGGCCCATGTAGTATATCTATTATATCTACCTAAAAAAGGTTGGCTTGTCTAAATCTCATTATGGCCTAATGATATCGCAAGTATGTTACTGTCACCCCAACTGGAAGTTTATTTCATTTGAAATTGGCTTTACATTGTATTAGCAGTTTTTCTGTACAGTAAATAATTTCAAAAATATTTGGAATTGATTTTGCGTGTCCTGTATGCAAATGTGCAGCTTAGACTGCTTGATAAGGGATGGAAAGGGATCTCACTGCCATATAACATTGGGGGTCTTTATTCTGGTCACGACAGAGACAGACATATACATATATATATATACAGTATATATATATATATATCATTAAAATACAAAATCATTATGGCCAGACCCCCCCTCAGCAGTTTCAACAGAAATATAACATTAAAATATGAATGTAAAAAAATAAAAAAAAGGAAATCATTTACTGGCATTGAGAGAGCAGAAAAAGCTGAATTATGGGATGTTGGGACGGTTCCTCTTTCTTCATTATCTGCCTTATTTCTGTACAATCTTATGGGGGTTACCAAGGAACCGCTTCTTACAGGATTACTAAATAAACAATCAGTGATCAGAAGTCTGGAAATCTTATCATTTTCTTTCTGTCCAAGGCAGAACTTCCCCCATCACTTATTTATAAAAGGGAGAGGTATGGCAGGAATCAGAATTATAAATACAACAAAGTAGTATGTTTTATTATTTTAAGGGATACTGTAGTTCAAGAAAAAAAAAAACATTTGTTTGGGAAATGTGTAAAAAAAAAACAAGGTCTGCAAAAGCAATGCACAAAAACTGGCTATACATTGTAGTAGCCTTTTTTCTCTACTGAAATTAATTTCTGAAATATTTAGAATTCATTTTGTGGCTCCTGTATGCTAATGTCTGACTCAGAGTGCTTGATAAGGGTGGGGAAGGGGTCTAACCAGATAACATTGCAGGTCTTTATGTTGGCTACTACAGAGACAGACAAGCAGACTTTAATACTAATTAGCACATCAAAGCTGCAAACTAATATGCATGATCAGCTCATTTGCATATAAATGCAGCAAGAACATGGATTTTCCAATTATTCACTTTAGAAAAAATTAATAAAACAACACAAAGCCAGTATTTATGCTCTTTAAGAATAACTTTAAAAAAAAAGATAGATAGTAAGGAATAAATGAATTTAATGCTAAATATTTAAGAGTTGTGTTTATTTTATTTACATATTTATGGTTTTAGAAAAATATTTTACTTACTAGTAAATTGCCAGTCAAAAATGACGGTATAATTTAAAACATTTCTCTCCCCCCCCCCCCCTTTCGATGTGTCTCCCCTCCATTCCCTCCCCAGTGTCTCTTTCTCCCTCTCCCCTGTGTCTCTTCCCCACCCTCCCCTGTGTCTCTTCCCCCCTTCGTCTCTTCCCCACCCTCACCTGTGTCTCTTCCCCCCCTTTGTCTCTTCCCCACCCACACCTGTGTCTCTTCCCCTCACCTCTGTCTATTACCCTCCTTTTCTCTTCCACCCCTGTGTCTCTTCCCCCCTCTCCCCTCCCCTGTGTCTTTTCCCCTCTCTCCCCTCCGCCTCCCCCCTCCCCTGTGTCTCTTCCCACCACCTCTCCCCTGAGTCTCTTCCCCCCTCTCCCCTCCGCCTCTTCACCCTATCCTGTGTATCTTCCCCTTCGTGCCTCTTCCCACCACCTCTCCCCTGAGTCTCTTCCCCCCTCTCCCCTCCACCTCTTCCCCCTATCCTATGTATCTTCCCCTCCGTGTCTCCTCCCACCACCTCTCCACTGAGTCTCTTCCCCCCTCTCCCCTCTGCCTCTTCCCCTGTGTCTCTCCCCCCCTCCCCTGTGTCTTTCTCCACCTCCCCTTCTCCGCTGTGTCTTCCTCCCACTCTCAGCTGTGTCTTCCTCCCACTCTCCACTGTGTCTTCCTCCCTCTCCCCTGTATCTTCCCCTTCCCCTGTGTCTTCCTCCCCCTTCCTCCTCTGCAGCTTGTGGCTGTCGCGCTTGCACGGCTCTGCTGCAAATGCGCAGCTCTGTACAGACTTAGGAAGTACTGGTAAGTGTGTGTGCTCCCATGGATTGTTACACTACGACCCCGTACGACTTAGGCAGGGAGCGATGAAGGCGCTCACTGCGCTGGTGGAGATGATCGATGTAAGCGCTCATCCCTATGACCCGCACACCTTTGGCAGGGAGCTCCAAAGGCACTCACTGCGCAGGTGGAGATGAGCGCCATGGGCGCTCATCCCTACAACCCCGCACGACTTACGCATCATACCTATGACCCGCGGGACTACAGATCAACAGAAAATGCAAATACACAATTCACAGTGCGAGACTCATACCATTTTGAAAAAAATCGCCTGCAAAAATTACGGCACGTAACACTTTGAAAAGGAAACCGCCACTTAGAAAAAAAAATGCGACCGCAAAAAGTACGAAGTTAATGAACGAGCCGCTCACATCGAAAAACACAAAAAATAAAAAAAAACATAAAAGCATCACACACAGCACGGGGGTTTCGCACAAGCAAGAGAAAAAATGGCTGCCGAAAAAACAAAATCGAGGCTACATGACCTCTAAGCACGCAAAACACCGCCAGGCACATAAGACTTTTAGCCAGGAACGTACGAGGTACAAAATACACTATTAGGAAGGATGGAAAATGCTCCAGACCCGCGTAACATATGCACAATAGCTGCCATTTTACAACACTAACTGCAAACTGATAACATTACCAATCTAAAATACCGCATTACACAACAAAACAAACGGTTTGCCCTTGCGCACGCAGCCTATTTACACTGCACACTTGCCACATTGCTGACACTTTCTCCTCAGATCACCAACAGTCCAAATGTACATTGTATGCTGCAGGAAAAACAACAGCGATTGTTAGCTCTTCATCATATTGATTCCTGGATATGTTCATTACAAATAGGTAAAGTATATTAATTTAGTCTTTCATTAATTATTAATTATTATTCAAATACATATATAAAAAATAAAAATACCAGAGAAGAGGCTCGCAATAAGCGCCCAAGGTACTCAGAGGACGAATATAATAATATATCTATATCATAATAATATATCTATATCATAATAATGTATCTATTTACTTTTATGTACTTTATTAAGTGCTTATAATCTCTTTTTTTACTGACTATAATCAAACAAATAGTCTCTGTATGGGTTTGCACTGCAGCCCACAAAGATGCAGACTCAGCTGTACTTACTGCGCTGTGTCTCATACTAACCAATCAGTGACCATCACATATTCTACAACCTGCTGCTGAGATGTAGTCCATGATAGGCTAGGACACTACACTATACACCCAGCCCTACAGAGTCTGTGTCTGCATATGCTACAAACCTATACAGGGACTAGTTATTTGATTTTAGGCAGAGATTATAAGCACTTCTTAATAAAATAAAGTACATCAAATTAAATAGGTACATTATTATGATATGGATACATTATTTGATACATTATTATTATAGAAATATTATTATGATACAGATACATTATTAAATAAATATATTATTATTATTACAATATAATGTACTAGGTATAAGTAAAATCTTTAAGTAGCTGAGCTATATAAGTGGCCGTTATTATTTCCCATCTAGGATGGCAGCCCCCGGGACACAGGAAATACAGATCCCCCCGTCCTGCCAATATGAAAATGAATGATGGTCGCCTTTCTGAATCACTGCAACAGCTGTCATTGACCAGGCAACCGGAACATAGACACTGGCCAAGAAAGAAAGAAAGAAAGAAAGAAAGCTTCACACATACACTGAGATCCCCACAGAAATCACAGCTTCCTGCAAAGCTGCAGTGTCTGAGGAAGTACTGGAGTATGCCAGTGAGTAATAAAAAGCAAGGATTCAAATGCTTCCAGACCCAATTCTGCGCATTTCCGAAAGCACAGCGAGCCCCCTTCAGTTTACAGTGGTTACCGGATAGGGAGTGCAGCTAATCATGAATCATATTGTCAGGGGGAGAGCGGCCGGGGGCTTTATACAAATGATATGTATGACCCCTTTCTTGATTTCTCTGTATGAATAATTGGTAGTCATGTGGCACGCTTCCTGGCTTTTAATTTGATTTAACAAGTGTTGGATTCAAATAGAGTTCCTGCTATCCGGACGAGGCTCGGAACGAGGACGCGTCTGGGCAGAGCTATCTGGGGTTGGAGATCCTGCTCTTGGGGGCTATTGGCAGGCCAGGACTAAAGGGCATCTGTACTTACTAGGTATATAAAATACCGGTGTATCTATTTAATAGTATTTTATTAAGTGTTTATACGCTCTGTGTTTACTGCCTAAAATCATACAAATAGTCCCTGTATAGGTATGCCCTCTGCAGCTCACGAAGAGACAGACTCTGCTATATGTGCAGTGCCTCATACTAACCAATCAGTGAACAGCTCTCAGTAACATTCTGCAACAGGCTGCTGAGATGTGAACATTGATACGCTAGGACACTACTCTGCATATACAGCCTTGTGTCTACATACACTGCAGTGGGCAGTCCCATACAGGGACTATTTGTTTGATTTTAGGCAGTAAAAACAGAGCTCATGAGCACTTCTTAGTAAAATAAAGTACATTAATGAAAATGGGTACACAAGTATATATATATATATATAATATATATATACAGTATATACACACACGTTAAATTCCACGTTGTACTCGCTCTATTTATAAGCAAATGAGCACATCATGCATAATTATTAGCTGATTTGATGTGCTAATTAATGGCTTGTCTGCCTCTGTAGCGGTCAGTATAAAGACCCCCAATGTTATCTGGCAGTTAGTCCACTCTCCCATCCTTATTCGGCACTCTGACACACACAGTAGCATACTAAGCCACTGAATCACATATTGGCATACTAAGCTGCACATTAGCATACAGGTGCCGCTCATTAGCATACTGAGCCACGCATTAGCACACTGAGCCACACATTAGCACACTGAGCTGCAAATTAGCACACTGAGCCACACATTAGCACACTGAGCCGCACATTAGCACACTGAGACCCACATTAGCACACTGAGTCGCACATTGGCATACAGGAGCCACACATTAGCATACAGGAGCTGCGCATTAGCACACTGAGCCACACATTAGCACACTGAGCCACAAATTAGCACAATGAGCTGCACATTAGCATACTGAGCCACACATTAGGATACAGGAGCCGCACATTAGCACACTGAGCCGCACATTAGCACACTGAGCCGCACATTAGCAAACTGAGTCGCACATTAGCACACTGAGCCACACATTAGCAAACTGAGTCGCACATTAGTACACTGAGCCACACATTAGCATACAGGAGCAGCGCATTAGCATACAGGAGCCGCACATTAGCATACAGGAGCAGCGCATTAGCATACTAAGCCACAATTTAGCACACTGAGCCGCACATTAGCATACTGAGCCACACATTAGGATACAGGAGCCGCACATTAGCACACTGAGCCACACATTAGCAAACTGAGTCGCACATTAGTACACTGAGCCACCCATTAGCATACAGGAGCAGCGCATTAGCATACAGGAGCAGCACATTAGCAGACAGGAGCCACACATTAGCACACTAAGCCGCACATTAGCACAATGAGCCGCACATTAGCACAATGAGCCGCGCATTAGCATACAGGAGCCGCACATTAGCACACTGAGCTGCACATTAGCACACTGAGCCGCACATTAGCATA